>CM056721.1:108630238-108768669 GCA_029844215.1 Przewalskia tangutica
CTAAAGATAAAGAAAGTATGTCTTACTCGTTAAATGATCCATTCCTTGGTTGTATTTGGATTGCCTAAAATAGAATTTGTTCTATGTACTTCCTTGATTGTACTTTGATGTTTAAATTGTAAGTTGTATAATCCATTTCCTTAGTGATGTTTGGATTCTTAAAAGTGAAAGTATTTTACTTAAAGTACATAGAGTCTTGAAAAGGAAGTGGTTTCCAAACCTTTTGGCTAGTGCCTTAGTTCCAAAACCTAAGGGTTGTTATAATGACTTTACGGGAGTTAAATGAGTGATTTACTTGAGGTTTAAAAGTAGAAGAAACTTGTTTTCTAAATATTAAGAGACTTGAAGTATTTTGAAAGTTAAGAACTTGATTTGTAAGTATGTGGTGCTTGGTTTTAAAAGTATAAGTCTCTTGGTTATAAAAAGAATTGATATATCTAAAACCATAAAGGGTTATAACGGCTTTATGGGAAGTTGGTTATAACGGCTTTATGGAAGGTTAAGAAAGTTGTCTATTTTGATTAATGGGCATAAGTTGCCTAGAGTGTGAAAATTTGAAGTTACTTGATTTCAAGATTTGAAATGAGTTTTCTCAAAGTGTAGTAACTTACTTTGAAAAATGGACATGCCTTGATACTACGGGTGTTAGTATCTTGGGGCTTTACATACAAAGCAGTCTTTTGAAAAGAATGTACGTACGAAGTACTTTGGCTTGTTTAATTGAGAATTATTCTATGTGTGCCTTGATAAGTACTTTGGCTTGTTTAATTGAGAATTATTCTATGTGTGCCTTGATAAGTACTTTGGCTTGTTTAATTGAGAAATATTCTATAAGTGCCTTGAGTTTATAAAATGAAAGTCTATAGATTTTATGAACTTGCCTATGTGTGCTTGTGATATCCTTTGAGTGCAAGTATTATGTTTTATTACTTTGCGACTCTTGGAGGTGGTTGTCTTGTCAGGTTACTTGGACGCGTCGCAAGCGGTGATGTGGGATTCCACAGGTATGCTTCCATTATTTGTGTTACTCATTGGACATGCTTATACGATGTGGGATTCCGGGGCATGTGACCAAGAGGCGTGTTAGAATCCCGGATTTGTATGTATTACCCTATGGTCATGCTTATACGATGTGGGATTCTGGGGCATGCGACCACGTGGGATATTGTTATTCCATAGATTAGCCCTCCATGAGGTGTAGTGACGTAGGATGGATCTGGTAGTTAGCTTTCGTATTTGCCCCCGTCGGTGGCTGACGCAGGATGGCTCTGGTAGTTGGCTTTCGTACTTTCCCGCGCTATTGCCGCGATTTGGTACGATAGACTCGGTAGATAGCTTGCGCGCACTTGCCGGTCATATCTCGCTCGAGTTGGATCCGTAGTTAGCTTTACTTGCCCCGTCGATTGTTGACGCAGTTGGATATGGTATTTGGCTTACGTACTTGCCCCCGTCAGTTTAATGATAAAGGTTGGATCTAGTAGTTCGTTTTACTACTTAGCCAGTACAGTTTTTATGAAACAGGTGGTACTTGGTTTTCATGTATGCTTAGTGGTGTTATATTATATAATGAATGACCGCCAGCTGGCGGAAGGATTCCACGCATGATTGATATTATGGGCGTGAGACCTATGGTTATATTTTAGTAATGACTTTGAGGGCAGGCGCGCCTGACTTGATATGACTGCTTATGTGTTGTGTACTGTAGGTTGGCTATCATACATGTCTCTATTTTGTTTAGACTATTATGATTTCATTACATTTCATCGCTTCACATACTTGGTACATTCTTCGTACTGACCTCCTTCGGGGGGCTGCGTTCATGCCGCAGGTTTAGGTACGCAGTTTGGTGATCTGCAGGTGTAGGACCCTGCTCATAGTTTTTGGATAGCTCCCTCTGTTCAGGAGTTTATCATTTTGGTATAGTTCCTTCAGTACAGGCTTTTGTACAGTTATGGGTACAGCGGGGCCTTGTCCCGTCATAGTTCAGTATAACTCTTAGAGGTCTGTATTCATATGTGGGATTGGACTCATGTACAGTGTAGTGTCTTTTGTTTATGTATATTATATGGTAGCCTTGTCGGCTTTGCCTTGCACGTACGTTGGTAAAAAAAAATGAGGTGTTATTTAAATTTCCGCAGTTTACTTAGGTGTTAAGGTAGAAGGGTGCCCAGGTAGGGCACTAGTCACGGGCCCGGGGTTCGGGGCGTGACAATACCTTTATGGGAAGACTATATGACATTATCGCGTCCCAGAAATGGGCCGGGCAGTATACCTTTATGGGCAGACTATATGACATTATCGCGTCCCAGGAATGGGCCGGGCAGTATACCTCTATGGGCAGACTTATGTGACTTTATCGCGTCCCATATTGGGCTGGGCAGTATAGGCGTCCCTCCATAAAGGGTCGGATTATGTTATGCAAGGTAAGTAAGTTATATGGTAATGAACTTGACGGTTTTTCCTAAGCATGTACGTAAGAATGTGACTATAACTTTTATGTAAAAATGGAAAAAGATAATAAGGTACGATTAAGTTCACGAGATAGTAATGACACGGTAGGATCTGGTATTTAGTTTATATACTTGCCCCTGTCATTTTTTTTGTACAATTATGATTTGTTTACTGTACCTTATTTTCCGTTCCATATTAAACTGTTATGCGACTCTTCGGGCTGCGTTCATGTCCGCAGGTTTAGGTACACAGTTGTGGATCCGCGAGCTTAGGATCATGGTTCAGCATTTTGAGATGGCTCCAATGTTCCGGAGTTTGTCGTCATGGCTATGTATATGTAGCGGTACGGCGGGGCCTTGTCCCGTCATAGTATTTGTCCAAATCTTAGAAGTGCATATTCATCCGTAATTTGGGTGGCTGAGTTTTTACATTGTTAAGCGATGTATACCCTTTTCGTAATTTTTATGTTATGGCAGCCTTATCGGCTTGGCCTTAGTTTAAAAAAAAAGTGTTATTTATCTTCCACAGTTTGTTATGTTGTATGATTAGAAGGGTGCCCAGGTAGTGCACCGCCGCGCCTGTGGTCGGTCGTGACATATGTATTGGTAAGATGGCCTGGAAAGGGACGTAGCAGAGTTGTTGCTTAATGTCTGAAATAGTAGCAGATCAAGGTTGAACCCCAGAAGCCCAATGGGTTATTGCAGGCGATTTAGATCCCGACTTAGATATGGAAGGTAATTAATATGGATCTTGTTACAGGGTGGCATCGTACTCAGAGGAAGTGCGACTCCCTAGGGGTCATAGTAAATAGGCTGGCGAAACCAGCCGTGTTCTTCCGGTTAGGACCACTTACTCGGCTGAGGATTATGCTATCTTATATAACAGGGATATTGTGAGACTGCGGGGTTCCTACTTTTATGATGTCAGACAGATGAGCTCAGTTTACGGCTGACTTCTGGAGGTTTCCAGAAGGTATTAGGGACACATGTGAGTCTCATTGTGGCATTCTACCCTCAGACCGACGGACAGGCAGAGCGTACTATCCAGGCACTTGAAGATAGGTGGCGGGCCTGTGTTCTTGATTTCAGAGATGGCTGGGAGTATTATTTTCCTCTTGTTGAGTTACATACGATAACAGATACCCTTCCAGTATTCAGATGGCCCTGTATGAGGCCTTGTATGTAAGAAAGTGTAGATCGTTGGTTGGTTGGTTCAACGAAGGCGAGTTTCAGTTATTTGGGCCAGACTTGATTCAGCGGGCTGTGGATAAGGCGAAGCTTATCCAGGAAAGATTATTAGTAAGCTCAGAGTCGTGAAGCTTTATGCAGATAACCGACGTTGACACATGGGGTTCAGGTTGACATTTTGGTATGAGTATTGTTATGTGGCCACGTGTGGCATTATTGGTATGTAGGGGTTTTAAGGAGACTATGTCGCTATCTTTAAGTTTGACTCCCAAGAGAACATTCGGGGATGAATGTTTCTAAGGGGGGAAGAATGTTACACCCCGAAATTCCAGGATATGTTTAGAAGAACGTACGTAAGAACTCAAAAGTGTTAAGATTTGAGACTAGTAAAAATTTATCGGAATTATGGAAATGTCGGAAAACGAAAAATTGCGACGAACGGGAGGGCGACACGTGTCACCCCCCCCCCTTAGTGGTCTTGGACGAAATGGGCATGGATAGAATGGTCATTTGACCAATTTTTAAGATGATCAAGTCTTGCAAGACTTAGGCTTGATATTGTTGACTTAGTCAAGGCCACTTGGGCTTGATCCTTGTGAAATGCATCCAAGCCACCCATTTGTTTTAATATTGACCCTTCCTAGTGTTATTTAAGTATACTAGTAGCAAGACTTTGTCATTCTACACTTAGAGAAAAATATGAAATCTTGTTCTTGCTCTTTAAGGAGCTCACGACAATAAGGCCTTTTGGAGGAGGCAATTTTGCAATTGTTGTTGAAAATTCACAATATTTCAACCCAAGGTTCCTAAGGGTATTGTAAGGATATCTCAATAGAAAGATCCCGGAAAAACTACATTTTCACGTTAGTCGCAAGGCGAAAACCTAAGGAGTTCTTCCACTTTGAAGTTGGAACTTGAAGATGAGTTCTTCATAAGCTTCTAAGGGTTGCTTGGAGTGGATTGGACCGTCGAAAAGATGAGCTAGAGTTGTTAAGGATCGACTTGTATCTTGGATTATATTTGGGCTAAGTGAGGTAATAACTTTTGTCTTACTATTGTAATTAAAGATTCCATGTTATGATAAGTTAGAAATGAGCATGTGATATATGTTATGAAGATTGATAAGTGTTATGGGATTTTAGAAGCTCAAATCCGAAATGACATGTTGAGCCATTTGAAATTGAAATACAATTTGGTCGTTAATTAGAATTGTCGCATGTTTCCTACTTGAAGAGTGTAGTAGTTATAAATCGATTGCGGCTTGATATCATGTTATACTAAACAACTTGGATTGAAAAGGAATTGGAAAGAAGACTTTGTGTTGTTATACCTCATTGCCGAAATGACATAGTATGTTGGATTAGTTTGATATCAATTGTGGGGCGGAATTTTACACGTCTTGTAGGCGTGTAATCCCCTTTGTATTTCTGAATTGTTGAGCCTTAAATGTGGCATTTGGTTATTGAATTCGGGCCTTGAAAAAGGTGGAAAAGTATGTAGAAACAAAGGAAGTGTTGTCCGATTTTCCGTAGAATTTAGTGACTTTGCACTTAGAATATTTTACGTTGAAACTAGAAGTTAATAAATGTATTATGGTCATTATAGGTTGACATACTACGTACGGCATTGTTACACCCCGTAAGTCCAGGACATGTAAAAGAGAATGTATGTAAGGAATCAAGACTTGGAAATTGGTACGAAAGGAAGAATTGTTTTTCCGACGGAAAATCTTCCGGACGTCGGAAAGGAAAAATGTTCGTTGTTGAGAATTGGATTCTCAAAATGCATTATTTGAAGAGTATGGAACTTATTAACATTATGGAAATTTATTTTTACAGATTTGGTCACGTGGGGCCCACCCGAGGAATTTTACATTTTTGTGGGGCCCACGAGGGTTACGGAATTTTATCGACGAATGAGAAGGCGACACATGGCACCCCCACACTTGGTCTTGGTCGAAATTTTGTAAGGGTAAAATGGTCATTGACCATGGTAGAAGATAAGTCTTCAAAGCTTGATATTATTGACCAAAGTCAACTTACCACTTGGCCTTGATCCTAGTGAAACTCATCCTAGACACTCATGTGTTGCAATCTAAACCTTCCATTGTGTTATATATACTAAGCTAGTGCAAGACAAGCTCTTCTAACACTTAGAATTTATCACAACATTTTCTTGTCCACTATATTGCTCTCGGGTTTGGAGGGGTTCCCACACAAAAAAATTGTAGTTTTGATCTATTATTCACAAGACTTTAACCCAATGTCCCTAAGGGTATTATAAGGTTATCTCAATAGAAAGATTTCGGAAAAACGACGTTTTCGTATTAGTCGCAAGGCGGAAACTTGAGAAGTTCTTCAACTTTGAAGTTGGAACTTGAAGATGGGTTCTTCATAGGCTCTAAGGAGTGCTTGGAGCGGATTTGGAACATAAGGAAAGGAGCTAAGAATTTGCTAAGGAGCGACTTTGAATCTTGGAATTTTTAAGGGCTTATAAAGGTATAAATTTTGTCGTTTTAGTAGTTAAGACTTACTTATTGTTGTAGCTATGGATATTAGCAAGCATGAGGTATTTAGTATAAGGTTTGATAAGTTTATTGGCTATTGGAACCCTAATCCGAAGACTAGCATGTTTAGCCTTAAGATTACAATTCAAGTCGATTATTAGTTTAAGTCGTCGCATGTTGTATAAAGAAGGAAATTGTAGTTGTTGAAGTTGTTTATGACTATATAACATGTTAGACCTTAGAACTTGGAATTGGAAAAGGATTGGAAAAGACTTTGAATTGTTGGTTATGTTGTTGGCCAAAAATGGTTTGAATATGGAACTACGTCGTATTAATTGTGGGGCGGAATTTTACACGTATTGTAAGGCGTGTAATCCCATTTGTTTGGTTGTTGTTTTGAGCCTTAAATGTGGCATGTTGGTTATTGTATTCGGCCTTGAAAAAGGTGGCAAAGTGAGTAGAAACAAAGGAAGTGCTGCCCGATTTTCCGTAGAATTGTAGACCGATACTTAGTATTATTCTACGTTAGAGACTAGGAGTTGATAGTCTTGTTGTGACCATTATAGGTTGACACTTCTACGCGGCGCGTATTCGGCTTAGCTTGTGGATTTAGCCAAAAGGTATGTGAACTATCTCCTTCTAGCATGATTCCTTAAGATAAAGAAAGTATGTCCTACTCTTAAATGATCCATTCCTTGGTTGTATTTGGATTGCCTAAAATAGAATTCGTTCTATGTACTTTGATTGTACTTTGATGTTTAAATTGTAAGTTGTATAATCCATTTCCTTAGTGAAGTTTGGATTCTTAAAAGTGAAAGTATTTTACTTAAAGTACATGTAGTCTTGAAAAGAAGTGGTTTCAAACCTTTTGGCTAGTGCCTTAAGTTCCAAAACCTAAGGGTTGTTGTAATGACTTTAGGGGAGTTAAAGGAGTGATTTACTTAATTGTTTTAAGAGAGGAGAAATGACATGATTTAAGAGAAGTAACTTGTTTTAAAGGTGTGAGTTACTTGAGGTTTAAAAGTAGAAGAAACTTGTTTTCTAAATATTAAGAGACTTGAAGTATTTGGAAAGTTAAGAACTTGATTTGTAAGTATGTGATACTTGGTTTTAAGTATAAGTCTCTTGGTTATAAAAAGGAATGAATATGTCTAAAACCATAAAGGGTTATAACGGCTTTATGGGAAGTTGGTTATAACGACTTTATGGAAGGTTAAGAAAGTTGTCTATTTTTTATTAATGGGCATAGGTTGCCTAGATTGTGAAAATTTGAAGTTACTTGATTTCAAGCTTTGAAATGAGTTTTCTAAAAGTGTAGTAACTTACTTTGAAAAATAGACACACCTTGATACTACGGGTGTTAGTATCTTGGGGTTTTACATAGAAAGGAGTATTTTGAAAAGAATGTATGTACGTAGTACTTTGGCTTGTTTAATTGAGAATTATTCTATATGTGACTTGATAAGTACTTTGGCTTGTTTAATTGAGAATTATTCTATGTGTGCCTTGATAAGTACTTTGTCTTGTTTAATTGAGAACTGCCAATGTGTGCTGGTGATAGCATTTGAGTACAAGTATTATGTTTTATTACGTTGCCGCGACTCTCGGTTGGAGGGTCGGCTGCCTTGTTGTAAGTTTACTTGGACGTACCGACAGTGAGGTGAGATTCCACGGGTATGCTTCCATTATTTGTGTTACCCCATGGTCATGCTTATACGATGTGGGATTCCGGGGTATGCGACCACCAGGGATACTCCTTGGACATGCTTATACGATGTGGGATTTCGGGGCATGTGACCAGGAGCGGGTTTGATTCCTGAATTTGTTTGTATTACCCCATGGTCATGCTTATACGATGTGGGATTCCGGGGCATGCGACCACGAGGGATATAGTTATATCATGGACTGCCTGTCACGACCCGAACCCGGGCCCGTGACTGGTGTCTTACCCCGGGCACCCTAGTGATACAACATCAGAGAAAATCAGCGGAAATAAAACATAAACATGTAGCAAGAGATTTGATAAATAAACAGGCTAACAAAAACATTTGCCTTCTGTATATATACATAAAAACCCGAACAGTTATCCTTTTTACAAACTCGCCACAACAAAGATTTCATGCACTCTAAGAAAGTGACAACAACTATGACGGACAGGGCCACGCCATACTCGAATGTACAAGAACCTACACTGTGGTAACATACCAAAAGATAAGCCTCCAAGAAACGGGCTCTAACACGAATCGTGATCCTATCAGCGAGGATCCACAACCGATGTACCTCTACCTGCGGCATGAACGCAGCCCCCCGAAGGAGGTCAGTACAACAGGTACCAAGTATGTGAAACTGTAAAATACTGTAAATGAAATCATAATAGTCTATAATAAGCACGAGACATGTATGATAACCAAACTACAGTTCACAACATAAAAGCAGTCATATCGAGTCAGGGACTCACGCCCTCAAGTCATCCCTCATGCCCGTGGAACTCCTTCCTCACTGCCGACAGTCAAGGTACAAATCGTGTGGAATACGTGTCCCAGCCCATCCCATGAGACTCGGTAAAGAATCATGTAGAATACGTGTCCCGGCCCATCTCATGGGACTCGGTGAAGAATCTGGTGGAATATGTCCCGCCATCCCAGGACTCGGTGAAGAATCGGATGAAATCGATGTCCCGGCCCATCTCATGGGACTCGGTGAAGAATCAGATGAAATACGTGTCCCGGCCCATCTCATGAGACTCGGTGAAGAATCAGATGAAATACGTGTCCCGGCCCATCTCATGGGACTCGGTAGCATAGAAATACAACACTTGCACAACAAAGGCTATCACCACAAGCATAGGCAAGTTACACACAACTCAAGGTTATTTTATGCCAAAGTCCAGGTTCTGACCCCAAAGTATTACGTACGTTAAATTCTTTTTAAAAGATTCATTTCTTTTATAAAGGTCACCCGATACCCGTAGTATTAAAATAGAGTGACTCACATTTTTAGGTAAACCAAAACACTTTCCTTTTCAACATCAAGTAACAACTACGTTCAGTTAACACACGTACGTCTACCGTACTATATATATATTCTTTAAAATATCATGCTCAAGAGGATAGGAAGAATCACATACCTCGCGACGATTATCGACTATTAGCAAAACGCTCCACGGCTATAACCCGGCTAGCCTTGTCCACCTTTTAAGTAGCACATTCTACTCGCAGAACATTCAACCTATAAAGGTTATACCAGTCTATCGAAGTCTAGACTACTCTGTAGAATATTCTAAGCAGTAGGTTCTCTATTCTACGGAAAATCGGGCAGCACTTCCCTACCCGTTAAGCTACACAAGTCTACTGTAAATACATTCCTATGTAAGTACAGTTCAATCTTCTTCTTTAATACTCTTCTGATGTGATCTCAGTTTAATTCCCTTCTGTAATATCCTTCTATGAATCTTATATTCATTTCTATACTACTACAGTATGTAATTCCCAATTACAATATAAATACAAGAGTATTTACCTCGATAAGCCCAAAATTATCCAAGTTTAAAGTCGATCCTGAGCAAGGTTTAGCTCCTCAAGTGCGCTCCAACTCGGCTCCAAACAACCCTTAGAAGTTCTAACCAACTTCTACGTAAATACTTCAACCAACTATGAAGATTTCCTTAGGGTTTCGTTTAGTGGCTAAAGGAAAGTATAGTAGTATTTTAGGGCTTTTCAGATAGAGGTACTTGGAAATACTACAAAGGTTTTGGGCTAGAGTATTTTGGCATTACAACAATACTTGGAGAAGTATTTCTCAACCAAGGGAGTATTTCGACTAGAACAACTAGATGGGTATTTCTGCCAAGGGCCTCTCAAAGGGAGGGACTTGGACGAAACTACACTAAGGAGGAGAGGATTTTTAGACTTGGAAATGTCTAAGTGTGGATGAAGAAGTTCATCAACTAAGGGGGTATTTATAGGCCAACCAATGGCCAAGATTAAGACAAGTGGTAGGCAAGTGTAAGGTCAAGATTTGGACAAGTGTGTGGGTCCCACCTTATCAATCTACCACACAAATATCCTACCTAATCCTTGACCAAGGAAAAGGCAAGAAAAATGCCCCAAGTTTCGTCCATATGAGGGTGACAAGTGTCACCCTCTCGTTGGTCAAAAATATTTCGTCTCTCGGAAAAATCCATAAAAATAATAAATGATATAGCCGAATTTTCCTCGCAAAGTTTGTAAAACGCTTCGCCTGAAAACGACTCTTTCGCTAGTTGTGCACAAATTTCGCCACTTTGCCTACTTAAGGCTTAAACTTTTATACGTACGCCCTCACGTACATACTCAGGAAATACGGGGTATAACATTCTCCCCTCCTTAGAAACATTCGTCCCGAATGTTCCTTCTAAGTCTCAAAACATACATGCGCCAGTATAGTCTTCACTACTATGCTTCCGAAAAACAATCATGCCACACCTGGCCATAAAATAACACATGCGAAAATACTTAATTCAAGTCCACGAGGAATCACCTCTAACATCACAAAAACTCCCACCCAAGGGCTAAAAGATACTCCCTTCGCACGTTCACTTTACAAAAGAATGATCACATCTATGTCCTTAACACATGCTCGCTTCTTCCCTTACTCGTCGTACCCTTCTCGTACACTCGAATTCTTCCTAATAACCTTACCACATTTCTGTTATTGCTTCAGTTTCCAAAATCTCATCACGCCCTTCCGGGGTGATACCTTCAAGAAGACCCACCGTCAACCTGAACTCCAAGTGTCGACGCCGATCATCCGCACGACTTCTGTTGACTCTGAGCTGCTAAAAACCTCCTCTGGATAAGCCTCACCTTATCCACATTCTGCGGGATCAAGTAGGGACCAACTATCTGAACTTTGCCAACATCGAACAAATCGACCGGCAATCAATACTTCCGCCCATACAAGGCTTCTTAAGGTGACATCCGAATACCGAAATGGTAGCTAGTATAATACTCACTCAACAAGAGGCAAATAATCCTCACAGCTACCCCTGAAATCAAAACGCCGGCCCGTAACCTATCCTCAAACTCCTTTAAGGCCATTCCCGGCCTTCACGATCTGATTCTAGTCGAACACATCCGCGAACTCGTACGATGGTCATCTAAACTTGGGCCTAGCACCCTCGTGACCCTACCAACTGGCGGGACCACCTCGAACTGACCCCACCACAAAACAGGCCGCGGGTTGACCCGTGAATGGTCCTCAACCCGACCCGCTATCGTGCCAAACACTTGTTCCCCCGATCCGGATCAATCTCACAATCATGTCACGAAAACCTAGTGGTCTTCTTAGCTCGACTACCCTCTCATTTTATACCACTCAGGGACTTATCACGCAAATATATCCCACGTATACAATGCACCCCGACAAAGGTCAACATAAACATAAATCTTTTACTCAAGATGGCCTCGCATCTAAGGTCTCTACGTATAAAACTCTAAGGCTCACAATTTCTAGGTACTCAACCTTACCCTTTACTAACCAGGCCTTTAAATCACAATTTTAACATAATGCTATCTGAACATAATACTTAGCACATCATCATATCATCAACGCATACTAGTCTTTAGAGGGGTAAGAATATACCTGTATCAACTGCTTCATTTTCCCTTCGTCGCTCTAACCATAATCCTGCCCTGCAGGGCGCATAGCTATAGAAGGCGATGAACCTGCCACTGACCCGGTAGGCTGAGTCATTCTGCCTGCATCCTTCCTATTAGGACAGTTTCTCGTCACATGGCCCTGACGGCCGCAGGAAAAACAAGCACCAGTAAAAAGACGACATTCCCCGGGATGACGTCTGCCACATCGTGCACACTGAGGGAAACATGAATCCGGCTGGCTAGAACCCATGTATACCTGTGAACCAGAAGCCCTGGAGCCCTGACCAGCTCCCGAATACCCCGAACGTCCTGAAGACTGTGGAGGACCACTCTGCACTGGCGGAGGTACATAACTAGTCTGCTGCTGAGGCGGCCCGCCTCGAAAGTTACCAAAGGACCCTGCTGTTCTGGCCCTCTTCTGCTGATCCCGGTCATTCCGTCGACCTCTCCGTGCCTCACATCCTAGTGCATGAGCCTGCATGCGGGCAATGTCCATGCCCGGCTGAAGAGCTACACCCGAACAAGCCTCTGCCAAGTAATCATCTAGCCCGGTGACGTAGAGGTGTACTCTGTCCTCCATATCGCCATTACAATGAGGACATACCGAGCTAATGAGTCGAACTCCACATTGTACTCTCTAACCGCCCGCCCGCCCCGCCTCAACGCGTCAAAAATCTGGCCCGAGCCCTCTCATCTGTGGGGCAAGAAATGTGCAAGAAAAGCCCTTGAGAACTTCGTCCCCATACGGTGGAAGTGCATGCTCTCCCGGGACACTCCTACGAATCAAACGGTCATCGCGATCTCGCGGTGATGCGAACCCAATACCACCGACTCTGCCTCTGAGGCTCTGATCACTCTCATGATCCGCTATAGCTGTCGGATAAACTCCTGAGGGTCATCCTTAGCTCTCGATCCATAGAACATCGTGCTCTGACTCGAAGTCCCGTAGCCTCTAACTGTCGGCTCGGGGGTGAACTGGGGGTGCTCCTGGGGCTGGAACTGCTGCATCACCTATCCTCATATCTGGCCACGACCACGGCGATCGGGCCATCTCTCGTACCCCATCTCATCTCGCTTCCGGTGTGGATCGAGGCTCAGTCTTGTAGTCTCAAGCCATCGGCGGCGTCGCAAAACTCGCCGTCAAGCACTATCTCGTAACGACCGGGCCTGCGCCGTAACTCTCCGTGCTCTACTCGCGACTCCTCGTGCGCTTGCCTTCTCTGGTCCGGGTTGCTTACGCGGAGGCATAAGCGGTAAAGGAAAGGAATACGTCGGAGGGTCCAACTTATCACACGGCTCTAAGGCACGATCTCGTAATGAGAAGAATGAAACCAATCATAAATGTCCTATAGCCTCCTGATTATAGATGTGGTGCACAACACACCGATAATCAAGACTCTACTAGACACGGTCTGTAGACACTTTCCGAGGATTAACTGCACTGATACCACTTTTGTCACGACCCGAACCCGGGCCCGTGATTGGTGCCTTACCCCAGGCACCCTAGTGATACAACATCAGAGAAAATGAGCGGAAATAAAACATAAACATGTAACAAGAGACTTGATAAATAAACAGGCTAACAAAAATAGTTGCCTTCTGTATATATACATAAAAACCCGAACAGTTATGAGTTGGAAATACGGAAAGAGTACGACCAGTAAGAAAGATAACAACCAAGTGTAAAGGAATAGAGCCTGAATCCATAAGAACCTTTCGAGGTAACTACACCCGTGAGTGCTTGGGTGGTAGCTGAGCGGGTATATGAGATTTGCCCGGTGATGATACAGTCGTCAGACCCTAGTAGACCTAGTAGAGATGATTATGACGGACTTTGAGGTCATTATGAGTATGGATTAGTTGGCTTCGTGAGTGCCAAGGTTGTCATCTTATCATAAGTATTTTATGTGGCCGTGGGTGGCATATGTTGTATGAAGGGTGTAGTAAAAGGAGACTATGACGCTATCTAATTAGATTGGACTCCGAAAGAACATTCGAGGACGAATGTTTCTAAGGGGGGAAGAATGTTACACCCCGTATTTACAGGACATGTTGTAAGAACGTACGTAAGAACTCACAAGTGTTAAGATTTGAGACTTGTAAAAATTTATCGGAATTATGGAATTGTCGGAAAAACGTAATATTGTGACGAATGGGAGGGCGACACGTGTCACCCCCCTTATGATGCCTTGGACGATTTAGGCATGGCCAACATGGTCATTTACCATAGTCTTGGATGACTAAGTCTTGCAAGTAGTGAAGCTTGACAATCTTGACCAAAGTCAAAGGTCCCACAAGCCTTGATATTTAATGAAGAGCTCATCCAAACCACCCATTTGTTTATATCATGACCCTCCATGTTCCTATATAATACTACTAGTAGTGAGACAAGTCCCATACTTAGCCAAATTTTAAAGAAATTGGATGAACATGAGATGGTGCTCTCGGCTTTACCAACAAGAAGAAAGAATTTTTTTTGTTTGTTGTCCAATAATCTTCCCACTTTAAACCAAGGTTCCTATGTGTATTGTAAGCATATCTCAATAGAAAAATCCCGGAAAAAGATAGTTTTCGGGTTTGTCGCAAAGTGAAAACCTAATTGCTTTCTAGGTTTTGTTTTGGAAGTTTGAAGGAAAGTTGTTGGTATGGTTCTAAGGGTCTCAAGGAGCGGATTGAAGTGTCTTGAAGAGGCTCTAGATTGCTAAGGAGCGACTTCGGATTTGAAGATTTGGATTAAGATTCGTTGAGGTATAATCTTGTTCTTTGAAAGTGTTACAAGATTATTTATATTGTTGTTAGCTATACTTGTTGCTAGCATGAAGTATATGTGTTGAAGTTTGTAAGGATTATGGATTGATTGTGGCCTTGGAAATCCGAAATGTAATGTGAGCCATGTTAAGTTGGATTACAATTTAGTCGTTATTAGAATCGTCGCATGTTATTGACTTAAAGATTATAGTAGTTATAATTGGTTGCGACTTGATATCATGTTATGCTAACAATTTGGATTGAATTGGAAATTGGATAAGAATTGATGTTGTAGTATTTCAAGTTAGCCGAATTGGACATATAGTTTGTATTAGTTTGATATCTATTGTGGGGCGGAATTTTACACGGCTAGTAGGCGTGTAATCCCCTATTGATAATTGCATTTGATTGGGCCTTAAATGTGGCGTGTTTGGTTATTGTATTCGGCCTTGAAAAAGGTGGCAAAGTAAGTAAAAACAAAGGAGGTGCTGTCCGATTTTCCGTAGAATGTAGCGACTTAGCACCTAGAATATTCTACGTTTGAAGTAAGAGGTTAATGGACATATTGTGACCATTATAGGTTGAAGTACTAAGTATAGCGTATCCTACTTGAAGGATGGATTATCTATCAAGATTGAAGTACTTTGGAGCATTTTGCTACTTGTCGACAATCGTCGCGAGATATGTGAACCTCTTCCTTCCTTTGGCATGATTCTATGTATGGAATATACTTGTGGTATCATTTCATGTTTCCTTCTACTCTTAGAAGTTAAGAGGTAGTTGTGTGATTTACTCTATGTAGAACTTTTCCTATCTTTGAGCATGACTAATTGCACGTATGTAGTACGGTAGACGTACGACACCTTGATATCCTTTACTAGTTTTATGAATAGCCAAGTCGGGTGAGTTAGGAGATTAACTTATTTCTTTGAAAGTATAAAGGATGTCTAATGTGTTATTAAAGTTAATGGACTTGAAGAGTTTTAAAGTATGTGATACTTGTTTCGTTTTAAACATATAAGTCCCTTGGATAGGAAATTATATTTTTGTGGCTAAGGTATAAAGTGAATATAACGACTTTATGGGGAGTTGGTTATATTTGCTTTATGGAAGGATAATGACTTGATTTTTTTAAGGCATCAATTGCCTAAGGTTTTATATAAAAGGAGTCACTCGATTTCTAAGGTTAAGAGACTAATTGTATTTTTGAAGATAAGAGAATCGATTTGAAAGTATACAATACTTGGTTTTTAAAAGTAGAAGTCTCTTGGTTATAAAAGGAAAGAGTTTTGTCTAAAACCATAAAGGGTTATAACGGATTTATGGGAAGTTGGTTATAACGGACTTATGGAAAGTTAAGAGAATGGTTTTCTCTAATAAAGTAATCAAAGAATTAACTTGTATTAAGGAAGGGCAATGTGATTTAAAGGTATCACTTGCTTAAAGCTTTTAAGTAAGGGTCACTTGATTTAGAAGCCGAGAAATGTATTTCTAAAAGTATCGTGACTTATGTGAAATGTACACAAGCCTGGATACTACGGGTGTTAGTATCTTGAGGTTTTACACAAAAAGGAGTCTCTTGAAAAGAATGTACGTACGTAATACTTTGACCTGTTTAATTGAGAATAATTCTATGTGATTCCTTGATTAGTACTTTGGCTTGATAAATTGAGAATTTGTCTAAGTGTGCCTTGATTAGTACTTTGGCTTGATAAATTGAGAATTTGTCTAAGTATGCCTTGATAAGTAATTTTGGCTTGTTCAATGAGAATTATTCTATTTGTGCCTTGATTAGTACTTTGGCTTGATTAATTGAGAATTAGTATAAGTGTGCCTTGATAAGTACTTTGGCTTGATTAATTGAGAATTAGTCTAAGTGTGCCTTGATAAGTACTTTGGCTTGATTAATTGAGAATTAGTCTAAGTGTGCCTTGGTAAGTATTTTGGCTTGTTACTTGGGAATTAGCCTATGTGTGCTGGTGATAGCCTTTGAGTGCAAGTATTATGTTTTATTACGTTGCCGCGACTCTCGGTTGGAGGGCCGGTTGTCTTGTTGTAAGTACTTGGACGCACAAGCGGTGATGTGGGATTCACTGTATGCTTGCTATTTGTAGTACTTGGGTTAAATTCCCGGATTTTTATAGAAGACATGGTAGTGCTTCTGTTTGTTTGACGGTCGGTCGAGATAGGGTAAGAGTATAAGTGAGGGGTAAACCCCCAAGATGCTATACCACCTTCTCCAGGGTAAGAGTATAAGTGAGGGGTAAACCCCCAAGACATTATACCCCCTGCTTGTTTTGTTTGATGGTCGGTCGAGATAGGGTAAGAGTATAAGTGAGGGGTAAACCCCCAAGATGCTATACCACCTTCTCCAGGGTAAGAGTATAAGTGAGGGGTAGACCCCCAAGATGCTATACCACCTGCTTTACCACCTTCTCCAGGGTAAGAGTATAAGTGAGGGGTAGACCCCCAAGACGCTATACCACCGGTGGGACTTGGTGTTCATGTATGCCTATTGGTGTATTATTATATCCTGGACTGTCGGCAGTGATGTGGGATTCCACGGGCAGGAGATATATATATGTGTAGTATATGTGTACGCCGACAGTGAGGTGGGATGCCACGGGCGCGTCACATGATAACATTCTACACTTGTAGCTGTCGGCAGTGATGGGGGATTCCACGGACACGCTTGATACTAGTGTGACTTGATCGCGTCCCAGTTGGTAGTAGTAAATGTGCCCTCCTTTAAGGGCTGGATTATACTTATGAAAGATAAGTAAGTTATATAGAAATGAACTTAATGATTTTTCCTAATCATGTGCGTAAGAATGTGGCTATAACCTTTACTGAAAATGGGAAAAGATATTGATGTGAAATTTAGTTCATAAGTGGTAATGACACGGCGAGATCCGTATGTACTTTTTATACTTGTCCTGGTCATTCTTTTGTACGATTATGATCATTTCTTATCACGTTATTTTCTGCTCCATATTAAACTGTTATATCGACCCTTCGGGCTGCGTTCATGCCCGCAGTTTTAGGTACCTGGTTGGTGATCCTTGCTCTTAGGATCTCGGTTCGATTTGAGAAAAGCTCCATTTGCTCGGAGGCTTATCTCTTGTGCAGTTTCCGAGGTAGTAGATTCATGTATATTCGTGGTATGGCGGGCCCCGTCCCGCCACGCTTGTTCGATTGTTATTCTAGAGGTCTGTATTCACATATGTGGTTGGGTAAGAACCGAGTTGTACTTTTGATTATGTTTATATTATGGAAGGCGGCTGATCGGCTAGCTCGTGACGTTTTTATTTACGTGTTTATGTTGTGTATGTTCCACGCTATCCTCTCGATGTATACCAACGGTGCCTGTGTAGGGCACCGCCGCGCCCCGGGTCGGGTCGACAAGAATATACCAAAAGATAAGCCTCAAGAAACGGCTCTAACACGAATCGTGATCCTATCAGCGAGGATCCACAACCGATGTACCTCTACCTACGGCATGAACGCAGCCCCCCGAAGGAGGTCAGTACAACAGGTACCAAGTATGTGAAACTGTAAAATACTGTAAATGAAATCATAATAGTCTATAATAAGCACGAGACATGTATGATAACCAAACTACAGTTCACAACATAAAAGCAGTCATATCAAGTCAGGGACTCACGCCCTCAAGTCATCCCTCATGCCCGTGGAACTCCTTCCTCACCGCGGCTAGGTACAAATCGTGTGGAATCGTGTCGGCCATTCCATGGGACTCGGTAAATAATCATGTAGAATCGTGTCGGCCCATCGTGGGACTCGGGGAAGAATCAGGTGGAATACGTGTCCCGGCCCATCCCATGGGACTCGGTGATGAATCAGATAAAATACGTGTCCCGGCCCATCTCATGGGACTCGGTGAAGAATCAGATGAAATACGTGTCCCGGCCCATCTCATGGGACTCGGTGAAGAATCAGATGAAAAATGTGTCGACCCGTCTGGGACTCGGTAGCATAGAAATACAACACTTGCACAACAAAGGCTATCACCACAAGCATAGGCAAGTTACACACAACTCAAGGTTATTTTATGCCAAAGTCCAGGTTCTGACCCCAAAGTATTACGTACGTTAAATTCTTTTTAAAAGATTCATTTCTTTTATAAAGGTCACCCGATAGCCGTAGTATTAAAATAGAGTGACTCACATTTTTAGGTAAACCAAAACACTTTCCTTTTCAACATCAAGTAACAACTACGTTCAGTTAACACACGTACGTCTACCGTACTATATATATATATATTCTTTAAAATATCATGCTCAAGAGGATAGGAAGAATCACATACCTCGCGACGATTATCGACTATTAGCAAAACGCTCCACGGCTATAACCCGGCTAGCCTTATCCACCTTTTAAGTAGCATATGCTACTCGCAGAACATTCAACCTATAAAGGTTATACCAGTCTATCAAAGTCTAGACTACTCTGTACAATATTCTAAGCAGTAGGTTCTCTATTCTACGGAAAATCGGGCAGCACTTCCCTACCCATTAAGCTACACAAGTCTACTGTAAATACAGTCCTATGTAAGTACAGTTCAACCTTCTTCTTTAATATTCTTCTGATGTGATCTCAGTTTAATTCCCTTCTGTAATATCCTTCTATGAATCTTATATTCATTTATATACTACTACAGTATGTAATTCCCAATTACAATATAAATACAAGAGTATTTACCTCGATAAGCCCAAAATTATCCAAGTTTAAAGTCGATCCTGAGCAAGGTTTAGCTCCTAAATGCGCTCCAACCCGCCTCAACAACCCTTAGAAGTTCTAACCAACTTCTACGTAAATACTTCAACCAACTATGAAGATTTCCTTAGGGTTTCGTTTAGTGGCTAAAGGAAAGTATAGTAGTATTTTCCGGGCTTTTCGTATAGAGGGTACTTGGAAATACTACAAAGGTTTTGGGCTAGAGTATTTTGGCATTACAACAATACTTGGAGAAGTATTTCTCAACCAAGGGGGGGTAGTATTTCGACTAGAACAACTAGAGGGGGGGTATTTCTCGGCCAAGGGCCTCTCAAAGGGGGAGGGGGACTTGGACGAAACTACACTAAGGAGGGAGAGGGATTTTTAGACTTGGAAATGTCTAAGTGTGGATGAAGAAGTTCATCAACTAAGGGGGGTATTTATAGGCCAACCAATGGCCAAGATTAAGACAAGTGGTAGGCAAGTGTAAGGTCAAGATTTGGACAAGTGTGTGTGGGTCCCACCTTATCAATCTACCACACAAATATCCTACCTAATCCTTGACCAAGGAAAAGGCAAGAAAAATGCCCCAAGTTTCGTCCATATGAGGGTGACAAGTGTCACCCTCTCGTTGGTCAAAAATATTTCGTCTCTCGGAAAAATCCGCAAAAATAATAAATGATATAGGAATTTTCCTCGCAAAGTTTGTAAAACGTTTGAAAAACGACTCTTTTCGCTAGTTGTGCACAAATTTCGCCACTTTGCCTACTTAAGGCTTAAACTTTTATACGTACGCCCTCACGTACATACTCAGGAAATATGGGGTATAACACTGCCGGCAGTGAGAAAGGATTCCACAGGCATGGTTGATATTATGGGCGTGAGACCCATAGTTATATTCGAGTAGTGACTTTGAGGGCATGCGTCCCTGACTTGATATGACTGCTTATGTATTGTGTACTGTAGGTTGGCTATCATACATGTCTCCTATTTTGTTTAGACTGTTATGATCTCATTACGCATTTCATGCTTCACATACTTGGTACATTCTTCGCATCGACCTCCTTCGGGCTGCGTTCACGCCGCAGTTTAGTACGCTTTGGTGATCTGCAGTGTAGGACCGCCGTAGTTTTTGGATAGCTCCTCTGCTCGTGAGTTTATCTTTTGGTATAGTTCCTTCAAGAGTGCTTTGTACGGTTATGGGTACGGCGGGGCCTTGTCCCGTCATATTTCAGTAAAACTCTTAGAGGTCTGTACTCATATGTGGGATTGGAATCATGTACAGCGTTGTGTCTTTTGATTATGTACATTATATGGCAGCCTTGTCGGCTTTGCCCTTGCACGTACATTGGTTTTAAAAAAAAATGAGGTGTATTTAATTTCCGCAGTTTACTTGTGTTGTTAAGGTAGAAGGGTGCCCAGGTAGGGCACCAGTCACGGGCCCGGGGTTCGGGGTGTGACAGAGTGGTATCATAGCAGTCAGTCCTCGGAATGTCTACAAACCGTGTCTAGTAGAGTCTTGATTATCGGTGTGTTGCGCGCCACACCCATAAACAGGAGGCTACAGGACTTTTAGGAGTTGGTTTCTATTCTTCTCACTCTAAGATCGTGCCATAGAGCTGTGTTAGTAAGATAATTCCTCTCTGACGTAATTTTGTGTTACAGTTATGCCTCCAAGGAGGGCAACAGCCGCCCAGAAGGGCAAAGAAGTAGCAGGAGCTACTAGTCAGACTCAGAGAGTTGTTAGGGCTTATGCCCAGGGTATACCGGATGTTGTGCCGCAGTCGGCGAGTCCTTCTGCGCCAGGTTTTGAGACCAGACACGAGCCTCCAGTTTCGGTTAGGAGAAGACTATGGTCATGAGGAAGCGATTATGTTATTGACCAAGATAAGCGGTGCTACGATTTCATCACAGGAGGTTATTCGCCGCATGCAGGTGTACAGATGGTAGAGGGCCAACGCGGAGATCAACGTAAGAGGGCTAGACCGGTTGGTTATCCCGGTGAGTTTTTGGACGAGCAGCCTCAACAGCGAGTGAGATATTCATCCCAGCCTACCCAGTACATACCCCCGCAGCTCTCAGGTGGGAGATTTGATCCCACAAGGTATTTAGGAGCCGGTCCAAGCTCCAGGGGTCGAGGTTCTCAAAGGAGCATAGGATTTTCTCAGTCGAGGCTACATATTCCTCAGTGTTTCCAATGTAGTAAGCGTCATTTGGGCAAATGCCGTCATGGCACAGGTGTTTTTTTATTATTGTGACCGTCCGGGCCACAAGAAGTGGGAATGTCCTGTTAGAAAGAGCACCGGTAAGGTGGCTCAGCCTATGAGGCCGATGGTTGGTTACCTTTCCTCCACGTGCAAGGCCCCCTGCAAGGTGTTGGACGCCGGTACCGTGGTAGAGGTCAGGGTGGAGTTTATAGTTCTGGCTGTCCTTCGAACCGCATAGATGACGTGACTACTAGGCAGGATCATGAGGCAACATCGCACGGGGTTACAGGTATATTTTGATTCTTTGGAATCATACGTGCATTGTTAGATTCAGATTTCGCCCTAGCATATATGTTTTCCTTTCATTGTGTAAGTGATAGTACCCCAGAGGTAGGAATACTTTGATTAGTAAAATGAAAAGTTTAAAATGTTGACAAGAATGGTAAGTGAACTGAGACTATAGTTGTGTAGAGTTCACAAGTAGTAATTGCCCCATAACAGTGTAAGACCAATTGAGAAGGATGTACGGTAGAAATACTTCGACTTATGTGATGACCCTCTAGTGAATAGGGGGATAGGGTGAGAAGTACCTTGAGATAAGAGAGAAATTTATTTCAGACTAAGAATGAGAAGTTAAGTGTGACGATGGGTCGGGTTATGGACTCATTTCGGGTCAACCGATAGTATGGAATCGGGTGATGTCAGTTGGATATGGTCCCTGTCACGACCCGAATCCGGGCCCGTGACTGGTGCCTTACCCGGGCACCCAAGTAGACATACATCAGAGTAATCAGCGGAATATAAAACAAGACATGACATAATATGAAATATGAAACAGTTCATCTGAGAAAAACTTTCCTTTCGGCATCAATATATAAAACAACTAGAACGATACATCCTTTACAACTCGCCACAACAGGTTACTGCACTTAAGAATGATATGACAACAATGGCGGGGCGGGGCCCGCCATACCTGAATGTAGTACCTACGACAGGGGACTATACCACTGATAAGCCTCCGGAGAAACGGAGCTTCCCAAATGCTGAACTGTGACCCTACGAGCGAGGATCAACGACTGGTGTACCTCTACCTGCGGCATGAACGCAGCCCCCCGAAGGAGGTCAGTACAACAGGTACCAAGTATGTGAAACTGTAAAGTACTTTAAACGAAATCAAAGTATTTAAAACCATTTGCAAATACAATTAGTTCAATTTGCACATAGTGCCACATCACAAACAAGAGCAATAATAGGTAAACTGTAACCGGTCTTTCCTAGGCCGCGAATGATCGAAGCAAGGCCAATCGCCCATAGTATCATTATGCATGCCTAACCTCGACTCCCGCATCGCATAGTCACACATAGACCCGCATGAGGTATTCTCGCATCGGGGTAGCTAACCCCGGTATTCTCCCGGACTCCCGCATCGCATAGTCTCAATAGACCGCGTAGTCACATTGCATCGCATAGGCATCCCCGTGACGGATAAAACACCGGAATGATCAACCCGGAACTCCCGGCTCGCATAGTCACGCCAGACCACATAGGCCATATAGACCCACATCAAGGGTGGCAAGCCCTCGGTATAACAAGTCAAGGGTATGTGATATAATAACATAATACTTATCGTTTAAACAACATAAGCACAACAAGTGGGAACCCTTTACACAAAAATCACCAGATACTAACACACGTAGCATCCTACCCTGTTCACGTATCAACTCAACAACAAAGTATTTCAAGGCTCTCACAAACCAACACACTCAAGTTATTCACACAAGGTACTTTCTACTTTATGTTAACAATTTCGGTTTTTATCCCCAAAGTACTTCATACATTAACTCTTTTAAAAGGTCCGTTTCTTTCAAAAAGTCACACAATACTCGTAGTATAAAAATAGAGTGACTATCCTTTTAAGTAAACTAAAACACTTCCCTTTGTAAATCAAGTAACAACATAATTTTCCAAACGTTCAAGTTTGCCTAATTTCAAATGCTTAAGTTTCTCATTTTCGAAAGGTTTCGTAGTTCATAGTTTTAATCACTTAATGATATAATTCTCCTTTAAAACAATTTGAGATACATATGCTTTATATGTGAGTAGGTTATTCTTGTTCATAATCAATCTTATTTAAGCAGCCATGATCTAGGAAATGTAATATCATTTTGTCTCATCTTAGCTTCTATGCAGATGGAGGTTTCTACTGTTTTAATAATACTTTATTAGTCAATACATTTCTTAATTAGCTTCTTTGTGGTTTGTTCGATACTTATTCTCATTTTCAAATCAAGAAACATTATTCCTTTTACAAACCAAGTACTCATTACTCATGAATGAGGTTTCACACAAAAACTCATATTAATTACTTAAGTCAAGTCTCTTATCTTTTAAGATCAAGTCTCTTAACTTCTAAAATTAATAAACCATTCTTTTTATCTCTCTTAAGTCGTTATACCTAACTTCCCATAAAGCTAGTATAACTCTTAAGCTTTTTGTTTAAAAACCAAATACTTCTCTTCTGTTAAAAATGATTCAGTATTCATTTGAAATGCTTCAAGATTCTTTTTATTCAGGCTTAAGTCAAAATACATTGCCGTAATTATTATTCAGGCTTAAGTCAAAAGACATTGCCGTAATTATTATTCAGTTAACACACGTACGTCTACCGTACTATATATATATATTCTTTTAAAATATCATGCTCAAGAGGATAGGAAGGATCACATACCTCGCGACGATTATCGACTATTAGCAAAACGCTCCACGGCTATAACCCGGCTAGCCTCGTCCACCTTTCAAGTAGTACATGCTACTTGCAGAACATTCAACCTATAAAGGTTATATAGGTCTATCAACTTCTACATTAATAATCTTCTGATGTGATTCCAGTTCAAGTCTATTCTGTAATATCCTTCTATTACAGTTCAATTCTCTTCTATGAATCTTATATTCATTTCTACATTACTGATATGTAATTTCCAATTACAATAGAAGGTCAAGAGTATTTACCTCGATAAGCCCAAAATTATCCAAGTTATATGTCGATCCTGAGCAACGTTTAGCTCCTACTCCGGGTGCTCCAACCCGCTCCAAATAACCCTTAGAAGTTCTACACAACTTCTTCTTAATACTCCAACCAACTATGGAGATTTTCCTTAGGGTTTCGTTTTTGCGACTGAAGGGAGGTATAATAGTATTTCTGGGCTTTTAGTATAAGTGTAACCTTGGAATACTACAAGGTATTTGGGCCAAGGTATTTTGGAATAGTAACAATACTGAGAGTATTTCTACCAAGAGGGGGTAGTATTTTACGAGAACAACTAGGCAAGTGGGGTGCTCTCGCCAAGGCCACTAGAAGGGGGGAGGGGGGGGTGGGTGTCACGACCCATTCCGGGGCCCGTGACTGGTGCCTTACCGGGGCACCCAAGTAGTCATACATCAGAGTAATCAACGGAAATATAAAACAAGACATGAAACAGTTTATAAAATAAGACACATTTTATGTGAGAAAACATCGCCTTTCGGCATAATATATAAACATGGTTTAGCAGTTACATCCGATCTTGCATAACATGACTACAAACCTCTAAGGAAATATACAACTATGGCGGGGCCCCGCCATACCCCGATCAGACAAAACTATCTACAACAGGAGATCATACCCAAAAGTAGAGCCTCCTAAAAGATGGAGCTCCCGACACCAACGTAGAGATCCTAAGAATGTGGATCTAGCACTGCCGCCTACTGCATGAACGCAGCCCTCAAGGAGGTCAAGACAACAGTACTAAGTATATGAAATCAGAAAATACTTAAATGAAAACATATCATTTTAAAATCGGTTTGCAAGTATGTATGAAACAACCAAGGGGACCGCATAAGTGCCACATCATAAACAAGAGCAACAATAGGTAAATCAGAACAGTCTTTTCTAGCTGCGAATGATCGGCGAGGCCAATTGCGTAGTATCACCATGCAAGCCTAATCACGACTCTCGTAGTCGCATAGGCCACTCACATAGGCCCGCATAGGTACATAACCCCGCATCGAGGGTGCTACTCCTACATCGCCCCGACTCGTAGTTCGCATGGCCACATAGACCGCATGAGGTATAACCCCGCATCACTAACTCGAACTCCCGTAGCTCGCATAGGTCCCCTCGACCCGCATGAGGTATTCTCGAATCATGGTCCTGCATCACTCGAGTCTACCCCGCATCGGAGGGCAGCTTAACCCCCGGTAATATGTCAAGAGGTGAGTGATAGTACACTAACATAACAACTTATCTTTAAACAACATAAGCACAACAAGAACGTTACAAGACACTAACACACATAGCATCATATCATGTCTACTTATCAAACCATCTTATTATTCTTTTCACAATTCAATATAAGTCTGTTATAAACACATAGGCAAACTGTTTCTTTTATCATTCTTAAGTGGTTATACTTAACTTCCCATAAAGCTAGTATAACTCTTAAGCTTCTGTTTTAAAAACCAATTAGTTCTCTTCTGTTAAAAATGATTCAGTATTCTTTTGAAATGCTTTCAGTTCTTTATTATTCAGGCTTAAGCCGTGAGGCATTGCCGTAAGTATTATTCAGTTAACACATGTACGTCTACCGTACTACATATATATTGTAAAATATCATGCTTTAGGAAGAATCACATACCTTCTCAGCGAAAACCACCTGCCAAGTTGAATATGTCGCACAGAGAATCCTATAATAGTCACAGACATCTATCAAAGTCTAGACTACTCAAGGTCATTCTAAACAGAGGGTTCACAATTTATGGAAAGTCGGGCACTTCCTACCCGTGAGCTATATAAGTCTCATCGTGAAAACAGTCTATATAAGTACAGTTTGATTATTCTTCTTTTAAACCCTTCTCGTGATAATAGCTCAATTCTATTCTCAATATTCTTCTAAGTATTTAATACTTATTTTTATATTACTACGGATGTATTCTCTAATTCAAAAGAGGGTTAGGATTATTTACCTGGTAAGCCCAATAATATCCTAGATAAAGTCGAGCCTGAGCTAGGTTTAGCTACTAAGTTGTAAGCTCCGGTAGCTACAATAAACCTTAGAAGTTATTCACAACTTCTACTAAGGACTAAGGGATTTGGGCTAGGGTATTTTGGGCATTATAACAATACAAGAAGGCAACTTTTCTACCAAGGGAGGGGGGTAGATTTCGGCTAGGCTAGGGGGAGGGGTTGCCTCGGCCCAGCTCACTCAAAAGGGGTGTTGGACGAAAAAGGCTACAAGGGAGAGGAGAGAATTTTCAAGACTTGGAAAGGA
This sequence comes from Przewalskia tangutica, assembly GCA_029844215.1. Lineage (NCBI taxonomy): Eukaryota > Viridiplantae > Streptophyta > Magnoliopsida > Solanales > Solanaceae > Przewalskia > Przewalskia tangutica. The sequence goes on from CM056721.1 coordinate 108,657,014, forward strand.
ATTTGTGGATGAAGAACTCTTCACCTTAAGGGGGTATTTATAGGTCAAGACATGGCCAACCAAGGGCCAAGATTTAGCCAAGTGCTAGGCAAGTGTAAGGCCAAGATTAGGGCAAGTGTCCTTGGCCAACTTGCACACAAAATATCCTACCTAATCCTTGACTTGTGCAAAGGCACAAAAAACGTGCCACTCCTTGTCCAATTCGTCCAATGGACGATTTCAAGTCCATTAATTGGAGGGTGCCAAGTGTCGCCCTCCCGTTGGTCCAAAATGTTTCGTCTCTCGGAAAAATCCGCAAAAATTAGAAATGGCATAGCCGGAATTTACCCTACGAAAGCTGTGGAAACGTTTCGTCGGAAAACTATTCGTTTTGTGAGTTGTGCCCAAAAAAACATTTTGTGCCTAAACTTTAAGGCTAGACTTTTGTACGTATTCCCTTACGTACATACTCTGGAAATACGGGGTATAACATTCTCTCCCCCTTAGAAACATTCGTCCCGAATGTTCCTTCCCAAGACAGTTAACGATAAGATTTTTCATAACTTAAACAGTTGCAAATGCCACACACGGACACAGAACAACACTTAGGCATAAACGATAATGAAGATTTACAAGTAGGAAAGTGAATTACCTGGAGGTGTGGGGAATAGGTGAGGATACTTATGCCTCATGTCTTCCTCGGCTTCCCAAGTCATCTCCTCCCTGAGCTCGTTCCGCCACAAGACTTTGACGGAAGCCACGTCCTTGGTCCGCAGACGCCTAACCTGACGATCGATTATCGCTATGGGAACCTCCTCATACGATAACCCCTCGGTCACCTGGACATCGTCAATCGGGTGCACCCTAGATGGATCCCCGATACATCTCCTCAGCATAGATACGTGAAAAACCGGATGTACTGCCTCCAGATCGGATGACAGATCCAACTCATAGGCAACCTTGCCTACCTCGCGACAATCAAACGCCCAATGTACCTGGGTCGAAGTTTCCCTTCTTCCCGAATCTCATCACACCCTCATGGGTGACACCTTCAGAAACCCCAATCATCAATCGCGAACTCGGATGCCGACGGCGATGATCTGCATACGACTTGCCGACTCTGAGTCCAATAGCCGCCGGATAAGCTTCACTTATCCATCGTCGCCGCACCAACCGTCCCACTAGCCGCACTCGCCCACATCGAACCAACCTATAGGCGACCGCACTTCCTCCCATACAAGGCCTCATAAGACGCCATCCAATACCGGAGTGGTAGCTATTATTGTACGCGAACTCAACTAGAGGCAAATGATCCTCCAGTACCACTGGTCGATAACACAGGCTCGCACATATCCTCGCAGTCCGATAGTGCGCGCTCGTCCGTCTGTGTGGATGGAATGCGATTTGCTCACTGCGTCCCTAAACCTCTCTCGAAAGACCTCCGTTAGCCGTGAATCGGGCTCTGCTGCGATATGATCGAAATAGGGACTCATGCATCGACGATCTCTGATGTAAAGTTCGCATAATCCTCACCAAAAGTCGCCCCGACGGAAGAAAGTGGGCTGATTTCACACCGCCGACGATAACCCATATAGAATCATGTCTCCTCCGAGTGCGAGGTAATCTCGTGATAAAATCCATGTTGATTACCTCCCACTTCCGTGTCGGGATCTCAATCGCCGCAATAAACCACCGTGCCTCGTGCTCTACCTTACTGCCGACAACACGCACCGAGCTACGAACTCGCAACGTCCTCTTCAAGCCATCCCACCAATACACGGATCTAAGCGTCGGGTACATCTTGGTCGACCATGGATGGAGTAACGCGCGCCGTGCTTCCCAAGAACTCCGCCAAGTCTCAAACATCCGAACACACAACTCCGCCTCAAACCTTAGCACCCCATCGTGCTACCTCAAAGGACCTTGCCTCACGAAGAGTCAGACACGATAACGTGTCAAAATGGATCCTCGAATCGTTGCCTCTCACCTCTCGACGATGGAAGACTCGGCAACCTCACGAACTCGAACCCCATCGCTATCGTAATCAATCAAACGGACACCAAGGCTCGCGAATCGATGCAAATCACGAACCATGTCCTCCTCTCTAGCCGACATCCGATAGGCTCCCATCGACCTACGACTAAGAGCATCTGCCACAACATTGGCCTTCCCGTGGTACAAGATATCAACATCGTAATCCTTAAGCAACTCTAACCACCGTCTCGCCAGAAGTTCAGCTCCTCTCCGAAGATATACCGAGGCTCTTGTGGTCTGTAAAAATATCCACGTGAACCCCATACAAATAGTGCCTCCGGATCTTCAAAGCGTGAATCACCGCCGCTAACTCCAAATCACGCGGGTAGTTCCTCCGTGTTTCTTCACCGTCGGGATGCATATGCTATAACCCCGCCATGCTGCGTCAACACATCCCAACCCGATGCCCGACGATCACAATACACGACATAACCATCCGACCTGCGAAGAGTAAGAACGGCGATCGTCGGTCTCTTTCAAAGAATCGAAACCCCGCCACAAGCATCACCATCAAACTTGCCGCTTTCGAGTCACTCTAGTCAATGGTGCAGATAAGCAAACTTCTCCACGAACCGTAGATAATATCCTCGCAAGGCCCGTAAAATTGCGAACCTCGTTGGAGTAGTAGGTCTAGGCCAAGTCCCGATCGCCGATCTTGGCGTATCCACTCGAATGCCATCACCCGACAATATGCCCAAGAAAAGCCACCAAGTCAACCAAAACTCACATTTGGAAAACTTGGCGTATAATCACTGGTCCCGAGAATCACAAGACATTCTCAAATGCTCCGCGTGCCTCGCCTCCGAGCGAATAAACCAAGATATCATCAATGAACACTATCACAAACGTGTCCAAAATGGTTTGAACACTCGGTTCATCAAATCCATGAATACCGCGGAGCATGGTCAACCCAAAAGACATGACCAACTCATAATGCTCGCACGTCCGAATGCACCCTGGGACATCCACCTCTCTCGACTCGCACTGATGATAGCCCGACCGTAGATCAATCTGGAGAAACACCTCGCGCCATGCAACCGTCGAATAAATCATCAATCCCGGGAAGGGTATTCGTTTAATGGTCACCTTGTTCACCGCTCGTAATCAACACATGCGCAGCCGCCCGCCCTTCTTCTTCACGAACAATACCGCGCTTCCTCGTGAGAAACACTAGGCCCGATGAAGCCCTTCTCCAAGAAATCCCTGCCGATCCTTCAACTCTCTCAACTCGGCGGGCCATTCTGATGGCGGAATGGAAATAGCCGAGTGTCCGCAATATGTCAATACAAAACTCAATCTCCTCTCGGGAGGATACCCGAGGTCGTCTGAAACACGTCCTGGGAACTCTCTCGACCACCGAACCGGCGGAAAATCTGGTACCGCAACCTCGTGATTAAACACCCGAACGATGGTAGATATACCCCTTCTCGCACCATCTTCCTAGCCTCGAGGTAGAAATAAACCTACCCCTACGATACCGTGCTCCTCCCACTCAACAATCGGCCTCAGAAACTGGAACCGCACTACTCTCTCTGCAGCTACATTGGCGTAGCAAGAAGCTAGCCAATCCATCCCTACGATCACGCCAGTCAATCATCTCCAACTCTATCAAGTCGCCAGGGTCCGACGATCAGAATAGTCACAGACAAGCTCATATACCCGCCGAGCTACCATCGAATCACCATCCGCGTAGCTACCTCAAAAGGGTCTATGGACTCGTGCTCTATCCCTATCCTACTAGCAACAAGGGAGATATATAGACAGAGTAGAACCGGATCTATCAAGGCATAAACATCAAACCGAATCGATAAGGTACCGGATTTACATCGGTGAGGCCTCGATCCCGCTTACCGACAAAGCATAAATGCGGTTACGAGGACCGCTAGAATCGACCCGCGCCACGACCTCGCCACCTGGCCGTCCATGAGTACCTTGCCTCCGTGGCGAGTAATCGCTTGGGATGAAGCAGACCGCGAAAGAACTCAGAGGCCGACTTACCATCAAGATCGCCTCGTCGACGGTTCCGATAGTGACCTGCTGGCCAATCAAACAAGCCCCCGTAGCACCACAACTCCCGAAGTGGGATCTGCCGCATCGGCCACACCGGCGGGTGGTCCCGACGCCGCACTTTGCCGCTCGATGTCTCAAGTCCTGGGCCTCAGTTCGCTCTCAATGTCTGGCCAGGCTGAGGACGGTGCAGGAGTGCTCTGAGCTGGCTGTGGTGCAAATCTCGACTGCTGCTGAGGCCGCCCACCACGATAGCCACCAAAAGACCCCGCTGCCCCGGCCTTCTCGCCGTCACAACCCGTCGGTCTCTACGCCTCACATCCAAGAGCACGAGCTCGCATGGGTAATGTCCATACCCGGCTGAAGAGAAACACCCGCACATGACTCGGCCATATAATCATCTAGCCCAGTGACGTAGCGGTGCACCCTATCCTCCATATCTGCTACCAACGCTGGGACATATCGAGCCAGTGAATCAAACTCGACATTGTACTCCCTGACAAGGCCCTCTCGCCTCGCGGTAAAATCTATCACCCGCGCCTCCTATCCGGGAGGCAAGAAGTGAGTGAGAAAGCCTCGAGAACTCATCCTGTACCGGGGACGCTGCGGTTTCCCGGATAACTCCTACGAATCAAACCAATCGATCATGTATCACGCCTATGAACCAAAGATCACGGACTCGGTCCGACGCCCGATCACTCTCGTAATCCTTCAGGTCGACGGATGAACTCCTGTGGATCATCCTCCGCCGACCAGTAAAACTCGCGCTACAACTCGGGAAGTCTCGTAGCCTCAAACTCGCCTCGGGTGAACCACGGTACGACCGGGCTGGACTGAATCGCATCCACTGGCCTCATGTTCGCCACGATCTCGCCAGAGCCGGGCCATCTCTCAGACCATAACTCCTCCGCCCCGGTGCCGCGGGACAGTGAGGCGTGGTACTGTGGTCTCGCTGGGATCAGCGGCGTCGTAGAACTCGCCGCCTCTCGTATAGACCGGCCCGATCCTCGTGACTCTAGGTGTCCCATCGCGGCTCCTACGCCTTGCCCTTCTGGGCCGGGTTGCCTTACGTGAGGCATAATCATTCATGTAAAAGGAATACGTTAGAGGGTCCAACTTAACACAACTCTAAAGCACGATCTCGAGTGAGAAGAATGGAAACCAATCCTAAATATCCTATAGTCTCTCGATTATTGGTGCGTGCACAACACACCGATAATCAAGACTTACTAGATACGGTCAGAGACACTTTCCGAGGATTAATCGCTTCGATACCACTTTTGTCACGACCCATTCGGGGCCGTGGATCGTGCCTCACCGGCACCCAAGTAGTCATACATCGTAGTAATCATGGAAATATAAAACAAGACATGAAACAGTTTATAAAATAAGACACGCTTTATGTGAGAAAACATCGCCTTCTAAGATAATATATAAACATGGTTTAACAGCTACATCCGATCTCGCATAACATGACTACAGCACTTAAGAAAATATACAACTATGGCGGGGCCCGCCATACCTCGATCAGACAAAACTATCTACAACAGGAGATCATACCCAAAAGTAGAGCCTCGGAAAAGATGGAGCTCCCGACACCAACGTAGATCCTAAGAATGTGGATCTAGCACTGCCGCCTTTACTCGCGGTGATGAACGCACTTCGGGCGAGGTCAAGATAACAGTACTAAGTATATGAAATCAGAAATACTTAAATGAAAACATATCATTTTAAAATCAGTTTTGCAAGTATGTATGAAACAAACAAGCGGGACCGCACATATGACACATCATAAACAAGAGCAACAATAGGTAAACTGAATGTGTCTTTTCTAGGTCGTGAATGATCAAGCGGGGCCAATTTCCGTAGTATTACCATGCAAGCTTAATCTCGACTCGTAGTCCGCATAGGCCACTCACATAGGCCCGCATAGGTACATAACCCCGCACGAGGGTAGCTACTCCTCGATCGCCCCGACTCGTAGTCCGCACGCCACATAGACCGCATGAGGTATAACCCCGCATCACTAACCCGAACTCCCGTGGCTCCGCATAGGTCCCTGGACCCGCATGAGGTATTCTCGAATCATGGTCCTGCATCACTTGAGTCTACCCCAGACGGAGGCGACTTAACCCCTGAATATGTCAAGAGGTGGTGATAGTACACTAACATAACAACTTATCTTTAAACAACATAAGCACAACAAGAACGTTTCAAGACACTAACACACATAGCATCATATCATGTCTACTTATCAAACCATCTTATTATTCTTTTCACAATTCAATATAAGTCCATTATAAACACATAGGCAAACTATTTCTTTTATCATTCTTATGTGGTTATACTTAACTTCCCATAAAGCTAGTATAACTCTTAAGCTTCTGTTTTAAAAACCAATTAGTTCTCTTCTGTTAAAAATGATTCAGTATTCTTTTGAAATGCTTTGATTCTTTATTATTCGAGCTTAAGCGTGAGGCATTGCCGTAGTATTATTCGAGCTTAAGCCAGGCATTGCCGTAAGTATTATTCATTAACACACGTACGCCTACCGCACTACATATATATTGTAAAATATCATGCTTTAGGAAGAATCACATACCTTCTCGAAAACCACCGCCAAGTTGAATATGTCGCAAGCAGAATCAATTTATAATAGTCACAGACATCTATCAAAGTCTAGACTACTCAAGGTCATTCTAAACAGAGGGTTCACAATTCTATGGAAAGTCAGGCAGACTTCCCTACCCATGAGCTATATAAGTTCATCAGAAAACGATTCTATGTAAGTACAGTTTGATTATTCTTCTTTAAACCCTTCATCGTGATAACAAATCAATTCTATTCTGATATTCTTCTAAGTATTTAATACTTATTCTTATATTACTACAAGATGTATTCTCTAATTCAAAAGAGGTTAGGATTATTTACCCTGGTAAGCCCAATAATATCCTAGATAAAGTCGCTGAGCAAGGTTTAGCTCCTAAGTTGTACGCCCAGAGCTCGAAACCTTAGAAGTTCTTCACAACTTCTACTAAGGACTAAGGGATTTGGGCTAGGGTATTTTGGGCATTATAACAATACAGAAGGCAACTTTTCTACCAAGGAGGGTAGATTTCTGCTAGGCTAGGGGAGGGGTTGCCTCGGCAAGCTCACTAAAAGGTGTCACACCCGAATCTGCCCGTGGATCGTGCCTACCCCGGCACCCTAGCGATACAATCATCGAGAAAATCAGAAAGTAAAACATGAACATGAAATGAGAGATATTAAAAATAAACAGCAACCAAAACAATTGCATTTCAACATATATATATAAAGACATTTGAATAGCATAATCCTTACAACCCCGCCACAATTAAGCATGCACTTAAGATTTATACAACAACTATGACGGACAGGCCGCCATACCCCGAACGCATAAGAACTTACGCACTGTGGTAACATACCAAAGATAAGCCTCCGACGGAACGGAGCTTCCCAAAACGCTGAAATGAGATCCTAAATGCGCGGATCGACATAGATTTCTTACCTGCGGATGAACGCAGCCCCGGGCGAGGTCGATAACAGTACTAAGTATGTGAAATCAGAATATCAGAATGAAATCATAATAGTCTACATAAAGCAGAGACATGTATGATGACCAAACTACAAGACATAACATATAACCGCTATATCAAGTCGTGACTCTCGCCTCCAAATTATCACTGCGTGCGTGGAATTTCTTCCTCACCGCCAGCTTTATGATATAACAATACCAAGGAGTATACATGAACACCGTGTCCCACTGTGTCATAAAAACCGTGCAGACAAGTACAACTACCGATCCGACCGCACTAATAATACAATGCAACCACAAACACGGTTGACACGGCAAGTGCGAGCCGATCATCAGATACCAAGGCCGGCCACGTAGCCGGCAAGTACGAGGGTCGACCACCGGTACTGCGTCAGATCACGAGACTTCGTCACTACACCGAACGGCAAGTCGAGGCTAACTACCAGTACCAAGGCCGAATCAGCCACGAGACGGCAAGTACGAAGCCACCACCGTACCAAGGCCGAACAAGAAGAAACCTCACGGATAGCTAGTCCATGGAATAACACTATCAAGCGAGCATACCCGTGGAATTTTCCACACCGCCAGACGCCCAAGTAAGTCTCAACCACCAACCAAAGACTCATCGAGAGACGGTTATATAGAACACCATTTGCATAACAAAGGCTATCACCACAAGCATAAACAAGCTACACAACAACAAGCGTAGGCAAGTTACACAACAACAAGCATAGGCAAGTTACACAACTCGGTACTTTTATTTTATGCCAAAGTCCTGTTTTTAACTCCTAAAGTACTACGACGTTAATGTAACGACCCGCCCCGGTTCCATCGTGCCTTATCCCGCACCCTAGTGACACAACATCGTGAGAAAACCAGCGGAAAATAAAACTTTAAACAAGAAACAAGATATATGATCATAAAACAAAGCCAACCCAACTGTTACCTTCCAATAACATATATAAATACAACTCTTACAAAACGGCAGCTTAATCCTTTTTACAAACCCCGCCTACAACAAGATTTCATGCACTTAAGATTTACAACAACTATGACGGACAGGCCCGCCATACCCCGAATGTACAAGAACCTACAACTCGTGGAACACATACTAAAAGATAAGCCTCCGAGAAACGGAGCTTCCCAAAACGCCGAATCGAGATCCTAGAGCGAGGATCCACGACCGATGTACTTCCTACCGCAGATGAACGCAGCCCCGGGCGAGGTCGATAATAGGTACCAAGTATGTGAAATCAGAAAATATCAGAATGAAATCATACTAGTCTATATAAAGCAGAGACACGTATGATAACCAAACTACGCTCACAACATAAAAGCGGTCATGTCCGATGGGGACTCACGCCCTCAAGTCATCACTCAAATATAACTATGGGTCTCACGCCCACAACATCAATCATGTTCGCATCACAGCCGCATGCCCCCAGAATTCTGCATCGGTGTAGACATGTCCATGATGCAACAATAATACCAATGCCCCATGGCCACGTGCCCCTAATTCTACCTCGTAGACACGCCCACGTGACATCAACAATAATATCTTGGGTGATCAACCCCGCCGCACGCCACATGCCCCGAATTTACCTCGGTGTAGACATGTCCATGTAACCACAATAACAATATATCGTAATCAACCCGTCGCACCGCGTGCCCTAATATCAGACGGTAGACATGTCCACGTGACATCAACAACAAGACAAGAATCAAAATGGAAACATACCCGTGGAATTCTCCATCACCGCCAAAGACGCCCAAGTAAGTTCTCAACAAGTCGACCGACCTCTATCGAGACGCGGTACACGTAAATACCACACTTGCACAACAAAGGCTATCATCACAAGCATAGGCAAGTTTCACAACAACAAGCATAGGCAAATTTCACAACAACAAGCATGACAAGTTTCACACAACTCAAAGTACTTTCATTTTATGCCAAAGTCCTGTTTTTAACCCCAAAGTACTACATACGTTAAGTTCTTTTAAAAGAGATCCATTACTTTTATAAAAGTCACCCTATACCCGTAGTATTAGAATGACCAACCCACATTCCTTTTCAAAATCAAGTAACAACATTCTTTCCTAAGTTCCAGCTTGCCTAGTTTCAATTACTCAAGCTTCTCATTTTCAAATGCTCAAGTCACTTATTTTAGAAAGGTTTCATAACTCATAGTCTTAATCTCTTTTAAAACAATTGAGTAACATATGTCATATATGTGAGTAGTTTATTCTTGTTTATAACGATCTTATTACAAAGCCATGATCTAGAAAATGTAATATCATTTTGTCTCATCTTAGCTTCTATGCGGATGGAGGTTTCTACCGGTTTTAATACAACACATCATTATTCAATACATTTTCCTTTATTAACGCCGCAGTTGGTCTGTCGATACACATTCTCGATTTCAAATCAAGAAACATTATCCCTTTAAAACCAAGTACTCATTACTCACGAATGAGGTTTCACACAAACATCCACATTAAAACAAATAAGTTAAGTCTCTTATCTTATAAGATCAAGTCTCTTAACTTCTAACATCAAGAAACCATTTTCTTACCTACATAAAGTCGTTATAACCAACTTCCCATAAAGTCGTTATAACACTTTATGTTTAAACCAAACAAATACACTTAGCACTGTGACGCCCACCGCACTACATAGCTACACACATATCATGCTAGAACGGATAGGAAGAGGTTCACATACCTCGCGAGTATCGACAATAAGCAAAATGCTCCAAGTACTACAACGCGCTAGCCCTTTCCACTCTTCAAGTAGAATACGCTACTCTTAGTACTTTCACCTAGAAAGGTCACAAACGCCTATTAACTTCAAAACACAAGGTTCCATTTCTACTGTAAAATTCTAAGACCTCCCCGCAACAACAGAAATCTCCTCCTCTATCGAGGCCGCCATCAAGCCAACCAGTGGGGTTTACACGCCTAACCGGACGTGTACAATTCTACTCAAGAATACTACACAAGTCTATCGCAATACACCCTATGTAAATACAAAGGCGCTTCTTTTCTTTATTCTTCGTGCTTAAGTCAAAAGACATTGCCGAGATTAAGCTTAGTTCTATATATAGTATACTTCAACTATATATTCTAATAACATGTAATTTCCAATTACAAAGAGGGACAAGATAATTACCTCGATAAGCCCATAATTATCCAAGTTAAATGTCGATCCTTAGCAACGCTTAGCTCCAACTCCGGTGCTCCATCCTGCTCCAAACAACCCTTGAAGTTCTAACCAACTTCTACTTAAATACTTCAATCAATCAACGAAGATTTTCTTAGGGTTTCGGTTTGAGACTAAAGGGACAAAAGTGGTAGTATTTCCTGCTCTACGATAGAGGTATCTTGGAATACTACAAGGTACAAGGCTAAGGTATTTTGGGCATTATAACAATACTTGGAAGACAACTTTCTACCAAGTGGGTAGGCTCGGCTAGCACACTAGGCTGTGGAGGGTGTTCTCGCCAAAGGCCACACGAAAAGTGGGAGGAAGGCTCTGCTAGAGCTTACAAAGGGGAGGAGAGGGTTTCAAGACTTGGAAGTTTTTGGAATGGATGAAGTCTTCACATTTAGGGGGGTATTTATAGCAAAACCAAAGGCCAACCAAGGGCCAAGATCCTTCCAAGTGTATAGCAAGTGTAAGGACAAGATTAAGCCAAGTGCACCCTAAACCCTACTCCACAAAACAAGGCACAAAACATGGCACCAAACAAGTCACAAAACAAGGCCAAAACAAGGAGCCAATAGGCCATAGAAACGTGACCCAATCGGCCAACCCAACGCCACTGAGGTGACAAGTGTCACCCTCCCGTTGGTCCAAAACATTTCGCCTCTAAAAATTCGCAAAATACTAAATGACATAGCCGGAATTTTCCCAACGTAAGTCGTGGAAACGCTTCGCCGAAAACGACTCTATTCGCACTTGTGCCCAAATTTCGAACCAAAGCCTAACTTAAGGCTCAAATTCTCCACGCACGCCCCACGCACATACTCCGAAATACGGTATAACATTCTCCCTCCTTAGAAACATTCGTCCCAATGTTCCTTCTCAAGTCTCAACACAAACATGTGCTAGTATAGCCTTCATCGCTATACGCACGAAACAATCATGCCACACCGCCATAAAAATAACAAACGCACCAATACTTAAACCTGTGTCAACGAGGAAACACCTCTAATCATCACAAAACCCCTTACCCGAGGTCTAAAATATACTCCTTCACACCTTCATTTCACAAAAGAACGATCACACACGCTCACTTTACCCTATCTTGTTGTACCTTCTCGAATACTCAAACTCTTTCTAGTATCCTGCACCACACTTCCACAACGCTTCGCTTTCCAACCTCGAGTCACTACCTCCAAACTTGGTCATCTTACTAACTTCGATCTTTTCTAAGGCCGCTCCCGCCTCCACGATCCGCTCGTCGAACATATCCACCAACTCATACGATGGTCAACCAAACTTGGGCCTAGCATCCTCGTGACCTACCACCGCGACCACCCGAATCGACCCCACCCCAAACCGGGTTACGGTTGACCATAAATGGTCCTCAACCGACTCAACCGCTAAACTCTTGTTCCCGATCCGAACAATCTTACTAATTCACATCATGAAAGCTACCACTTCCATCTCACACTACCCACTGACTTATCACACAAATAAATCCCACGTATACTACTACTCGATAAGGGTCAAACATAAAATAAATCTTTAACTCAAGACGACCTTACCCCTAAGGTCTCGGCCGTGACATAGTCTAAGGTTCACACTTACCATGCCCCCATACGTATCCTCCCAACTAAGCATGTTTTCTAACTCACAATTAACACAACGCTATTCGCATATAGCACATAATAATGAGACCATCATAACAAGCATACCAAAACTCTAGGGTTAAGGATATACCGGCTACCGCCCACTCTAATCATAGGCCTGCAGGCGATAATCATAGGCGCGGCGAACCAGCCATCGATCGGTAGTGAGTCGTAACATCCGTGCTACCCTTGGTCGGACAGCTCGCAAATGGCCCGCTGGCCGCAAAATAACAAGCTCCCCGCACCACGACACTCCCAAATGCGGTCTACCACATCGACCACACCGAGGTAGGGTGACCGATCTCGCCAACACTTACTTCCTCGAAACTCAACCTCGAGCCACGACCGCTCCGAATACTCAAGGTTGTGGAGGACCACTCGCATCGGGCGGAGGTACAAAACTAGTATGATCCGAGGCGGTCCGCGCCGAAAGTCACCAGCGACTCGCTGTTCCGCCTCTTCGCCGATCTCGTCATTCCGTCGACCTCCGTGCCTCACATCCTGCATGAGCTGCGCACGGGCAATGTCCATGCCCTGAAGAGCTACTCCCGAACATGCCTCGACATGTAATCATCGAGCCTCAGAACATATCGGTGCACTCGATCCTCCATACTAGCTACCAACGCTGACGCACGCCAATGAGTCGAACTCACATTGTACTCCGAACCGTGACGCCCGCCTCGTCTAAGCATCAAAATATGTCGGCCGCGTTCTCCTCATCCGCGGAGGCAAGAAGTGAGTGAGGAAAGCCCCAAAACTCATCCCATATCTGGAGGTGCATGCTCTCCCGAAAGCTCCCATGAATCAAACCAATCGATCGCGTATCACGCAGCCGATGCGAACTAAAGGTCACAGACTCGGTCTCAAGCCTTGATCACCCGTGATGATCCGTCAGAATCGCCGGATGAACTCCTCGCGGATCATCCTCGTGCCTCGACCCATAAAACTCGGGCTACAACTCGTAAAGTCCCGTAGCCTCAAACTATTCGCTGGGGTGAACCATCGTGCCTTCGAACTGAATCGCCGTGATCCTATCCTCATATTCTGCCACGACTCGCCAGAATCGGCCATCTCCTTGTAACCCATCTCTCTCGCCTGCATCGCGGACCGAGGCTCAGTATCGCGTCTCAGCAGCCTATTGCCGCGCTCTAACCTTCGCTGGGTGGCGGCTTCACAAAACCCGCCGTGCAAGCACAACCTCGTGTAATCGGGCTCGCGCTCATACTCTCTCAGATCTCACTAGCGGTTCTCTACTGTCTTGCCCTTCGTGGCTCGCTGCGCGAGGCATAATCGTAAAAACGAGATACGCTGAGAGGTCCAACTTACAACACAACTCTAAGGCACGATCTCGGAATGAGAAGAATGGAAACTAATCCTAAATGTCTGCAGCCTCCGATTATAGATGTGGTGCACAACACATCGATAATCAAGACTCTACTAGACACGGTGCAGACACTTTCCGAGGATTAATCGCTCGATACCACTTTTGTAACGACTCCGCCCCGGTTCATCGTGCCTTATCCGGGCACCCTAGTGACACAACATCGAGAAAACCAATGGAAAATAAAACTTTAAACAAGAAACAAGATATATGATCATAAACAAAGCCAACCCAACTGTTACCTTCCAATAACATATATAAATACAACTCTTACAAAACGAACATTTTAATTCTTTTTACAAACCCCGCCACAACAAGATTCTGCACCTCTAAGATTTACAATAACTATGACGACAGGGCCGCCATACCACTCGAATGTACAGAACCTACAACTCAGTGGAACACATACTAAAAGATAAGCCTCCGAGAAACGGAGCTTCCCAAAATGAATCGAGATCCTAAGAGCGAGGATCCACGGCCGATGTACTCTACTGCGATGAAAGCAGCCCGGGCGAGGTCAAGATAACAGTACCAAGTATGTGAAATCAGAAATATCAGAATGAAATCATACTAGTCTATATAAAGGGGAGACATGTATGATAACCAAACTACGATTCACAACATAAAAGCGATCATGTCGATCGGGGACTCACGCCTCAAGTCATCACTCAAATATAACTATGGGTCTCACGCCCACAACATCAATCATGTTCGCGTCACGGCCGTGCCCCCGAATTCTGACGGTGTAGACATGTCCATGATGCAACAATAATACCAATTCCCCAGCCACATGCCCCGGAATTCTACCTCGGTGTAGACACGCCCACGTGGCATCAACAATAATATCTGGTGATCAACCCTGCCGCGTAGCCACATGCCCCGAATTCTACCTCGGTGTAGACATGTCCATGTAACCACAATAACAATATATCGGTAATCAACTCGACGCACGGCCGCGTGCCCCGAATCTGCGTCAGTGTAGACGTCCACGTGACATCAACAACAAGACAAGAATCAAAATGGAAACAGACCCGTGGAATTCTCCATCACTCCAAGGACGTCCAAGTAAGTTCTCAATAAGTCGACCGCCTACATCGAGAGACGCCAGAATACGAAATACCACACTTGCACAACAAAGGCTATCATCACAAGCATAGGCAAGTTTCACAACAACAAGCATAGGCAAGTTTCACAACAACAAGCATAGGCAAGTTTCACACAACTCAAAGTACTTTCATTTTATGCCAAAGTCCGGTTTTAACCCCAAAGTACTACATACGTTAAGTTCTTTTAAAAGAGATCCATTACTTTTATAAAAGTCACCCTATACCCGTAGTATTAGAATGACCAACCCACATTCCTTTTCAAAATCAAGTAACAACATTCTTTTCCTAAGTTCCGGTTGCCTAGTTTCAATTACTCAAGCTTCTCATTTTCAAATGCTCAAGTCACTTATTTTAGAAAGGTTTCATAACTCATAGTCTTAATCTCTTTTAAAACAATTGAGTAACATATGTCATATATGAGTAGTTTATTCTTGTTTATAACGATCTTATTACAAAGAATGTGATCTAGAAAATGTAATATCATTTTGTCTCATCTTAGCTTCTATGCGGATGGAGGTTTCTACCGTTTTAATACAACACATCATTATTCAATACATTTTCCTTTATTAACGCTCGCAGAGTCCTGTCGATACACATTCGATTTCAAATCAAGAAACATTATCCCTTTAAAACCAAGTACTCATTACTCACGAATGAGGTTTCACACAAACATCCACATTAAAACAAATAAGTTAAGTCTCTTATCTTATAAGATCAAGTCTCTTAACTTCTAACATCAGTAAACCATTTTCTTACCTACATAAAGCTGTTATAACCAACTTCCCATAAAGCCGTTATACACTTAGCACCTGTACGTCCACCGTACTACATAGCTACACACATATCATGCTAGAACAGATATGAAGAGGTTCACATACCTCGCGACGAGTATCGACAATAAGCAAAATGCTCCAAGTACTACAACCTTGCTAGCCCTTTCCACTCCTCAAGTAGAATACGCTACTCTTAGTACTTTCACCTAGAAAGGTCACAAACGTCTATTAACTTCAAAACACAAGGTTCCATTTCTACGTAAAATTCGAAGACTCTCCCCGCAACAACAGAATCTCCTCCTCTATCGAGGCCGCCATCAAGCCAACCAGGGGTTTACACGCCTAACCTGACGTACAATTCTACTCGCATCTGCACAAGTCTACTGCAATACACCCCTATGTAAATACAAAGGCGCTTCTTTTCTTTATTCTTCAGCTTAAGTCAAAAGACATTGCCGCGAAGATTAAGCTTAGTTCTATATATAGTATACTTCAACTATATATTCTAATAACATGTAATTTCCAATTACAAATAGAGGACAAGATAATTACCTCGATAAGCCCATAATTATCCAAGTTAAATGTCGATCCTTAGCAACGTTTAGCTCCAACTCGGTGCTCCATCCCGCTCCAAACAACCCTTAGAAGTTCTAACCAACTTCTACTTAAATACTTCAATCAATCAACGAAGATTTTCTTAGGGTTTCGCTGAGACTAAAGGGACAAAAGGGTAGTATTTCTGCTCTACGATAGAGGTATCTTTGGAATACTACAAGGTACAAGGCTAAGGTATTTTGGGCATTATAACAATACTGGAAGACAACTTTCTACCAAGGGGTAGGCTCGGCTAGCACACTAGGCTGTGAGTGGGTGTTCTCGGCCAAAGGCCACACGGTGCGGAGGAAGGCTCTCGGTTTAGAGCTCACAAAGGGAGGAGAGGGTTTCAAGACTTGGAAGTTTTGGAATGAATGAAGTCTTCACATTTGGGGTATTTATAGCAAAACCAAAGGCCAACCAAGTGGCCAAGATCCTTCCAAGTGTATAGCAAGTGTAAGGACAAGATTAAGCCAAGTGCACCCTAAACCCTACTCCACAAAACAAGGCACAAAACATGGCACCAAACAAGCCACAAACAAGGCCAAAACAAGGAGCCAATAGGCCATGTAAACGTGACCCAATCGCCAACCCAACGCTTCACTGAGGGTGACAAGTGTCACCCTCCCGTTGGTCCAAAACATTTCGTCTCTCGGAAAAATTCGCAAAAATACTAAATGACATAGCCGGAATTTTCCCAACGTAAGCTGTGGAAACGTTTCGTCGGAAAACGACTCTATTCGGCACTTGTGACCAAATTTCGAACCAAAGCCTAACTTAAGGCTCAAATTCTCCACGTACGTCCTTACGTACATACTCTGGAAATACGGGGTATAACAGTTAAATTCCTTTTAAAGAGATCCATTCCTTTTATAAAAGTCACCCGATACCCGTAGTATAAAAATAGAGTGACTTACATCTTTTAAGCAAACAAAAACAACTTCTCTTATTAAAGCCAAGTTTCCACATTTAAAACCAATGATAAAAACCCTTCTTTTGTCCTCATAAAGTCGTTATAACCAACTTCCCATAAAGCTGTTATAACACTTTAAGTTTTAAAACATTTTAAGACAACACAATGCCTTTCTTTTCCCTAAAGTTCCAGTTTGCCTAATATTCATTACACAAGTCTCTTTTTAGAAAAGTTTCATAGTTCAATGTCTTAATCCCTTTTTAAAACTATTGAGTAACATATGCCTTATATGAGTGTAGGTTATTCTTATTCATAATCAATCTTATTAAGCAGCCATGATCTAGGAAATGTAATATCATTTTGTCTTATCTTAGCTTCATGCAGATGGAGGTTTCTACCGGTTTTAATAATACTTCATTAGTCAATACATTTTCCTTTTATTAACGCCGCAGATGGTTTGTCGATACACATTCCGATTAAAATCAAGAAACATTCTTAAGCCGTTATACCTAACTTCCCTTAAAGCTAGTATAACTCTTAAGCTTTCAAAACCAAGTACTACTCATTCTTTCAAAACGATTCAAGAATCTTTTGAAATACTTCAAGTTCTTTATTAACACATATCAAGTCGCTTACCTTTTAAAACCACAAAGCATTTTCTTACCTACATAAGGTCATTATAACCAACTTCCCATAAAGCCGTTATAACACCTTATGTTTCAAACCAATCAAATACTGATTAACAGTATGCGTCTAACGTACTACATAGTTATACACATATCATGCTAGAACAGATAGGAAGAGGTTCACATACCGCGACGATTATCGACGATAAGCAAAAGCTCCAAGTACTACAACGCACTAGCCCTTTCCACTCCTCGAGTAGAATAAGCTACTCTTATTACTTTCACCTATAAAGGCCACAAACGTATATTAAATCTTAAACACAAGTTCCCATCTTCCTACGTAAAATTCAGAACATTTTCTCACACACAGAATCTCCTCTCTATCGAGGCCGCTACCAAGCCAACCAGGGGTTTATACGTCTAACCGGACGTGTACAATTCTACTCGATAATACTACAAGTCTACCGCAATACGATTCTATGTAATTACGTCGCTTTATTCTTCAGCTTAAGTCAAAAGACATTGCCACAATACTACGTTGATTCTATATATAGTATACTTCAACTATATATTCTAACATGTAATTTCCAATTACAATAGAAGGACGAGAGTGTCTCACCTGATAAGCCCAAAATTATCCAAGTATAAAGTCGATCCCGAGCAACGCTTAGCTCCTACTCCAGCGCCCAAACAACCCTTAGAAGTTCTAATCAACTTCTACTTACAACTTCAACAACGGGTGAAGATTTCCTTAGGTTTCGTTTTTGTGGCTAAAGGAAGTATAATCGTATTTTCCGGCTTTTGTATAAGTGTAACTCGGGAATACTACAAGGTATTTGGGGCCAAGGTATTTGGACATAATAACAATACTAGAGAGTATTTCTATACCACAACAAGGGTATAATACGAAACAACTAGGCAGTGGGTACCCCACGCCAAGGCACCACAGGGGAGGGTGGCCTCTCGCCAAAGCTCCACAAAGGGGGGAGGAGGGCTTTTGGACGAATCACAAGCAAGAGGGAGAGGAGGGTTTTCAAGACTTGGAAGTTTTGAATGGATGAAGTCTTCACACTTAGGGGGGTATTTATAGCAAAACTAAAGGCCAACCAAGGGCCAAGATCCTTCCAAGTGTATAGCAAGTGTAAGGACAAGATTAAGCCAAGTGCACCCTAAACACTACTCCACAAAACACTCCACAAAACAAGCCACAAAGCAAGGCACAAATCAAGGGCCAATCGCCAAGGCCAACCCACTGACCGCCTCCAAATCGCTCCAATGAGGTGACAAGTGTCACCTCCCGTTGGTCCAAAAACGTTTCGCCTCTCGAAAAATCCGCAAAAAATATAAATGACATAGCCGAATTTTCCCAACGTAAGCGTGAAACGTTTCGCCAAAAACGACTCAAATCGCACTTGTACAAAATGAATTCGCCAAGCCTAATGAAGTTCAAAAATTTCTACGCACGCCCCCACGCATATACTCGAAATACGTATAACAAAAGGGAGGGTGTTGGACGAAAAGGCTACAAGGAGAGGAGAGGATTTTCAAGACTTGGAAAGGAATTTGTGGATGAAGAACTCTTCACCTTAAGGGGTATTTATAGGTCAAGACATGGCCAACCAAGGGCCAAGATTTAGCCAAGTGCTAGCAAGTGTAAGGCCAAGATTAGGGCAAGTGTCCTTGGCCAACTTGCACACAAAATATCCTACCTAATCCTTGACTTGTGCAAAGGCACAAAAACGTGCCATTCCTTGTCCAATTCGCCCAACGGGCGATTTCAAGTCCATCAATTGGAGGTGTCAAGTGTCGCCTCCCGTTGGTCCAAAATGTTTCGTCTCTGAAAAATCCGCAAAATTAGAAATGGCATAGCCGGAATTTACCCTACGAAAGCCGTGGAAACGCTTTCGGAAAACTATTCGCTTTGTGAGTTGTGCCCAAAAACGTTTGTGCCTAAACTTTGGCTAGATTTTGACGTATTCCCTTACGCATATACTGAAATACGGTATAATGGGTGTGTACCTCACCAAGGCCTCACGAAAAGGGGGGAGGCTAGACGAGAACTCTACACAAAAAGTGGGGAAGAGGGCTTTCAAGACTTAGAACAATTTTTAGATGAAGAAGTTCATCAACTAAGGGGTATTTATAGCCAACCAATGGCCAAGATCAAGCCACGTGTTATGCAAGTGTAGGGTGGGGATTTGGACATGTGTTTGTGGGTACCACTTGCTCATCAACTACACAAAAATATCCTACCAACTACTTGACAAAATAGCCAAGGAAAACGCCCAAATCGTCCCAACTTTCGTTCACTGAGGTGACACTTGTCACCCTCTCGTTGGTCCAAAATATTTCGCCTCTCTAAAAATCCGCAAAAATTAAAAATTGACATAGCCGTATTTTTCCCTTCGCAAAGTTCGGAAAACGTTTCGTCGGAAAATGACTCTTTTCGCTAGTTGTGCACAAATTTCGCCACTTTGCCTACTTAAGGCTTAAACTTTTTGACGTCGCCTCACGCATATACTGCGAAATACGGTATAACATTCTCCTTCCTTAGAAACATTCGTCGAATGTTCCTTCTCAAGACGGATAACGACGAAGTTCCTCATAGCCTAACCAGTTTGCAAATACCACACATGGCCACAGAAAACACCCGCGCAAATACTTACATCCAAGTCCACGAGGAATCACCTCTAACATCACAAAACTCCCACCCAAGGGCTAAAAGATACTCCTTCGACCTTCACTTTACAAAAGAAAAGATCACATCTATGTTCTTAACACATGCTCGCTTCTTCCCTTACTTGTCGTACCCTTCTCGTACACTCGAATTCTTTCTCCTAACTTACCACATTCCGTTACTGCTTCAGTTTCCAAAACTCTGGATTACTACCTCCAACTCGGTCATCATTAACTGAGAATACTCTGGATGGATCTCTGATACTCTCCCGAACATAGCAACATGAAAGATCGGACGTACTGCCTCCTACGTCGGACGGTAATGCTAACTATAGGCAACCTGGCCTATTCTTCACATGACCTTAAAAGGCCCAAAGTAACTCGGGCTAAGTTTCTCGCTTCCGAATCTCGTCACACCCTTCCGGGGTGGTACCTTCAAGAAGACCCACCGTCAACCTGAACTCCAAGCGTCGTCGCCGATTATCCGCACGACTTATGTTGACTCTGAGCTGCCGATAACCTCTCCTGGATAGGCTTCACCCTATCCACATCCTGCCGAAACAAGTATGAACCAACTAACTATCGAACTTTGCCAACATCGAACCAATCGACCAAGAACTTACATTTCCGCCCTACGAGGCTTCGTAAGGCGATATCCGAATACTGAAATGGTAGTTATTAAACACTCCTCAACAGAGACAACAATCTCACACTACTCGAACACCAAACACCGCCCGAGGGCAAATGCGATCTCGAGACTCGCGAGTTCCTAACCTGCTGGTAAAACCTTCGGAAAAGAAACATCAGAAATCGGGCTCCATCGTCATAAGGTGAAGGTAGGCACCTCGTGCAGCCTTACAACCTTCCCGATATAACATCTCGTATAACCTTCCGAGTAAACGGTCCCGGTGAAAGACAAGATGGTGACCTCATCGCCCGACTCATCGGTCGAATGCTTCCACGAACTCGCACGATGGTTAACTAAACTGGGCCTAACACCTCATGACCCTATCACCTGAGGGACCACCACAAACTGACCCCACCATTAAACAAAGCCGCGGGTTGACCGCGGTGGTCCTCAACCGACCGCTATCGCAAGAAACTCTTGTTCCCGATCCTAACAATCTCACTAATCAAGTTACGAAAAACCTAGTGGTCTTCTTAGCTCAACTACCCTCTTTCATTTCATACCACTCAGGGATTTATCACACAAACATATCTCACGTGTACTATGCACTCTGATAAGAGTCAAACATAAAATACATCTTTTACTCGAGATGGCCTCACTAAGGTCTCTACGTATAAAACTCTAAGGCTCACACTTCCTCTATCCCCCAATCTTACCTGGTTAACTAACCATGATTTCTAATCACAATCTACACAAAGTTAACTGAACGTAACACTTAAGGTATACTTACCTTATCACACATATAATCTCTAAAGGGTTAAGGATACACATGTATCTACTGCTTCACTACCCTCTATCGTTCCAATCAATCCTGCCCTGCTGGGCGCAAGAAAAACAAGTTGTCGAAGAAGTACGACACTCCCCCACAATGGCACTTACCACAACGGCCACACCGAGGTGGGGGTGGCCTCCTCTGGCTAACACCCCTTCCTCTCCGAACCATCAATCCGCGAATCGACCGGGTAGTCGAGTCCTCCTACTTGCATCACTCCTACTAGGACATCCTGTCGACACATGGCCCTGACGGCCGCAGGTAAAACAAATATCAACAAAAGATGACATTCCCGATGGCGCTGCCACCCCGCGAACCCCGGGAGAAATCAATCGGTGGCCGACTTACGGTATCTGTGCACCGAGCCCGGAGCCTTGACCAACTCCTCGCATACCCCGAACGCCCCGAACTCGGAGGACCACTGCATCGTGGAGGTGCATATATAATTCGGCCACGAGGCGGCGCCGAAAGTTACCAGCGACCCTACCGTCGGCCTCTTTTCTCCGATCTTGGTTAACCCGTCGATCCCTACGTTTCTCGGCCTGCTGCGCATAAGCCCGTACGCAGGCCATGCTCAAGCCTGACTGCAGAGCTACTCTTGCACATCCTTTCTTTAGATAGTCATCAAGACCCGTGATATAACGGTGCACTCGATATTCTCGGGTTGCTACAATCCTAGCTAGTAACAGGTCCATTTCTTTTAATACATAATCTTTGTTCCCGGTCGTGGAACTGAAGGCTCATACATCATGGCCGCAGAGGGAACCGCCGCTGTGTTAAACTTTTGAGCCGTGACGTCGCAGAACTCCCCGAATGAAGCACTCCCTCCGGTGATGATTGGGCTCAGGCCCTCGTAACCCTCAGACTTACTCGCGCCTCCTCGCCGCTTTGCCCTTCTAGGCCCGGTTGCCTTTACGCGAGGCATAACAGTGCGGAAAGAAATACGTTAGAGGGTCCAACTTATAACACAACTCTAAGGCACGATCTCGTAATGAGAAGAATGAAACCAATCCTAAATGTCTCGCACCTCACGATTATAGATGTGGTGCACAACACATCGATAATCAAGACTTACTAGACACACGGTCTGAGACACTTTCCGAGGATTAATCGCTTCGATACCACTTTTGTCACGACGAATCCGGCCTGATCGTGCCTTACCCGCACCCAAGTAGACATACATCGTAGTAATCGGAATATAAAACAAGACATGACATAATATGAAATATGAAACGATTCATCTCGAGAAAACTTGCCTTTCGGCATCAATATATAAAACAACTAGAACGACATCCTTTTTACAACTCGCCACAATGTTATGCACCTCTAAGAATGATATGACAACAATGGCGACGGGCCCGCCATACCCTCAATGTAAGTACTACAACGACAGGACTATACCATTGATAAGCCTCCGAGAAACGGAGCTTCCCAAATGCCGAATCGTGACCCTACGAGCGAGGATCAACGATCGTGTACCTCACCGCGGCATGAACGCAAATTTCAAAGGAGGTCGAGACAACAGTACCAAGTATGTGAAATCAGAAAGTACTTTAAACGAAATCAAAGTATTTAAAACCATTTGCAAATACAATTAGTTCAATTTGCACATAGTGCCACATCACAAACAAGAGCAATAATAGGTAAACTGTAACAGGTCTTTCCTAGGCCGCGAATGATCGAAGCAAGGCCAATCGCCCATAGTATCATTATGCATGCCTAACCCTGGACTCCCGCAGTCCGCATAGGTCACACATAGACCCGCATGAGGTATTCCTCGCATCGGGGGTAGCTAACCCCGGTACCCTCCTGGACTCCCGCAGTCCGCATAGTCTCAATAGACCGCATAGTCACACAGACCGCATAGGGCATCCCCCGCATCAGGATAAAACACCCGGAATGATCAATCCTGGAACTCCCGCAGCTCCGCATAGTCACACAGACCGCATAGGCCGTATAGACCTGCATCAAGGGTGGCAAGCCCTCGGTATAACAAGTCAAGGGGGTAGGTGATATAATAACATAATGACTTATCGTTTAAACAACATAAACACAACAAGGGGAACCCTTTACACAAACATCACGGATACTAACACACGTAGCATGCTATCATGTTTACTTATCAAATCAACAAGAAAGTATTACAAGGCTATCACAAACCAACACAATCAAGTTATTCACACAAGGTACTTTCTACTTTATGTTAACAATTTCGGGTTTTTATCCCCAAAGTACTTCATACATTAACTCTAAAAAAGGTCTGTTTCTTTCAAAAAGTCACACAATACCCGTAGTATAAAAATAGAGTGACTATCCTTTTAAGTAAACTAAAACACTTCCCTTTGTAAATCAAGTAACAACATAATTTTCCAAACGTTCAAGTTTGCCTAATTTCAAATGCTTAAGTTTCTCATTTTCGAAATGTTTCGTAGTTCATAGTTTTAATCACTTAATGATATAATTCTCCTTTAAAACAATTTGAGATACATATGCTTTATATGTGAGTAGGTTATTCTTGTTCATAATCAATCTTATTTAAGCAGCCATGATCTAGGAAATGTAATATCATTTTGTCTCATCTTAGCTTCTATGCAGATGGAGGTTTCTACTGGTTTTAATAATACTTTATTAGTCAATACATTTCCCTTAATTAGCGCTGTGGTTTGTCTGATACTTATTCTCATTTTCAAATCAAGAAACATTATTCCTTTTACAAACCAAGTACTCATTACTCATGAATGAGGTTTCACAAAAACTCATATTAATTACTTAAGTCAAGTCTCTTATCTTTTAAGATCAAGTCTCTTAACTTCTAAAATTAATAAACCATTCTTTTATCTCTCTTAAGTCGTTATACCTAACTTCCCATAAAGCTAGTATAACTCTTAAGCTTTTTGTTTAAAACCAAATATTTCTCTTACATTAAAAATGATTCGAGATTCATTTGAAATGCTTCAAGATTCTTTTTATTCAAAGCTTAAAAGACATTGCCGTAATTATTATTCAGGCTTAAGTCAAAAGACATTGCCGTAATTATTATTCAGTTAACACACGTACGTCTACCGTACTATATATATATATATATATTCTTTTAAAATATCATGCTCAAGAGGATAGGAAGGATCACATACCTCGCGACGATTATCGACTATTAGCAAAACGCTCCACGGCTATAACCCGGCTAGCCTCGTTCACCTTTCAAGTAGTACATGCTACTTGCAGAACATTCAACCTATAAAGGTTATATAGGTCTATCAACTTCTACATTAATAATCTTCTGATGTGATTCCGTTCAAGTCTATTCGTAATATCCTTCTATTACAGTTCAATTCTCTTCTATGAATCTTATATTCATTTATACAATTACAGTATGTAATTTCCAATTACAATAGAAGGTCAAGAGTATTTACCTCGATAAGCCCAAAATTATCCAAGTTATATGTCGATCCTGAGCAACGTTTAGATCCTACTCCGGGTGCTCCAACCCGCTCCAAACAACCCTTAGAAGTTCTACGCAACTTCTTCTTAATACTCCAACCAACTATGGAGATTTTCCTTGTGGTTTCGCTTTTTGTGAAGGGAGGTATAATAGTATTTCTGGCTTTTAGTATAAGTGTAACCTTGGAATACTACAAGGTATTTGGGGCCAAGGTATTTTGGAATAGTAACAATACTTGAGAGTATTTCTACCAAGAGGGGTAGTATTTTACGAGAACAACTAGGCGAGGGGTGCTCTGGCAAGGCCACTAGAAGGGGGTGTACCCCTACCAAGGGCCTCACGAAAAGGGGAGGGGAGGCTAGGACGAGAACTCTACACAAAGTGGGGAAGAGGGCTTTCAAGACTTAGAACAATTTTGGACGAAGTTCATCAACTAAGTGGGTATTTATAGCCAACCAATGGCCAAGATCAAGCCAAGTGTTATGCAAGTGTAGGGTGGGGATTTGGACATGTCTTTGTGGGTCCCACTTTCTCATCAACTACACAAAAATATCCTACCAACTACTTGACAAAATAGCCAAGGCAAAAACGCCCAAATCGTCCCAACTTTCGTCACTGGCGTGACACTTGTCACACCCTCTCGTTGGTCCAAAATATTTCGTCTCTCGGAAAAATCCGCAAAATTAAAAATGACATAGCCGTATTTTTCCTTCGCAGTTCGGAAAACGTTTCGTCGGAAACGACTCTTTCGCTAGTTGTGCACAAATTTCGCCACTTTGCCTACTTAAGGCTTAAACTTTTGACGCACGCCTCACGCATACCGAAATACGGGTATAACGGTCCGCTTATGTGATAGGTCACGAGGTGCAAGGCTCAAGTCTAGTTAATCGTTATGCGAGTTCGTGGGCGCTGCTCCACCTAACCAGTCGTAAGGACCGAGAAAACCTTAACGGGAATGTAAGTAACAATATGGCCAAGTTTGGTTAGTAACTTCAAGGATTGGGGAACAGAAACAATATTGAGATGTTGTACGTTTACTAATTAAGTTTGGAAGTACGAGAATGTCACGACCCGACCTCGGGCCCTTGACTGGTGCCTTACACCGAGAACCCTAGTGATACAACATCAGAGAAAATCAGCGGAAATAAAAACTTAAACATGAAACAAGACATAAAGTATGAACAAAGCAACTAAAATGGTCACCTTCCGAATATATACATATATATATCAACTCGAGCAGTTAAATCCTTTTACAAGCCCCCGCCACAACAAAGACATGCACTTAAGAATGTAACCATAACTATGACGGGACAGGGCCCCGCCATACCCCTGAATGTACAAGTAACTACACTGACAGGGGACTATACCAAAGATAAGCCTCCGGAGAAACGGAGCTTCCCAAAATGCTGAACTGTGATCCTATGAGCGAGGATCCACAACCGATGTACCTCTACCTGCGGCATGAACGCAGCCCCGAGGAGGTCGACAACAGTACCAAGTATGTGAAATCAGAAATACTATAAATGAAATCGTAATAGTCTATATAAAGCAGGAGACATGTATGATAACCAAACTACAGTCCACAATATATAAACAGTCATGTCAAGTCAGGGACTCACGCCCTCAAAGTCATTACTCAAGTATAACAATGGGTCTCACGCCCACAACATCAATCATGCCCGTGGGATACCTTCCTCACTGCCGGCAGTCTATGATATAATCACACCAAGAAGTACACATGAACACCAGGTCCCACCTGAGTCATAAAACCGTGACGGCAAGTACGGCGCTAACTACGGATACCGCCGCGTCATCAATTGACCGGCAAGTACGAAAACCAACTACCAGATACCAAAGTCGTACCAACAAATCTATATAACCAAACCACGGTTCGACCTGCAAGTACGTAAAGCCAACTACGGATACCAAGCTGCGCCACGCACTGGTCGGCAAGTACGAAGACTAACTACCGATACCAAGCCGAATCACGAGACTTCGTCACAAACTGAACGGGCAAGTACGAAGGCAAACTACCGGATACTGTTTAAACAAACCACGACTTCGGGCAAGTATGAAGCCAACTACCGATACCAAGCCGAATCAAGAAACCTCATGGAGAGCTAGTCCATGGAATAATAATCCTAATGGAACCATACCCGTGGGCCACCCAACGTGTCAGTAGGTCCATCAATCAAGAACAACATGACCGGCCCTCCATCGAGAGACGCGGTGGTATAGAAATACAATACTAGCACGACAAGGCTATCACATGCAAACATAGGCAAGTTACACACAACTCAAGGTACTTTCATTTTAAGTCAACAATACGGGTTTCAAACCCAAAAATAATACCTACTTTCATTCTTTCAAAAAGACCTCTTTTTACGTAAAAGATACTAATACTCGTAGTATCAAAAACACATTTCCTTTTCAATTACTTTACTTTCGTAAAAACCTTTACAAGGCTTTTAAAATCAAGTACTCTATACTTTTTAAACCAAGTGCCTTCCTTTTAAAACAACATCAAGTATACTCTTTAAAACTCAAATACTTACTCTTTTCAAAACAAGTAAACTATACTTAAATCAAGTTACCATTTTAAAACCAATGATAAAACCATTCTTTTGCTTTCATAAAGTCGTTATAACTAACTTCCCATAAAGTTGTTATAACACTTTATGTTTTAAACCA
This sequence comes from Przewalskia tangutica, assembly GCA_029844215.1. NCBI lineage: Eukaryota > Viridiplantae > Streptophyta > Magnoliopsida > Solanales > Solanaceae > Przewalskia > Przewalskia tangutica. The sequence goes on from CM056721.1 coordinate 108,685,103, forward strand.
ATTTAAGACAAAACCATGTCTCTCTTTTAAACCAAAAACTCTTCAATTCCTCAAGTCTCTTTTCTTTTAGAAATCAAGTTCCTTTTAAAGACCAAATACCCATTTCTCATAAAAGCTGTTATACCCCGTATTTCCAGAGTATGTACGTAAGGACGTACGTAGAAAAATTTGAACTTTAAAGTGGCTTGGACGATTTATTTTTGTGCACAACACCCGGTTAGAGTCGTTTTTAGACGAAAAGTTTTAATAAAATTTCGAAGGGTAAAATACGGCTATGTCATTTATAATTTTTGCGGATTTTTCCGAGAGACGAAACATTTTGGACCAACGAGAGGGCGACACTTGGCACCCTCTCATTGGTGGGCTTTGGACGGCATTTGGGACGAAATGGGTGAGTGGGAGTAGGTAGGATATTTTGTGATATTTGTGTGGTAGATGGATAAGGTGCACTTGGCATGATCTTGGCCCTACACTTGCCTTGCACTTGGCATGATCTTGGCCATTGGTTGGCCTTTACTTGACCTATAAATACCCCCCTTAAGTGATGAACTTCTTCATCCTAAAATCATTTCCAAGTCTTGAAATCCCTCCCCCTTGCCTGGTAGCTTCGTCGCCACCACCCTCCCCTTTGTGAGCCCTTGGCGAGAGCCTCCCCCTTCCTTTGTAGTGTTCTAGCAGTGGGGTACCCCACTGCCTACTTGTTTTCGTATAATACCCCCCTTTTTGTGGTATATAAATATTCTCCAAGTATTGTTATAATGCCCAAATACTTTAGCCCATATACCTTGTAGTACTTTCCAAAGTTACCTCTATACGTAGAGTCCGGAAATACTATTATACTTTCTTTTAGCCACTAAACGAAACCCTAAGGAAATCTTCATTGATAGTTGAAGTATGTGAGTAGAAGTTGGTTAGAACTTCTAAGGGTTGTTTGGAGCGGGTTGGAGCGCACGGAGTTGGAGCTAAACCTTGCTCAGGATCGACTTTTATCTCGGATAATTTTGGGCTTATCGAGGTAAATAATCTTGTCCCCCTATTGTAATTGGAAATTACATGTTGTAGGAATGTATAGTTGAGGTATACTATATATAGAACTGAACATAGCTTTGCGGCAATGTCTTTTGACTTAAGCCTGAATTTAAAGAAGAGAACTGAACTGTAATTACATAGGACTGTATTACAGTAGACTTGTGTAGCTTTACTGTGAAGTAGAATTGTATACGTCCGGGTAGACGTATAAACCCCCCCTGGTTGGCTTGATAGCCGACCTCGATTGAGGAGGAGATTTACGCGGTTGCGGGGGGGGAGGTGCTGCCGAATTTTCTGTAGAAAGTTCTATGATAAGACCTAGATGTTAATAAGCGCCTTGTGGCCTTATAGGTTGAAGTACTACATATGGCGTGATCTACTTGGCTTGAGGAGTAGCCGACGGTTTGAGGTACTTGGAGCGTTTTGCTATTAGTCGATAATCGTCGCGAGGTATGTGAACCTCTTCCTATCTTTTCTAGCATGATATGTATTTAACTATGTAGTACGGTAGACGTACATGTGTTAAATATATTTGATTGATTTATAACATAAAGTGTTATAACGACTTTATGGGAAGTTGGTTATAACAGCTTTATGTAGGTAAGAAAATGCTTTGTGGTTTTAAAAACTTAAGAGTTATAATAGCTTTATGGGAAGTTAGGTATAACGGCTTAAGAGAGATAAAATGAATGATTTATTGATTTTAAAAGTTAAGAGACTTGATCTTAAAAGATAAGAGACTTGACTTAATTAAGTTAATATGAATTTTGTGTCAAACCTCATTCGTGAGTAATGAGTACTTGGTTTTTAAAAGGAATAATGTTTCTTGATTTGAAATCGAATGAGTATCGACAAACCATCACAGCGTTAATAAAGGGAAATGTTTTGATTAATGAAGTATTATTAAAACCAAGAGAAACCTCATCTGCATGAAGCTAAGATGAGACAACATGATATTACATTTCCTAGATCATGGCTGCTTAATAAGATTGATTATGAACAAGAATAACCTACTCACAGATAAGGCATATGTTTCTCAAATTGTTTTAAAGAATTAAAACTATGAACTACGAAACCTTTCGAAAAGGAGAAACTTGAGTAATTGAAAGTAGGCAAACTTGAAACGTTTGGAAAAGAATGTTGTTACTTGATTTTACAAGAGAAGTGTTTTGATTTACTTGAAAGATAATAACTCAATTTTCATATACTAAGGGAATAGTGTGACATTTGATAAACTAACCTATCTTTTAAAGATTTAATGTATGAAGTACTTTGGGGATAAAAACCCGATCTTATTAATCATATAGTAGAAAGTGCCTTGTGTGTATAACTTGATTGTGTTGGTTTGTAATAGCCTTGTAATACTTTCTTGTTGACTTGTTAAGTAAACATGCTAGGATGCTACGTGTGTTAGTATCTTGTGATGTTTGTGTAAAGGGGTTTCCCCTCGATTGCGCTTAAATTGTTTCACTATCAGCCGATATGTTGGTATTGTACCACTCGCTTGACTTGTTTCGGAGGTTAAGCTGCCTCCGTCTGGGGTAGACTTCGGCGGGTGCAGTGTGACCTATGATTCGAGAATACCTCATGCGGGTCCCAGGGGCCTATGCGGAGCTACGAGAGTTCCAGGTTAGTGTGCGGCCTTTATGGTCATGCGGTCTATGTGGCCATGCGGACTGCGAGTCCAGGCGGATGCCGGGGAGTAGCTACCCTCGATGCGGGGTTATACCTCATGCGGGCCTATGAGTTTGGCCTATGCGGAGCTGCGGAGAGTTCCAGGGCTAGACGCGCACATTAGATACTGCGGGCGAGTGGCCAGCTTTGATCATGTGACGGTCTAGACAGATCTCATGATACAGTTTATGACCTTGTTGTACTGTGGGTTTTAGTAGTCGGCTATGCCTTCGTGCTTACCCCGTACGGTTTTATGATGACACGGGTGGGACCTGGTGTTCATGTGTATCCCTTGGTGCTTTTATATCATAGACTGCCGTCAGTGAGGAAGGTATTCCACGGGCATGATTGATGTTGCGGGCGTGAGACCCATGGTTATATTTGAGTGATGACTTTGAGGGTGTGAGTCCCTGACTTGACATGACTGCTTATTTATTGTGAACTGTAGTTTGGTTATCATATATGTCTCCTGCTTTTTATAGACTACTATGATTTCATTCTGATATTTATTTTGATTTCACATACTAATTTTTGTTATCGACCTCGCCCGGGCTGCGTTCATGCCGCAGGTAAAGGTACACCAGTCATTGATCCTCGCTCTTAGGGTCACAGTTCAGCGTTTGGGAAAGCTCCGTTTCTCCGGAGGCTTATCAGTGGTATAGGCCCCTGTCATTGTAGGTATTTACATTCAGGGGTATGGCGGGCCCCGTCCCCGCCATTGTTGTCGTATCATTCTTAGAAGTGCAGTAATCTTGTTGTAGGCGAGTTGTAATAAGGATATAGCTGTTCGGTTTTAAAATTGATTTATATATATCGAAAGGCAAGTTTTCTCAGATTACTGTTACTTACTTCAAAATATTATCATGTCTTGTTATATGTTCCGCTGATTACTAGGATGTATGGCTACTTGCGTGTCCGGGTAAGGCACGATCCACGGGCAGGTTGGGTCTTGACAAAGTGGTATCGAAGCGATTAATCCTCGGAAAGTGTCTGACCGTATCGATGAAGTCTTGATTATCGGTGTGTTGTGCACCACGCAATGTCGTGAGGCTATAGGATATTTAGGATTGGTTTCTATTCTTCTCACTCTGAGATCGTGCCTTAGAGGCTGTGTTGTAAGTTGGACCCTCTAACGTATTTCTTTCCACTGCGTTATGCCTCGCGTAGGCAAACCGGGCGGAGGGCAAAGCGGCGAGGAGTTGCGAGTAGAGCTGAGAGAGGGTTACGAGGGCCTGAGCTCAATCATTACCTAGGTAGTGCTTCATTCGGGGAGTTCTGCGGCGTCACTAGCCCAGCGAGTTTAGCACGGCGGCGGTTCCTCTGCGGCCATGATATTTGAACCTTGATTCGCGGCCAGGAGCAGAGAATATGGATTGCAAAGAGGCGACCACATTACTAACTATGGATTTGGCTACGAGAGTATCGATGTACGCGAGTCTTGATGAATATCAGCGAGAGGGTTGTGCAAAGTAGTTCTTGATTAGGCTTGAGCATGGCACGTATGCGGGCTTATGCCGCAGCGGTAAGCGTAGATCGGCGGGTTAACGAGGCGGCGAAGAGGGCGAGCAGCGAGTCGCTTTGGTAGCGTTGGTGAATCACCTCGGCCGGCAGATTAGATATGCACATCCGCCCGGTCGAGTGTTCCTCCAAAGGTTCGAGCGTTCGGGAGTAGCGGAGTTGGTCGAGCTCGAGTTTCGGTTCCACGGCTACTGCGTAGGCTCGGCCAGCCGGATTCAGTTTTTCCCTCAGTATTCACAGTGTGGCAGACGTCATCCCGGGGAATGTCGTCTCTTTGTTGGTACTTATTATACTGCGGCGGCGAGTGTGCGGAAAGGATGTCGCTTGTAGGAGGACTCGGCCTTGAGATCGGTGGGTAGTTCGTCACCTCATGCTATGTGCCTGCAGGCGGGTTTGATTAGAACGACTAAGGGGAGTGAAGTAGTAAATACAGATAGATCTTTAACCCTCTAGAGATCAGTATGTGTGATAAGATGGGTATATCATTAGTGCTATGTTCTGATAGCAGTGTGTTAGTTGTGATTAGAAATCGTGGTTAGTTAGCAGAGTAAGATTGGGGGATAGAGAAAGTGTGAGCCTTAGAACTTTATACGTGGAGACCTTGGAGGCAAGGCAATCTTGAGTAAAAGATTACATTTGTGTTTAACCCTTATCGGAGTGCATAGTGCACGTGAGCTGTGTTTTTGGGATAAGTCCAGGTAGCGTGATATGAAGAGGGTAGTTGAGCTAAGAAGACGCTAGGTTTTCGTAACGTGATTAGTGAGAGTTTTCCTTGGGGAGCTAGTGTTTTGGCGTCGGGTTGAGGCCGTGTTGCGGGTCAACCAGCGGCGTATCTGATGGTGAGTCGGTTGTGGTGGTCGCGCTTGTGGTAGGAGTCACGAGGTGTTAGGCCCATGTTTAGTTAACCATCGTACGAGTTCGTGGATGCGTTCGACCAGTAGTCGGGCCGATGGGGTCAGCCCATCGTGTCTTTCAGTCAGGACCGTTGCTCAACAGTGATATCAGAAAGGTTGTAAGGCTGCACGGGGTGCCTACCTTCACCTTATGGCGACGATGGAGCCGAGTGCGGTTGTTTCTTTGTGGGAGTTTTACCAGGCAGGGTTAGGAACTCAGGTGAGTCTCCGTATCGTATTCATCCTCGGGCCAGTGTTTGGATTTCAGGGGTAGTTGTGAGGATTGTTGTCTCCTGTGGAGGGAGTGTTTAAGCTACCATTTCAGTGTTCGGAGGTCGCCTTATGAAGCCGCGGAAGTGTAAGTTGCCGGTCGATTGGTTCGACGTTGGCAAGGTTCAGATAGTGGGTTCATACGTGTTCAGCAGGATGTGGATAGGGTGAAGCTTATCCAGAAGAGGTTATTGGCAACTCAGAGTCAACAGAAGTCGTGCGGATAATCTGCGACAACGCTTGGAGTTCAGGTTGACGGTGGGTCTTCTTGAAGGTACCACCCCGGAATGGGCGTGACGAGTTTTGGAAAACAGAGGAAACTTAGCCCGAGTTACTTTGGGCCTTTTTAGGTCATGCGAAGAGTAGGCCAGGTTGCCTATATATTAGCTTTTGTCGTCCGACTTGGGAGGCAGTATGTCCGGTCCTTCATGTTGTTAGGTTCGGAGAAGTATCGGAGATCCATCCAGAGTTTTCCCAGTTATGATGATCAAGTTGGAGGCAGTAACCCAGAGACTTTTTTTTGAAATTGATGCAGTAACAGAAACATGGTAAGTTATGAGAAAGAGTTCGAGTGTACAAGAAGGGTACGACGCGTAAGGGAAGAAACGAGCATGTATTGCGAGCATCGATGTGATCAATTCTTTTGTATGAAGAAGGTGCGAAGGAAGTATATTTTAGTCCTCGGGTAAGGGCTTTTGTGTTGCTAGAGGTGTTTCCTCATGGACTTGGATGTAAGTGTTTGCGCGTGTGATATTTTTGTGGCCAGGTGTGGCATGATTGTTTTCGTAAGTACAGCAAGTGGAGACTACTGGCGCATGTTTGTTTTGAGACTTAGAAGGAACATTCGGGACGAATGTTTCTAAGGAGGGGAGAATGTTATACCCCGTATTTCCAGAGTATGTACGTAAGGACGTACGTAGAAAAATTTGAACTTTAAAGTGGCTTGGACGATTTATTTTTGTACCTGACACGGTTAGAGTCGTTTTTCGACGAAACGTTTTACTAAACTTGCGAAGGGTAAATTCCGGCTATGTCATTTCTAATTTTTGCGGATTTTTCCGAGAGACGAAACATTTTGGACCAACGAGAGGGCGACACTTGGCACCCTCTCATTGGTGGGCTTTGGACGGCATTTGGGACGAAATGGGTGAGTGGGAGTAGGTAGGATATTTTGTGATATTTGTGTGGTAGATGGATAAGGTGCACTTGGCATGATCTTGGCCTACACTTGCCTTGCACTTGGCATGATCTTGGCCGTTGGTTGGCCTTTACTTGACCTATAAATACCCCTTAAGTGATGAACTTCTTCATCCTAAAATCATTTCAAGTCTTGAAATCCTCCCTTGCCTTGTAGCTTTCGTCGCCACCACTCCCCGCTGTGAGCCCTTGGCGAGAGCCTCCCTTCCGCTTTGTAGTGTTCTAGGCGTAGGGTACCCACTGCCTAGTTGTTTCGTATAATACCCCCTTTTGTGGTATAGAAATATTCTCCAGTATTGTTATAATGCCCAAATACTTTAGCCCATATACCTTGTAGTACTTTCCAAAGTTACCTCTATACGTAGAGTCCGGAAATACTATTATACTTTCTTTTAGCCACTAAACGAAACCCTAAGGAAATCTTCATTGATAGTTGAAGTATGTGAGTAGAAGTTGGTTAGAACTTCTAAGGGTTGTTTGGAGCGGGTTGGAGCGCCACGGAGTTGGAGCTAAACCTTGCTCGGGATCGACTTTATCTCGGATAATTTTGGGCTTATCGAGGTAAATAATCTTGTCCCCCTATTGTAATTGGAAATTACATGTTGTAGGAATGTATAGTTGAGGTATACTATATATAGAACTGAACATAGCTTTGCGGCAATGTCTTTTGACTTAAGCCTGAATTTAAAGAAAGAAGAAGCTGACTGTAATTACATAGGGTGTATTCGATGTAGACTTGTGTAACTTTCTTGTGAAGTAGAATTGTATACGTCCGGGTAGGCGTATAAACCCACTGGTTGGCTTGATGGCGGCCTCGATGAGGAGGAGATTTCTGTGATTTGCGGGAGGTCTTCGAATTTTATTTAGAAATTTATACGATAAGACCTTGAGGTTAATAAGCGCCTTGTGGCCTTATAGGTTGAATTACAACGTATGGCGTCATCTACTTGGCGAGGAGTAGCCACGGTTTGAAGGTACTTGGAGCGTTTTGCTATTAGTCGATAATCGTCGCGAGGTATGTGAACCTCTTCCTATCTTTTCTAGCATGATATGTATTTAACTATGTAGTACGGTAGACGTACATGTGTTAAATATATTTGATTGATTTATAACATAAAGTGTTATAACGGCTTTATGGGAAGTTGGTTATAACAGCTTTATGTAGGTAAGAAAATGCTTTGTGGTTTTAAAAACTTAAGAGTTATAATAGCTTTATGGGAAGTTAGGTATAACGGCAAGAGATAAAAGGAATGATTTATTTATTTTAAAAGTTAAGAGACTTGATCTTAAAAGATAAGAGACTTGACTTAATTAAGTTAATATGAATTTTGTGTGAAACCTCATTCGTGAGTAATGAGTACTTGGTTTTTAAAAGGAATAATGTTTCTTGATTTGAAATCGAATGAGTATCGACAAACCAACTGCAGCGTTAATAAAGGAAATGTTTTGATTAATGAAGTATTATTAAAACGATAGAAACCTCCATGCATAGAAGCTAAGATGAGACAAAATGATATTACATTTCCTAGATCATGGCTGCTTAATAAGATTGATTATGAACAAGAATAACCTACTCACATATAAGGCATATGTTTCTCAAATTGTTTTAAAGAATTAAAACTATGAACTACGAAACCTTTCGAAAATGAGAAACTTGAGTAATTGAAATTAGGCAAACTTGAAACGTTTGGAAAAGAATGTTGTTACTTGATTTTACAAAGAGAAGTGTTTTGATTTACTTCAAAAGATAATAACTCTATTTTCATATACTAAGGGTATTGTGTGACTTTTGTGAAAGTAACGTATCTTTTAAAGAGTTAATGTATGAAGTACTTTGGGGATAAAAACCCGATCTTATTAATCATATAGTAGAAAGTGCCTTGTGTGTATAACTTGATTGTGTTGGTTTGTAATAGCCTTGTAATACTTTCTTGTTGACTTGTTAAGTAAACATGCTAGGATGCTACGTGTGTTAGTATCTTGTGATGTTTGTGTAAAGGGGTTTCCCCTCGATTGCGCTTAAATTGTTTCACTATCACGGTAGATATGTTGGTATTGTACCACTCGCGCGACTTGTTTAGGAGGTTAAGGCGCCTCCGTCACGGGGTAGACTTCGGTAGTGCATGTGACCTATGATTCGAGAATACCTCATGCGGGTCCCGAGGGCCTATGCGGAGCTACGAGAGTTCCAGGTTAGTGTGCGGCCTTTATGGTCATGCGATACATGTGGCCGTGCGGATGCGAGTCGAGCGGATGCCGGAGTAGCTACCCTCGATGCGGGGTTATAGCTCATGCGGGCCTATGAGTTTGGCCTATGCGAGCTGCGGAGAGCTCGAGGCTAGGCGCGCATTAGATCTGCGAGCGAGTGGCGGCTTTGATCATGTGACGGTGCAGACAGATCTCGTGATCGATTTATGACCTTGTTGTACTGTGGGTTTTAGTAGTCGGCTATGCCTTCGTACTTACCCCGTACGGTTTTATGATGACACAGGTGGGACCTGTGTTCATGTGTATTCCTTGGTGCTTTTATATCATAGCCGTCGGTGAGGAAGGTATTCCACGCATGATTGATGTTGGGCGTGAGACCAGTGGTTATATTTGAGTGATGACTTTGAGGTGTGAGTCACGACTTGACATATTTGCTTATTTATTGTGAAGCGTAGTTTGGTTATCATATATGTCTCCTGCTTTTATAGACTACTATGATTTCATTTACTGATTTATTTTCGATTTCACATACTCTTTTGTTGTGCGACCTCGCCCGAGGCTGCGTTCATCTGCGCGAGTAAAGGTACACCAGTCATTGATCCTCGCTCTTAGGGTCACAGTTCACCGTATGGGAAAGATCCGTTTCTCCGGAGGCTTATCAGTGTTATAGGCCCCTGTCGTTGTAGGTATTTACATACAGGTGAATGGCGGGGCCCTGTCCAGCCATTCTGGTCGTATCATTCTTAGAGTGCAGAAATGCTGTTGTGGGCGAGTTGTAATAAGGATGTAGCATTCGGTTTAAAATTGATTTATATATATCGAAAGGCAAGTTTTCTCAGTTCTTGTTTCTTACTTCATAATATTTTCATGTCTTGTTTTATATTCCGCTGATTACTCTGATGTATGTCTACTTGGGTGCCCGGGGTAAGGCACCAGTCACGGGCCCGGGTTCGGGTCGTGACACTCATAAAAGTGGGTTCACAACTGTTTAACACAAACCAAGTCCTTAATATTTCCTATCAAGTCATTTATAAGTCAAGTCTCTTATCTTTCAAGATCAAGTCTCTTAACTCCTAAAATCAATAAATCATTCTTTTACCTACATAAAGTCGTTATAACTAACTTCCCATAAAGCTATTATAACACCTTATGTTTTAAACCAACCAATTCACTTAGCACATGTACGTCTACCGTACTACATAGTTCACAACAATCATGCTAGAAAAGATAGGAAGAGGTCCACATACCTCGCGACGATTATCGACGATTAGCAAAGCGCTCGCGATCTTTGTAACCGCAAGCCTTTTCCACTCTTCAAGTAGAATATGCTACTCGTGGTACTGCAACCTATAAAGGCCACAAAACGCCTATCAACTCCTAAATCTCTTCGTAGAATATTCTAACTGCAATATTCATTATTCTACAGAAAATTCGGCATATCCCCGAATCCACACAAATCTCTCACTCTACTCGCCCGCTACCCAACAACTCCCGGATTATCGTCTAACCGGACGTGTACAACATCGCCCACAATTAAACTACAAGTCTCAGTAAATACGGTCCAATGTAAATACTGATTTAATTCTATCAATCTTCTATCCTCATAATATACTTAAGTATAATTACTCTGACATGTAATATCCAATTACAATAGGGGGACATAGATTATTACCTCGATAAGCCCAAAATTATCCAAGATTATATGTCGATCCTGAGCAACGTTTAGCTCCAAATACTTACGCTCCAACCCGCTCCAAGAAACCCTTAGAAGTTTCTAAACAACTTCTCTTAACACTTCAACCAAGCTTATGAAGATTTTTCTAGGGTTTCATTTTGCGACTTTTGGAAAAAGTAGTATTTCCGGGCTCCTAGTATTAAAACAATTTTGGAATACTACTAGGGATACTAGGCCAAGGTATTTGGGACTATACAATAATACTCAAAGTATTTTCTTACACAAGAGGGGGGGGAGGGACGAAAACAAGACTTAAAAGGAGGGAGTATTTTTGCTTGGAAAGGCTTAAGTGTGGAATGAATTTAGTCATCAACTAAGGGGGTATATATAGAGGATTCAAGGGTCAATATCTATGCAAGGTGTGTGGTCAAGATTGGGCCATGTGTGTGTGGGTCCCACCACACCACATGGCCAACGAAAAACTTCAGTGGCGTGGCCATTTCGAGGGACAGTGGCTAGACACTGTCCCTCGGTCGGCCAAGTGACACATGGGGTGACATGTGTCGCCCCCGACTCGTCCAAAATATTTCGTCTTCCGAAAATATCCAAAATACCGAAAATCTCAAAAACAAAGCGGGCTCCACAAAACCGTAAATTTCTCCCGTGGGCCCCACGTGACCATTTTCGAAAATAAAATCTCAAAATTCTAATATAATCCAAGAAGTCCAAATACCAAATCTGGGAATCCAATTCCCATTAACGAACCTTTGTCTTCACAAAAATCGGAAACTTTTCCGTCGAAAAATCACATATTTCTTTCTTTCCAAAATTTCTGTCGTATTCTCGTACGTACATCCTCACATATATACCCTGGAACTACGGGGTATAACATTCTTCCCCCCTTAGAAACATTCGCCCCGAATGTTCCTTCTAAGTCTCCAAACATACCTGCGCCGGTATAGTCTTCACTACTATACTTACCAAACAAAACCTGCCACCAATGGCAATAGTATAACATACGCGCAAAACTTAATTCAAGCCAACGAGGAATCACCTCTAACATCACAAAAAATCTCACACTCATGGTCTAAAGGATACTCCCTTCACATCTTCACTTCACAAAAGAAATGATCACTTCCGTTCTCATAACACATTGTTCGCTTCTCTTCTACTCGTCGTCCCTTTCTCGTACACCCGAACTCTTTCTAGTACACATACCACACTTGATCACCGGCAATTTCCACAACCACAGGTTACCACCTCGAACTTGGTCATCTTACTAGCCTCAAATTCCCCCAAGGCCATTACCGGCCTTCACGATTCGATTATGGTTGAACACATCCACGAACTCATACGATGGTTACCTAAACTTGGGCTTAGCACCCTCGTGACCCTACCACCTGGCGGGACCACCTCAGACTGACCCAGCTGGCCGGGCGGGTTGACCGCGAATGGTCCTCAACCCGACCCATGTCGCACGGACTCTTGTTCCCGATCCGAACAATCTTACCTATCTGAGTCTGAAAGCTACCACTTTCATTCTACACAACCAGGAATTATCCTCAATACATTTCACGCATACCAAGTGTTTCACAAAGACTAACTGTAAAATCTTTTTCTCGGGGCGGCCTTACATCTAAGGTCTCAACGTGTAATATTCTAAGGTTCACACCTTCCATACCCCCATACTTACCTTTCAACTAACCATGTTTTCTAACTCACAAATAACACAACGCTATCCGCACATAGCACACAATAATAAGATCATTATATCAAGCATACTAAGCTCTAGAGGGTTAAGGATATACCTGTATCTACCGCTTCACTCTAATCATAGGCCTCCCCTGCAGGGCGCATAGCTGTAGAAGGTGATGAACCAACCATAGATCCTGAAGGCCGAGTCTCTACATCCGTGCTACCTCTGGTCGGACAGTTTCTCGCAAATGGCCCCTGTCGCATGTAAAACAACCTCCCGAATCAGCACGACACTTCCCTTATGGATTCTCTACGCGGCCACCGAGGTAAGGGTGGCCTCGTCCGTCAACACCACTACTCCCGAAAACTCAACCCTTGGAGCCCGACCTACTCACTGAATACTGATGCCACGACTGTGGAGGACCGCTCTGTACTGGTGGAGGCGCATAACTAGTCTACTGCTGAGGCGGTCCGCCTCGAAAGTCGCCAAAAGGCCCTGCTGTTCTGTCCCTCTTCTGCTGATCCTGGTCATTCCGTCGACCTCTCTGCTCCTCACACCCAAGTGCATAAGCCTGCATGCGGGCAATGTCCATACCCGGCTGAAGAGCTACACCCGAGCAAGCTTCTGCCAAGTAGTCATCGAGCCCCGTGGCGTGGCGGTGCACTCTGTCCTCATATTTGCCACTAACGCCGGGACATATCGGGCAACGAGTCGAACTCCACGTTTACTCCCGAACCGTGCGCGCCCCGCCTCAACATCAAAAATCTGTCGGCCCGAGCCCTCTCATGCGTGGGGAAAGAAATGTGCAAGAAAGGCCCACGAGAACTCGTCCCATACACGGAAGCGCATGCTCCCCGGGACGGTTCCGTAGAATCAAACGATCATTGCGGTATCACGCGGCCGATCGCGAACCAATACCGACTACGCCTCGAGGCCTTGATCACTCTCGTGATCCAGAATCGCCGGATAAACTCCGAGGTCATCCTCGACTCGATCCATAGAACAACGGTGGGTGACTTAAGAAGTCGAAGTCTCCAATGCTCGCCACAGGGTGCACATCTTGGTACCGGCTCCGTCATCCTCAAGTCTCGCCATAAACCTAACTAGTAATCGGGCCATCTCCTTGCAACCCATATCCTCTGTTCGGCCGTGGGGTGGAGGCTCAGTCTTGTGGTCTTAGCGACCAACTGCTGCGGCTCTAAACTCGCTTTGGGGTGGCGGCATCGTAGAATCCGCCGTCTGTAGCACCACTCGGGTAAACGGGCCTCTGCTGGTAACCCTCGTGCTCTACTCGCGACTCCTCTGCGCCTTGCCCTCTCAGGCTCGTTGCCTTGCGTGGAGGCATAAGCGATATAAAAGAATCGTCGGAGGAGTCCAACTTACAACACGACTCTAAGGCATGATCTCGAGTGAGAAGAATGGAAACCAATCCTAAATGTCCTGCGACCTCACGATTAAATGTAACACCCGAACCGGGCCGTTCACAGTGCCTTACCGGGCACCTTAGTGATACAACATCGAGAAAACAGCGGAAAATAAAACACGAGTCATGAAACAAGAGATATAATAAATAAAGCAGACCAAAAGCAGTTGCCTTCAGTATATACATAAAAACCGAGCAGTTATCCTTTTTACAAACCACACTTGCAACTCTGCACCTCTAAGATTTACAACAACTATGACGGGAGGCGCCATACCACGAATGTACAAGAACCTATAACTCGGAAACATACCAAAGATAAGCCTCGAAGGAACGGAGCTTTCAACACGCTAAAATGAGATCCTACGGCGGGGATCCACGGCCGATGTACCTCTACTGCGGCGTGACGCAGCCCCGGGAGGTCGATCTGACAGTACCAAGTATGTGAAAGCGTAAAATCAGTAAATGAAATCATACTAGTCTATATAAAGCGGAGACATGTATGATAACCTAACTTCTGATTCACAACATAAAAGCGATCATGTCGATCGGGGACTCGCGCTCAGTCATCACTCAAATATAACTATGGGTCTCGCCACAACATCAATCATGTTCGCATCATGGCCGCATGCCCCGGAATCTGCGTCGGTGTAGACATGTCCATGATGCAACAATAATAACAAGGCGCGTGGCCATATGCCGGAATCTGCGTCGGTGTAGACATGCCCATGTAACCTCAATAACAATATCTTGGGTGGTCAACCTGCCGCGTAGCCACATGCCCGGAATCTTGCGTCGGTGTAGACATGTCCATGTAGCCACAATAACACTATATCGGGTAATCAACCTGCTGCGCCATGCCCGAATCTGCGTCGGTGTAGACACGCCCGTGTTGCAATAATAATAACAAGGCCGCGTGGCCGTACCCGGAATCAGCGCCGGTGTAGACATGTCCATGTGACATCAACAACAAGACAGAATCAAAATGGAAACATACCCGTGGAATTCTCCATCACCGCCAAGACGCGTCAAGTAAGTTCTCAACAAGTCAACCGGCCTCTATCGAGAGGCGGTAACACAAATACCACACTTGCACAACAAAGGCTATCATCACAAGCGTAGGCAAGATTCCCAACAACAAGCATAGGCGAGTTTCACAACAACAAGCATAGGCAAGTTTCACAACAACAAGCATAGGCAAGTTTCACAACAACAAGCATAGGCAAGTTTCACACAACAAGCGTAGGCAAGTTTCACAACTCAAGTACTTTCATTTTATGCCAAAGTCCGGGTTCTTAACCCAGTACTACATACGTTAAGTTCTTTTAAAAGAGATCCATTACTTTTATAAAAGTCACCCGATGCGTAGTATTAGAATGACCAACCCACATTCCTTTTCAAAATCAAGTAACAACATTCTTTCCTAAGTTCGGTTTGCCTAGTTTCAATTACTCAAGCTTCTCATTTTGAATGGTTTCATAGTTCATAAACTTAATCACTTGATTCCTTTTTAGAACAATTGAGTAATATATGTCTCACGTGAGAGTAGGTTATTCTTGTTTACAACATTCTTATTACAAAGACCATGATCTAGAAAATGTAATATCATTTTGTCTCATCTTAGTTTTACATGCGGATGGAGGTTTCTACGGTTTTAATACGATACATCATTATTCAATACATTTTCCTTTATTAACGCTGCGGTGGTGCTGTCGATACACATTCGATTTCAAATCAAGAAACATTATCCCTTTAAATAAAACCAAGTACTCATTACTCACGAATGAGGTTTCACACAAACATTCACATTAAAACAAATAAGTTAAGTCTCTTATCTTATAAGATCAAGTCTCTTAACTTCTAACATCGATAAACCATTTTCTTTACCTCTCTTAAGACATTATACCTAACTCCCATAAAGCTAGTATAACCCTTTTAAAACCTTTAAAACTAAGTGTTACTCTCCTTTCAAAATGATTTATAAATCTTTTGAAATACATCAAGTTCTTTATTATAACTAGTCGGTTATAATTCCACATCGATTACCTTTTAAAACCACAAAGTATTTTCTTACCTACATAAAGGTGTTATAACAACTTCCCATAAAGCCGTTATAACACTTTATGTTTTAAGAACAATCAAACACAGATAACACGTATGCGTCTCAGTACTACATAGTTCACACATATCATGCTAGAAGAGATAGGAAGAGGTTCACATACCTCGCGACGATTGTCGACTAATAGCAAAACGCTCAAGTACCTCAAAGCTGCGGCTACTCCTTGCCAAGTGGATCACTCCACACGTAGTACTTCAACCTATAAGGCGACACTGCGCTTATTAACAGCGATATCTCAACTTTCGATATTCTCTGACGAGAAAATTGGCCAGCTCCCCGCAACGGCGTAAATCTCCTCCTCTATCGAGGGCTACCAAGCCAACCGGGGGTTTTACACGCCTAACCTGACGTGTACAATTCTACTACTCGATGTGCTATACAAGTTTCATGTCTGATCTATGTAATTACGATTCGATTCGATTCTTTATTCTTGGGCTTAAGTCAAAGACATTGCTGCACAATTATAATGTTCATTCTATATATAGTATACTTCAACTATATATTCCTACTACATGTAATTTCCAATTACAATAGAAGGTCAAGAGTGTTTACCTCGATAAGCCCAAAATTATCCGAGTTTAAATGTCGCTCCGAGCAACGCAGCTCCTTCCGAGTGCTCGATCCGCTCCAAACAACCCTTAGAAGTTCTACGCGACTTCAACTAAACAGGTCAACCGACTATGAAGGTTTTACTTAGGGTTTAGTTTAGTGGCTATAGGAAGTATAATAGTATTTGGGCTTTTGTAAATGTGTAACCTTGGGAATACTACAAGGTATTTGGGCCAAGGTATTTGGACATTATAACAACACTGGGAGAGTATTTCTATACCACAACAAGGGGTATTTATACGAAACAACTAGGCTAGGGGGTACCCCATTGCTACCACTACAAAGGGGAGGGAGCTCTCGGAAGGGGAGTTGTGGTGGACGAAAACTTCACAAGGGAGAGGAGGGATTTTTAACACTTAGAAAATATTTGGATGAAGAATTTCATCAACAAAGGGTGGTATTTATAGGTCAAGGAATGGCCAACCAATGGCGAAGATTAAACCAAGTGTTAGGCAAGTGTAGGGCTAGGATTTACTACACACAAATATCCTACCAACTCTTGACTTTGCAAGGCACCAAAAACGTGCTCACTTGTCCATTTCGTCCATTTGGACGATTTCAAACCACCAATTGGAGGTGCCAAGTGTCGCCTCCCGTTGGTCCAAAATGTTTCGTCTCTCGGAAAAATCCGCAAAATAATAAATGGCATAGCCGAAATTCCCCTACGAAAGTGGAAGCGTTTAGCGAAAAACGACTCTGTCGGGTGTTGTGAACAAATTTAATTCGGCCAAGCCAAATCAAAAGTTTCAAATTTCATACGTACGCCCTCGCGTACATACTCTGGAAATACAGGGTATAACATTCTCCCCTCCTTAGAAACATTCGTCCCGAATGTTCCTTCTAAGTCTCAAAACAAGCGTCTTGAGATAGTCTTCCCTACTATACTTACGAGAATCAAACATGCCACACCGCCACAAAAATAACATGCGCGCAAAACCCAAATCCGCCAACGAGGAACCACCTCGATTAGCACAAAGTCCCGCGAGGTCTAAAATATACTCCGCCGCACCTCATTTCACAAAAAGCGATCACACACGTTCACTTCTCCTATCTCGTCGTACCGCTTCTCGAACACTCGAGCTCTTTCTAGTATCCGACCACACTTCCGTCAACGTTTGTTTCCAACCCTTGGAGTTACTACCTCAAACTTGGTCATCTTCTGACCTCGATTTCCTCTAAGGCCATTCTCGGCCTTCAACTGATTGCGGTCGAACATATCTATGAACTCATCGATGGTCATCTAAACTTGGGCCTAGCACCTCGTGACCACCGCCACTGGCGGGACCACCCAGAGCTGACCGCCGCCGAAGCGGGGCGCGGGTTGGCCCGCAACATGGCCCCAACCCGACCATCGTGGCGCCGACTCCGCTCGCCGACACGGAACACATCGTAAGCTACCACTTCCATCTCACACTAACGATTTTTAAATCACACTATAGCACAAAGCTATCCGAACATAACACTTAACACATCATTAACATCAATACATACAAGTATCTGTGGTTAAGGATATACGAAACTAGGCGGTTCGAGGCCGCTGGCTGAAACTTCCACCGCGACCTCTAGTGGCGAATGGCTGCTCTAGTAGTCGTGCTATCTACGATGCTACCACAGTCGGACGAGTCTCTCGTCATATGGCCACTGTTGGCGCAAGAATAACAAGCTCCTTGGTACTCGACACTCTCGAAATGCGGTCTACCACATCGACCACAGGTAGGGTGGCTGCGTCAGCCAACACCACTACTCGCGAACATCGAAACACGGGAGCGGATCGCTCTCGAATATCCCGAGGTCGAAAGGCTGCGGAGGACCACTCTGCAATGGCGGAGTACATAACTAGTCTGCTTTGAGGCGGTCCGCCTCGAAAGTCGCCAAAATATCCGGCCGTCTTGGCCTTCCGCCTGTGGCGGTCCGCTGCGTCGATCTCTGCGCTCGCCGCACGCGTCATGAGCACGAATGCGGGCAATGTCCATGCCCGGTGAAGAAACACCAACAACTCTCGCTAGGTAATCATCGAGCCCCTGTAACATATCGGTGCACTCGATCCTCCATACTAGCTACTAATGCGGGAACATACCGCCAATGAGTCGAACTCCATTGTACTCGGCTATCGCGCGTTCTTCCTCAACGTCAAAAATCGCATACCCGAGCCCTCGCCATTTGTGGAGGCAAGAAATGTGCCGGAAGGCCCCGGCTTCGTCCCAAGCGGTGGAAGTGCATGCTCTCCCGGAAAGCTCGCGAGTCAAACCGATCGGCTGCGGTATCACGCGGCCGATGCGAACAAATGTCACGACTCGGTCTGAAGCCTTGATCACCGCGTGATCCTCTGCAATCGACGGATGAACTCCTGCGGATCATCCTCCGGCCTCGACCAGTAAAACTCGTGCGGGCTCTGACTAAGGAAATCCGTAGCCTCAGCCATGCGCCTCGGGTGTACTACAGTCTTCTTTGAGCAGGCTGGACTGCGTCCGGCCTATCTCATATCGGCCTGACCACGGCCAATAATCGGGCTATCTCGCGCTGACCCGTCTCCCCGCTCGGTGTGGGCGGAGGCTCAGTCTTGTAGTCTCAGCGGCATCGCTGCGGCTCTAAACTCGCTTTGGTCTTTGGCGGCAAAACTTCGCCGTCAAGCACTACCTCAGTCTTGGCCGGGCTGCGCCACCGTACTCCTCTGGATCCTAGCGGCTCCTCGCGCCTTGCCCGGGCCACTGGTTGCCTTCGCGAGGCATAAGCGTAAAAGCGAAACACGTCGGAGGGTCCAACTTACAACACGACTCTAGGCACGATCTCGGAATGAGAAGAATGGAAACCAATCCTAAATGTCCTATAGCCTCACGATTATAGATGTGGTGCACAACACACCGATAATCAAGACTACTAGACACGGTGCGTAGACACTTTCAGAGACTAATCGCTCACGATACCACTTTGTAACACCCGAACCGGGCGCATCGTGCCTTACCGGGCACCTTAGTGATACAACATCGAGAAAACCAGCGGAAAAATAAAACACGAGTCATGAAACAAGAGATATAATAAATAAGCAGACCAAAAAGCAGTTGCCTTGATATATCATAAAAACCGACAGTTATCCTTTTACAAACCCCCTTACAGCGGTTACTCTGCACCTCAAGATTTACAACAACTATGGCGGGACGGGGCCATACCACGAATGTACAAGAACCTATAACTCGGAAACATACCAAAGATAAGCCTCAGAAGGAACGGAGCTTTCAACACGCTAAAATGAGATCCTACGGCGGGGATCCACGGCCGATGTACCTCTGCGGCGTGAGCGGCCGAAGGAGGTCGATCTGAGTACAGTATGTGGAAGCGTAAAATCACGTAAATGAAATCATACTAGTCTATATAAGCGGGAGACATGTATGATAACCTAACTACTGATTCACAACATAAAAGCGATCATGTCGATCGAGGACTCACGCCTCAAGTCATCACTCAAATATAACTATGGGTCTCACGCCACAACATCAATCATGTTCGCGTCGTGGCGCATGCCGGAATCTGCATCGGTGTAGACATGTCCATGATGCAACAATAATAACAAGGCGCGTGGCGCGTACCGGAATCTGCATCGGTGTAGACATGCCCGTGTAACCTCAATAACAATATCTTGGGTGGTCAACCTGCGCGTAGCCACGTGCCCCGGAATCTGCGTCGGTGTAGACGTGTCCGTGTAGCCAATAACACTATATCGGGTAATCAACCTGCTGCGTAGCCACGTGCCGGAATCTTTGCGTCGGTGTAGACCGCGTCCACGTTGCAACAATAATAACAAGGCGCGTGGCGCGTACCGGAATCTGCGTCGGTGTAGACATGTCCACGTGACATCAACAACAAGCGATAATCAAAATGGAAACATACGTGGAATTCTCCATCGCGCGGCCGTCAGTAAGTTCTCGACAAGTCGGCCTCTATCGAGGCGGCGGTAACACGTAAATACCACACTTGCAAAAGGCTATCATCACAAGCATAGGCAAGATTCCCAACAACAAGCATAGGCAAGTTTCACAACAACAAGCATAGGCAAGTTTCACAACAACAAGCATAGGCAAGTTTCACAACAACAAGCATAGGCAAGTTTCACACAACAAGCAAGCATGTGCAAGTTTCACACAACTCCAAGTACTTTCATTTTATGCCAAAGTCGGGTTCTTAACCCCAAAGTACTACATACGTTAAGTTCTTTTAAAAGAGATCCATTACTTTTATAAAAGTCACGATACGTAGTATTAGAATGACCAACCCACATTCCTTTTCAAAATCAAGTAACAACATTCTTTTCCTAAGTTCGGTTTGCCTAGTTTCAATTACTCAAGCTTACCATTTTGAATGGTTTCATAGTTCATAAACTTAATCACTTGATTCCTTTTAGAACAATTGAGTAATATATGTCTCGCGTGAGAGTAGGTTATTCTTGTTTACAACATTCTTATTACTGACCATGATCTAGAAAATGTAATATCATTTTGTCTCATCTTAGTTTCTATGCGGATGGAGGTTTCTACTTGGTTTTAATACGATACATCATTATTCAATACATTTTCCTTTATTAACGCTGCGGTGGTCCTGTCGATACACGTTCGATTTCCAAATCGGTAAAACATTATCCTTTAAATAAAACCAAGTACTCATTACTCACGAATGAGGTTTCACACAAACATTCACATTAAAACAAATAAGTTAAGTCTCTTATCTTATAAGATCAAGTCTCTTAACCTAACGTGATAAACCATTTTCTTTACCTCTCTTAAGACATTATACCTAACTCCCATAAAGCTAGTATAACCCTTTTTAAAACCTTTAAAACCAAGTGTTACTCTCGCTTTCAAAATGATTTATATATCTTTTGAATTAAATCAATTTATTTATTATAACTATTCAGTTATTATTCACATCAGTTACCTTTTATAAACACAAAGTATTTTCTTACATACATAAATCTTTTATAACCAACTTCCCATAAAGCCGTTATAACACTTTTATGTTTTAAGAACAATCAAACACAGATAACACGTATGCGTCACCGCACTACATAGTTCACACATATCATGCTAGAAGAGATAGGAAGAGGTTCACATACCTGCGACGATTGTCGACTAATAGCAAAAGCGCTCAAGTACCTCAAAGCGCGGCTACTCCTAAGCCAAGTGGATCACTCCACACGTAGTACTTGACCTATAAGGCCACAAGCGACATTAACATCTATATCTCAGCGTTCCATATTCTACGAAAATTGGCAAAGCCTCCGCAACAGCGTAAATCTCCTCTCTATCGGTAGGCGGCTACCAAGCCAACCGGGGTTTTACGTCTAACGGACGTGTACAATTCTACTACTCGGTAATGCTATACAAGTCTCTGTCTGATTACTATGTAATTACTGATTCGATTCGATTCTTTATTCTTCAGGCTTAAGTCAAAAGACATTGCGCACAATTATAATGTTGATTACATATATAGTATACTTGACTATATATTCTACTACATGTAATTTCCGATTCTGATAGAAGGTCAAGAGTGTTTACCTCGATAAGCCCAAAATTATCCGAGTTTAAATGTCGCTCACGAGCAGCGGCAGCTCTACTCAGAGTGCTCGTCCGCTCAAACAACCCAGAAGTTCTACGCACTTCAACTAAACACTTCAACCGACTATGAAGGTTTTCCTTGAGGTTTCGTTTAGTGGCTAAAGGAAGTATAATAGTATTTGGGCTTTTGTAAAAGTGTAACCTTGGGAATACTACAAGGTATTTGGGCGAGTATTTGGACATTATAACAACACTAGGAGAGTATTTCTATACCACAACAAGGGGTATTTATCTGAAACAACTAGGCTGGGGTACCCCATGGCTAACCACTACAAAGGGGAGGGAGCTCTCGGCCAAAGGGAGTTGTGGTGGACGAAAACTTCACAAGGAGAGGAGGATTTTTAACACTTAGAAAATATTTGGATGAAGAATTTCATCAACAAAGGGTGGTATTTATAGGTCAAGGAATGGCCAACCAATGGCGAAGATTAAACCAAGTGTTAGGCAAGTGTAGGGCTAGGATTTACTACACACAAATATCCTACCAACTCGACTTTAGCCAAGGCACCAAAAGCGTGCTCACGCTTGTCCATTTCGTCCATTTGGGCGATTTCTGCCACCAATTGGAGGTGCCAAGTGTCGCCTCCCGTTGGTCCAAAATGTTTCGTCTCTGGAAAAATCCGCAAAATAATAAATGGCATAGCCGGAAATTCCCTACGAAAGTGGAAAGCGTTTAGTCGAAAAAGCGACTCTGTCGGGTGTTGTGAGCAAAGTTAATTCGGCCAAGCCAAATCAAAAGTTTCAAATTTCCTACGTACGCCCTCGCGTACATACTCTGGAAATACGGGGTATAACATTAAAGATGTGGTGCACAGCACATCGATAATCAAGACTTCTGTAGACGCGGTGCGTAGACACTTTACGAGGACTAAGCGCTCGATACCACTTTTGTCACGCGACGACCTCGGGCGTGGTAGTGCCTTAACGGGCACCTAATGATACAACATCGAGAAAATCAGCGGAAATAAAAACTTAAACATGAAACAAGACATAAAGTATGAAACAGGCTAACCAAAAGCGGTCGCTTCCGAATATATACATATATATATCAACACGAGCAGTTAAATCCTTTTACAAGCCACACTTGTGATTACTTCAGACCTAAGAATGTAACCATAACTATGGCGGGACGAGGGCCCATACCCACGAATGTACAAGTAACTACACCGTGAGGACTATACCAAAGATAAGCCACCAGGAGAAAGCGGAGCTTCCCAAAATCTTTGAATCGTGATCCTATGGCGAGGATCCTGGCCGATGTACCTCTACTGCGGTATGAGCGGCCACGAAGGAGGTCGATGACAACAGTACCAAGTATGTGAAATCGTAAATACTATAAATGAAATCGTAATAGTCTATATAAAGCGGGAGACATGTATGATAACCAAACTACGATCCACAATATATAAACAAATATGTCAAGTCGGGACTCACGCTCAAAGTCATTACTCGAAGTATAACAATGGGTCTCGCGCCCGCGACATCAATCATGCGTGGGATACCTTCCGCCATTGTCGGCGATCTATGATATAATCACGCGAAGTACACATGAACACGGGTCCACTGAGTCATAAAAAGCATGCGACGGCAAGTCTGAAGGCTAACTACGGATACAAGCCACGTCATCATCAACGATCGGGCACGAAAGCCAACTACCGGATACCAAAGCGTACCAACAAATCTATATAACCAAACCACGGTGACCGGGGCAAGTCGGCTAACTACGGATACGAGCTGCGCCACGCGGTGGCGGGGCAAGATCTGAAGACTAACTACGGATACCAAGGAATCACGAGACCGTCACAATCTGAGCGGGCAAATGCGAAGGCAAACTACGGATACCAAGCGAAACGAACGCGACTTGGCAAGTATGAGAGCCAAATACCAGATACCAAGCCGAATCAGTAAAAAACCTTATGGAGAGCTAGTCCATGGAATAATAATCCTAATGGAACTATACCCGTGGGCCACATAACGTGTCAGTAGGTCCATCAATCAAGAACAACATGACCGACCCTCCATCGAGAGACGCGGTGGTATATAAATACAATACTAGCACGACAAGGCTATCACACGCAAACATAGGCAAGTTACACACAACTCAAGGTACTTTCATTTTATGTCAACAATACGGGTTTCAAACCCAAAAATAATACCTACTTTCATTCTTTCAAAAAGACCTCTTTTTACGTAAAAGATACTAATACTCGTAGTATCAAAAACACATTTCCTTTTCAAACCAAATTACTTTACTTTCGTAAAAACCTTTACAAGGCTTTTAAAATCAAGTACTCTATACTTTTTAAACCAAGTGCCTTCCTTTTAAAACAACATCAAGTATACTCTTTAAAACTCAAATACTTACTCTTTTCAAAACAAGTAAACTATACTTAAATCAAGTTACCATTTTAAAACCAATGATAAAACCATTCTTTTGCTTTCATAAAGTCGTTATAACTAACTTCCCATAAAGCTGTTATAACACTTTATGTTTTAAACCAATTTAAGACAAAACCATGTCTCTCTTTTAAACCAAGAACTCTTGATTCCTCAAGTCTCTTTTCTTTTAGAAATCAAGTTCCTTTTAAAGACCAAATACCCATTTCTCATAAAAGCGGTTTCCTGTTGTTTAACACAAACCAAGTCCTTAATATTTCCTATCAAGTCATTTATAAGTCAAGTCTCTTATCTTTCAAGATCAAGTCTCTTAACTCCTAAAATCAATAAATCATTCTTTTACCTACATAAAGTCGTTATAACTAACTTCCCATAAAGCTATTATAACACCTATGTTTTAAACCAACCAATTCACTTAGCACGTATGCGTCTGCCGCACTACATAGTTCACAACAATCATGCTAGAAAAGATAGGAAGAGGTTCACATACCTCGCGACGATTATCGACAATTAGCAAAACGCTCCACAGTACTGTAACCCTGCTAGCCTTTTCCACTCTTCAAGTAGAATACGCTACTCGTGGTACTGCAACCTATAAAGGCCACAAAACGCCTATCAACTCCTAAATCTCTTCGTAGAATATTCTAACTGCAAGATTCCTTATTCTACAGAAAATTCGCACCTCCCCCCCGTAACCACACAAATCTCCTCCTCTACTCCGGCCCGCTACCAGGCCAACAACTCCCAGGGGATTATACGTCTAACCGGACGTGTACAACACTGCCCCACAAATAAACTACAAGTCTACTGTAAATACAGTCCAATGTAAATACAGTTTAATTCTATCAATCTTCTATCCTCATAATATACTTAAGTATAATTACTACAACATGTAATATCCAATTACAATAGGGGGACATAGATTATTACCTCGATAAGCCCAAAATTATCCAAGATTATATGTCGATCCTGAGCAACGTTTAGCTCCAAATCCTTACGCTCCAACCCGCTCCAAGCAACCCTTAGAAGTTTCTAAACAACTTCTCTTAACACTTCAACCAAGCTTATGAAGATTTTTCTAGGGTTTCATTTTGCGACTTTTGGAAAAAGTAGTATTTCCGGGCTCCTAGTATTAAAACAACTTTGGAATACTACTAGGGATACTAGGCCAAGGTATTTGGGACTATACAATAATACTCAAAGTATTTTCTTACACAAGAGGGGGGGAGGGACGAAAACAAGACTTAAAGGGAGGGAGTATTTTTGCTTGGAAAGGCTTAAGTGTGGAATGAATTTAGTCATCAACTAAGGGGGTATATATAGAGGATTCAAGGGTCAAGATCTATGCAAGGTGTGTGGTCAATATTGGGCCATGTGTGTGTGGGTCCCACCACACCACATGGCCAACGAAAAGAGCTTCCAAGTGGCATGGCCATTTCGGCCAAGGGGACAAGTGGCTAGCCACTTGTCCCTCCAATTCGGCCAAGTGACACATGGGGGTGACACGTGTCGCCCCCCGACTCGTCCAAAATATTTCGTCTTCCGAAAATATCCAAAATACCGAAAATCTCAAAAACAAAGCGGGCTCCACAAAACCGTAAATTTCTCCCGTGGGCCCCACGTGACCATTTCCGAAAATAAAATCTCAAAATTCTAATATAATCCAAGAAGTCCAAATACCAAATCTGGGAATCCAATTCCCATTAACGAACCTTTCTCTTCACAAAAACCGGAAACTTTTCCGTCGAAAAATCACATCTTTCTTTCATTCCAAAATTTCTGTCGTATTCTCGTACGTACATCCTCACATATATACCCTGGAACTACGGGGTATAACAGAGAAAGTATGACAAGTAAGGAAAGAAAGGAACCTCTAAGGATCTCGTGTTTTAGAAGACTGTAACCTTCGAGTTTTGTGAGGAGGGACCACAGACGGAAGGTCCATTGTTATGTTTACGTATGTTATGTGGTGGCCATGTGTGGCATCATTGGTCTTGTACAGTATTGATTGTTAGGCATAGTATAGAGATTGTGCCGGAGTGGGTATAGCTTGAAAACCGACTAAGAACATTCGGGGACGAATGTTTCTAAGGGGGGAAGAATGTTACAATCCGTAAGTCCAGGACATGTAAAAGAGAATGTATGTAAGGAATCAAGACTTGGAAATTGGTACGAAAGGAAGAATTGTTTTTCCGACGGAAAATCTTCCGGACGTCGGAAAGGAAAAATGTTCGTTGTTGAGAATTGGATTCTCAAAATGCATTATTTGAAGAGTATGGAACTTATTAATATTATGGAAATTTATTTTTACAGATTTGGTCACGTGGGGCCCACCTAGAAATTTTCCATTTTTGTGGGGCCCGAGGTTTCTGAATTTTATGGACGAATGAGAAGGCGACACATGGCACCCCCACACTTGGTCTTGGTCGAAATTTTGTAAGGGTAAAATGGTCATTGACCATGGTAGAAGATAAGTCTTCAAAGCTTGATATTATTGACCAAAGTCAACTTGCCACTTGGGCTTGATCCTAGTGAAACTCATCCTAGCCACTCATGTGTTGCAATCTAAGCCTTCCATTGTGTTATATATACTAAGCTAGTGCAAGACAAGCTCTTCTAAAACTTAGAATTTATTACAACATTTTCTTGTCCACTATATTGCTCTCGGGTTTGGAGGGGTTCCCACACAAAAAATTTGTATTTTTGATCTATTATTCACAAGACTTTAACCCAATGTCCCTAATGGTATTATAAGGTTATCTCAATAGAAAGATTTGAAAAAAGCAGCGTTTCGTATTAGTCGCAAGGCGGAAACTTGAGAAGTTCTTCAACTTTGAAGTTGGAACTTGAAGATAGGTTCTTCATAGGCTCTAAGGAGTGCTTGGAGCGTATTTGGAACATAAGGAAATGAGATAAGAATTTGCTAAGGAGCGACTTTGAATCTTGGAATTTTTAAGGGCTTATAAAGGTATAAATTTTGTCGTTTTGGTAGTTAAGACTTACTTATTGTTGTAGCTATGGATATTAGCAAGTATGAGGTATTTAGTATAAGGTTTGATAAGTTTATTGGCTATTGGAACCCTAATCCGAAGACTAGCATGTTTAGCCTTAAGATTACAATTCAAGTCGATTATTAGTTTAAGTAAATCGCGTATGTTGTATAAAGAAGGAAATTGTAGTTGTTGAAGTTGTTTATGACTATATAACATGTTAGACCTTAGAACTTGGAATTGGAAAAGGATTGGAAAAGACTTTGAATTGTTGGTTATGTTGTTGGCCGAAAATGGTTTGAATATGGAACTACGTCGTATTAATTGTGGGGCGGAATTTTACACGTATTGTAAGGCGTGTAATCCCCTTTGTTTGGTTGTTGTTTTGAGCCTTAAATGTGGCGTGTTGGTTATTGTATTCGGCCTTGAAAAAGGTGGCAAAGTGAGTAGAAACAAAGGAAGTGCTGCCCGATTTTCCGTAGAATTAGAGACCGTATACTTAGTATTATTCTACGTTAGAGACTAGGAGTTGATAGTCTTGTTGTGACCATTATAGGTTGACACTTCTACGTGCGGTGTATTCGGCTTAGCTTGTGGATTTAGCCGAAAAGGTATGTGAACTATCTCCTCTTCTAGCATGATTCCTTAAGATAAAGAAAGTATGTCCTACTCCTTAAATGATCCATTCCTTGGTTGTATTTGGATTGCCTAAAATAGAATTCGGTTTATGTACTCCCTTGATTATACTTTGATGTTTAAATTGTAAGTTGTATAATCCATTTCCTTAGTGAAGTTTGGATTCTTAAAAGAGAAAGTATTTTACTTAAAGTACATAGAGTCTTGAAAAGGAAGTGGTTTCCAAACCTTTTGGCTAGTGCCTTAGTTCCAAAACCTAAGGGTTGTTGTAATGACTTTAGGGGAGTTAAAGGAGTGATTTACTTAATTGTTTTAAGAGAGGAGAAATGACATGATTTAAGAGAAGTAACTTGTTTTAAAGGTGTGAGTTACTTGAGGTTTAAAAGTAGAAGAAACTTGTTTTCTAAATATTAAGAGACTTGAAGTATTTGGAAAGTTAAGAACTTGATTTGTAAGTATGTGATACTTGGTTTTAAGTATAAGTCTCTTGGTTATAAAAAGGATTGAATATGTCTAAAACCATAAAGGGTTATAACGGCTTTATGGGAAGTTGGTTATAACGGCTTTATGGAAGGTTAAGAAAGTTGTCTATTTTTGATTAATGGGCATAGGTTGCCTAGATTGTGAAAATTTGAAGTTACTTGATTTCAAGCTTTGAAATGAGTTTTCTAAAAGTGTAGTATCTTACTTTGAAAAATAGACACACCTTGATACTACGGGTGTTAGTATCTTGGGGTTTTACATAGAAAGAAGTATTTTGAAAAGAATGTACGTACGTAGTACTTTGGCTTGTTTAATTGAGAATTATTCTATGTGTGCCTTGATAAGTACTTTGGCTTGTTTAATTGAGAATTATTCTATGTGTGCCTTGATAAGTATTTTGGCTTGTTTAATTGAGAATTGCCAATGTGTGCTGGTGATAGCATTTGAGTACAAGTATTATGTTTTATTACGGTGCCGCGACTCTCGGTTGGAGGGTCGGCTGCCTTGTTGTAAGTTTACTTGGACGTACCGATAGTGAGGTGGGATTCCACGGGTATGCTTCCATTATTTGTATTACCCCATAGTCATGCTTATACGATGTGGGATTCCGGGGCATGCGACCACGAGGGATACTCCTTGGACATGCTTATACGATGTGGGATTAGGGCATGTGACCGAGGCGGGTTTGATTCGGTTGTTTGTATTACCCGTGGTCATGCTTATACGATCTGCGGGATTAGGGCATCGCGACCACGAGGATACTCCTTGGACATGCTTATACGATGTGGGGTTCGGGGCGTGTGACCGAGGCGGGTTTGATTCAATTTGTTTGTATTACCCATGGTCATGCTTATCGATGTGGGATTCCGGCATCGACCACGAGGGATATTGTTATATCATGGATTGCCGGCAGTGAGAAAGGATTCCACGGGCATGGTTGATATTATGGGCGTGAGACCCATAGTTATATTCGAGTAGTGACTTTGAGGGCATGCGTCCCTGACTTGATATGACTGCTTATGTATTGTGTATTGTAGGTTGGCTATCATATATGTCTCTGTTTTGTATAGGCATTATGATCTCATTACAGTGCTTCATTTCACATACTTGGTACATTCTTCGTCTTGACCTCGCCCGGGGCTACGTTCATCCGCAGTTTAGGTCTGCTGTTTGGTGATCTGCAGTGTAGGACCACCTTTCGAGTTTTGGATAGCTCCTGCATTGAGTTTATCTTTTTGGTATAGTTCCTTGATGTGCTTTTATGCGGTTATGGATGCAGTGGGGCCTTGTCCTGTCATATTTCAATAAAACTCTTAGAGGTCTGTACTCCTATGTGGGATTGAACTCATGTACAGCGTTGTGTCTTTTGATTATGTACATTATATGGCAGCCTTGTCGGCTTTGCCGCACGCGTCGTTGGTTTTAAAAAAATGAGGTGTATTTAATTTCCGATTTACTTGTGTTGTTAAGGTAGAAGAGTCTTTGTCACGACCCGATCCGGGCGCGTGGGTGCCTTACGGGCACCTAGTGACACAACATCGAGAGAAAAACCGATGGAAATAAAAACTCATGAAAGAAAGCGATGAAATAAGAAAAGCAGGCTAACCCAAACGGTTACCTTTTACATAAATGAAAACTTGAGCAGTTATATCCCACAAACCTGCCCACAGTGATTACTCTGGACCTCTAAGAATTTTGAAACCATAATGACGGACGGGGCCGCCATGCCCTGAATATACAAAAGTCTACCACTTGGGAACCGTACCACGGGACAAGCTTAGGAGATATGGAGCTTTCAGAACCGAGCAGCGATCCTACGAGTGTGGATCGACAAGCTATGTACCTCAACTGCGGCATGACGCGGCCCGAAGGAGGTCGATCTGCGGTACCAAGTATGTGAAATCGAAAAATCAGCGTAAATGAAATCATAATAGTCTATATAAAGCGGGAGACATGTATGATAGCAAACTCTGACACCACGATATATAAGCGGTCATATCAAGATAGGGACTCATGCGAGTGAAATCATCACTCAAATACAACCGGGAATTTAACGCCTGATGGCCGCGTGCCCGGCGTCTCACCTCGGTATAAGCATGGCCTGGAACCGTCTGGTGGGCCCGTACGTGGACCATCCACGTGTCGGTATGCCCGAAGGAGATAACAAGATAACAATCCTGTGGAAGCATACGTGGGCCACCCTGGCGTGTCGGTATGTCGATCAACTAACAAGATAACACTCACTATGGAAGCATACGTGGGCTACCCAACGTGTCGGTATGTCCAAACAAATACAAGATAACACTCACAATGGAAGCATGCGTGGGCTACCCAACGTGTCAGTATGTCCAAGAGGATCGATATAGTGGAAGCATACCCGTGGGCTACCCCACGTGTCAGTATGTCCATCAATCAACCAGATAGCCGACCCTCCATCGAGAGGCTCGGTGGCACACAATCAAACACTTGCACAACAAGGCTATCACAACAAGCATAGGCAAGTTACACACAACTCAAGGTACTTTAAACACTTCTTAACACAACGTCAAGTATACCAGTAAAACCCAAGTATCTAACCCCTTTAAGATCAAGGTACTCCTACCTTTTATAACCGAGCCACTTATGTTTTTCCATCACAAAGAGTTCAATATTTGAAAACAAGTTACTTCTCTATTTCCAAAAAATCAAGTTACCATTCTAAATCCAATGATGAATCCATTTCTTTATTTTCCATAAAGTCGTTATAACTAACTTCCCATAAAGCTATTATAACACTTTATGTTTTAAAACAACACAAGACAAACCATGCCTTTCTTTTAAAACAAAACACTTCCAATTCTTAAGTCTCTTTTCTTTTAGAAATCGAGTTCCTTACCTTGGGATTTTTAAGAAGATCAAAACTTGATTACAATAATTCTTATTAGAGCAGTCATGATCTAGGAAATGTAATACAATTTTGTCTTATCTTAAGCTTCTATGCAGATGGAGGTTTCTACTGGTTTTAATATGATTAATTGTCATTACTTCTTTCCTTTATCGATGCTGCATTGGCTTGTTCGATCCTTATTCCCATTTCCGAAATTGGTAACATTATTCTTTTAAAAACCAAGTACTCATTTCTCACGAATGAGGTTTCACACTTTTCAACACCACTTAGGTCAATTATACGTCGAGCCTCTTATCTTTTGAAATCAACAAACCATCATTTTTCCTACATAAATTGGTTATAACAAACTTCCCATAAAGCCGTTATAACACTTTATGTTTTTAAACCAACCAATTACAACTATAAGCCCTTATGAGACCAAGAGGGCTTATTCTTTAACCATACCGAGTACTTATTCCTAACGAATAAGATTTTCCTACTCTTTCAACAATCAAGACCTTTACACTTCATATCAAGTCAAGGCACAACAAGAGAAATCAAATTTCTTTAACACACGTGCATCTACTGCACTATATATTTCACAAATAATCATGCTGAAGAGGATAGGAAGAATCACATACCTCGCGACGATTGTCGACAATAAGCAAAATGCTCCACGATTTTCCCCCAAGTAGAATATGCTCCGTAGTACTTCAATCCTATAAAGGGTCATAAAGCGTCTATCAAACTCTAGCTTGAGCGTAGAATAACTAAGTGCAAGGTCCTACATTCTACGGAAAGTCGGACAGCACTTCCTTTGTTTCTACTACTATGCCACCTCTTTCAAGGCGAATTTCAATAACCAACGCCACATTTAATGCTCAATTAATTCAGCAAATACAAGGGATTACACGCCTACTAATACGTGTAAAATTCTGCCTTTGACAACACAAAATAAACCAATAATTTCCATGCCATTCTTGGCCAACAATAAACCAATCCTAAACCCCTTTCCAACTCTTTTCCAATCCAAGTTCTTAGGTCTAACATGATATCTAGCCCTAGACATCTTCAACAACTACAATCCCTTTCTGACATCGGCGACCAAATTAGTAACCAAATTGAAGTTAAAATCTTAAGGCTAACATGCCCATTTTCGGTTTCAACAAGACAACAAGATCCAAATCTATTCAAATATAACAACCTCAGGCTCAATTCTAAACTACTAAAATATAACAGCCTCAGGGTCATTTCTAAACTACTATAACAAGTATAACTCATAACCAAGAGAAGGGGAAACTTTTACCTTTGGAGAAACCCACAAAAGCCCCTTTCTTCCACTTCTTTTTCGTCAAACTCGTCTACCAGCGCTTCCCACAAGTTTACCCACACTTTTCTTTCTTGCCGCCGCTCCAACAGTTTCCTCTTAAGCTAGGTTTTCATCAAAAAACTAGAGAGAAGGGAGAGGTTTTTCTTGGGAGGTTTTGAAATGAAATGGCCAAGTCTTCAAGACTTGGCCTAAAATAGGACCACTTTACGGTAAAAGGATGGGAGGACACTTGTCACCCTCCCATAGGTTTTAAACAAAATATCCCTGTTTTTCGCCCCTTTCTGCGCAAAAATCCGCCTCGGCGCGGCGCCCTTCCGAAAAAGTTCCGGCGTTCGCGCGCGACCACTGCATTCGCTGCGGCGCTGAAACCCCGTGGACTCGGTACAACGGCGCGCGACCACGTCGGCGCGCGGCGCACCCTGAACAGCTGCGCTTGCATTGCGCACCTAACTTGTAACTTCCATAACTTTTGACTCCGATGTCCTATCGACGAACGGTTCGTTGCGTTGGGAACTAGATTTAACGAACTACACACTAGGCTCTTTAAACACCTTGAAATTCTTAACGACTGGGGTACAACACTCCAAGGTAAACTCAAAATCCGTCCAACACATGTTTGTCAACTTATCTATCAACTTTCAAATCTTATATTCCTTGGTATGTTCTTATCTTAACTCCTTGAATTTATGGGGTGTAACATTCTCCCCCCCTTAGAAACATTCGTCCCTAATGTTCCTTCTAAGTCTCCAAAGCCTTGACCTTGGTATAGTCTTTACCACTGCACTTACAAAAGAATCAGTTATGCCACTCATGGACTTATCACCCGAATAAACTCCCCGTACTATGTACTCCGACAAGGATCACTGCAACATCTTTTACTCTAGTCGGCCTTACCTCTAAGGTCTCGATTGTTATAAATTCTAAATTTCAAAATTTTCTCATCCTCAGACTTACCCTTTTCACTAATCAGGCTTCTAAATCACATTTTTAACACAAAGTTATCCGAACATGACACTTAACGCATCACCATAACATCAATGCATACTAGTCTCTAGAGGGTTAAGAATATACCTGTAACTATTTCTTCACTTCCCCTTTTTGTCTTTCTACTCATGTTCCTTCCCTGCACGGCGCACAAAAGGAGGAGATGAACCAGCCACTGATCCCGAAGGCTGAGTCTTTACATCCGCGCTACCTCTGGTTGGACAATTTCTCGCAAAATGGCCTGTGTCGCATGCAAAACAAACTCCCATTCCGGACGACACTCCCATCATGGAGCACGCCACAGCGGCCACAACAAGGTAGGGTGGTCCCGTCGACTAACGTCCTGCTCAAAAACCTAAAACCTTGGAGCCACGACTGCTCGAATCTCCCGAACATCCGAAGGCGTGGTGGAGCACTCGTCTTGGCGGGCGTATAACTAGTCTCTTTGAAATTGCCTTCCTCGAAGGTCACGGAGGACCCTGCGTCTGGCCTCTTCTGCGATCTTGGTTGTCTGCCGACCCTACGCTCACTCACCCAGTGCATAAGCTGCGTGCGGGCAATATCCATGCCCGGTGAAGAGATACTCCGTGCAACTCTGCTAAGTAGTCATCGAGTCTGTGACATAACGGTGCACTCTATCCTCCATATCTGCCACGGGCGGGGACATCACGAGCCGATAAGTCAAACTCTACATTGTACTCCCGAGCGTGCGCCTCTTTGTCTCGGCATCAAAAATCGTCGGCGTGTCCTCATCTGTGGAGGCAAGAAATGGCCAAGAAGCCTCGAGAACTCACTGACCAGTGGAGGTGCATGCTCCCCGGGGCGGCTCCGCGAATCAAACACGTCATTGCGGTATCACGCGGCCGATGTGAACAAAACCAGCGGCTCGGTCTCGAGCCTTGATCACTCGCGATCCAGAATCGTCGGATGAACTCTTGCGGATCATCCTCGGGCCTCGACGTAGAACACGGTGGGGCTGCGGCTCGGAAAATCCGTAGTCTCGAACTATCGACCTCGGGTGAACCCGGGTACTCTGGGCTGGGCTGCGCATCCGGCTATCGCCGTCACAGCCACGATCACGGCCAATAAGCGGGCCATCTCGCGTAACCCGTCTCCTGCCCGGTGTGGGACTAGAGGCTCAGTGTCGTGGTCTCGATGAGACATTCTGCTCTGCTCGCGACTCCTCTGCGCTGCCGCCAGGCTCTGGTTGCCTTGAGGAGGCATCACGGTATACAAAGAATACGTCGGAGGGAGTCCAACTTATAACCACGGCTCTGCACGATCTCGAGTGAGAAGAATGGAAACCAATCCTAAATATCCTATAGCCTCACGATTATAGATGTGGTGCACAACACACGATAATCGAGACTACTAGATGCATGTCTGTAGACACTTTCCGAGGATTAAGTGCTCTGATACCACTTTTGTCACGACCGATCCTGGCTCGTGGTAGTGTCTTACCAGGAACCCTAGTGACACAACATCGAGAGAAAAACCGGCGGAAATAAAAACTCATGAAAGAAAGCGATGAAATAAGAAAGCAGGCTAATGACGGTTACCTTTTTACATAAATGAAAACTTGAGCAGTTATATCACTTACAAACACACTTGTGATTACTCTGGACCTCTAAGAATTTTGAAACCATAATGGCGGGACGGGGCCCGCCGTACCACTGAATATACAAAAGTCTACCACTTGAGGCAGTACCACGGGACAAGCTTAGGAGATATGGAGCTTTCAGAAGCCGAACAGCGATCCTACGAGTGTGGATCGCAAGCTATGTACCTCGACTGCGGCATGAGCGCGGCCCGAAGGAGGTCGATCTGCGGTACCAAGTATGTGGCGAAAATCACGTAAATGAAATCATAATAGTCTATATAAAGCGGGAGACATGTATGATAACCAAACTACTGACCAACAATATATAAGTAGTCATATCAAGATAGGGACTCGTGCGTGAAATCATCACTCAAATACAACCGGGAATTTAACGCACAATGGCGCGTCCCGGCGTCTCACCTCGGTATAAGCGTGGCCTGGAACCGTCTAGTGGGCGCCCATACCGCGGACCATCAGCGTGTCGGTATGCCCGAAGGAGATAACAAGATAACAATCCCTGTGGAAGCATACCTGTGGGCCACCCAACGTGTCGGTATGTCCAATCAACTAACAAGATAACACTCACTATGGAAGCATACCCATGGGCTACCCAACGTGTCAGTATGTCCAAACAAATACAAGATAATACTCACTATGGACGCATACTCGTGGGCGCTGGCGTGTCGGTATGTCGAACAAATAACAAGATAACACTCACAATGGAAGCATACGTGGGCTACCCAGCGTGTCGGTATGTCCGGGAGGATCGATATAGTGGAAGCATACCCGTG
Organism: Przewalskia tangutica; assembly: GCA_029844215.1. Classification (NCBI taxonomy): domain Eukaryota; kingdom Viridiplantae; phylum Streptophyta; class Magnoliopsida; order Solanales; family Solanaceae; genus Przewalskia; species Przewalskia tangutica. Next base: position 108,721,094 of record CM056721.1, read on the forward strand.
GGCTACCCAGCGTGTCGGTATGTCGACAAATAACAAGATAACACTCACAATGGAAGCATGCGTGGGCTACCCAAGCGTGTCGGTATGTCGAGAGGATCGATATAGTGGAAGCATACCCGTGGGCTACCCACGTGTCGATGTGTCCATCAATCAACGGATAAGCGACCTCCATCGAGAGGCTCGGTGGCACACAATCAAACACTTGCACAACAAGGCTATCACAACAAGCATAGGCAAGTTACACACAACTCAAGGTACTTTAAACACTTCTTAACACAACGTCAAGTATACCAGTAAAACCCAAGTATCTAACCCCTTTAAGATCAAGGTACTCCTACCTTTTATAACCGAGCCACTTATGTTTTTCCATCACAAAGAGTTCAATATTTGAAAACAAGTTACTTCTCTATTTCCAAAAAATCAAGTTACCATTCTAAATCCAATGATGAATCCATTTCTTTATTTTCCATAAAGTCGTTATAACTAACTTCCCATAAAGCTATTATAACACTTTATGTTTTAAAACAATACAAGACAAACCATGCCTTTCTTTTAAAACAAAACACTTCCAATTCTTAAGTCTCTTTTCTTTTAGAAATCGAGTTCCTTACCTTGGGATTTTTAAGAAGATCAAAACTTGATTACAATAATTCTTATTAGAGCAGTCATGATCTAGGAAATGTAATACAATTTTGTCTTATCTTAGCTTCTATGCAGATGGAGGTTTCTACTGGTTTTAATATGATTAATTGTCATTACTTCTTTCCTTTATCGACGCTGCATTGGCTTGTTCGATCCTTATTCCCATTTCCGAAATTTGTAACATTATTCTTTTAAAAACCAAGTACTCATTTCTCACTAATGAGGTTTCACACTTTTCAACACCACTTAGGTCAATTATACGTCGAGCCTCTTATCTTTTGAAATCAACAAACCATCTTTTTTCCTACATAAAGTGGTTATAACAAACTTCCCATAAAGCCGTTATAACACTTTATGTTTTTAAACCAACCAATTACAACTATAAGCCCTTATGAGACCAAGAGGGCTTATTCTTTAACCACCGAGTACTTATTACTAACGAATAAGATTTTCCTACTCTTTCAACAATCAAGACCTTTACACTTCATATCAAGTCAAGGCACAACAAGGAAATCAAATTTCTTTAACACGTGCATCTCTTGCACTATATATTTCACAAATAATCATCTTTGAAGAGGATAGGAAGAATCACATACCTCGCGACGATTGTCGACAATAAGCAAAATGCTCCACGATCTTTCCCCTTAAGTAGAATATGCTACCGTAGTACTTCAATCTATAAAGTCATAAAACGTCTATCAAACTCTAGCTTGAGCGTAGAATAACTAAGTGCAAGGTCCCTACATTCTACGGAAAGTCGGACAACACTTCCTTTGTTTCTACTACTATGCCACATCTTTCAAGGCCGAATTTCAATAACCAACGCCACATTTAAGGCTCAATTAATTCAGCAAATACAAGGGGATTACACGCCTACTAATACGTGTAAAATTCCGCCCCACAACAACACAAAATAAACCAATAATTTCCATGCCATTCTTCGCCAACAATAAACCAATCCTAAACCCCTTTCCAACTCTTTTTCCAATCCAAGTTCTTAGGTCTAACATGATATCTAGCCTTAGACATCTTCAACAACTACAATCCCCCTTTACAACATGCGACGACCAAATTAGTAACCAAATTGAAGTTAAAATCTTAAGGCTAACATGCCCATTTTTGGTTTCAACAAGACAACAAGATCCAAATATATTCAAATATAACAACCTCAGGCTCAATTCTAAACTACTAAAATATAACAGCCTCAGGCTCATTTCTAAACTACTATAACAAGTATAACTCATAACCAAGAGAAGGGGAAACTTTTACCTTTGGAGAAACCCACAAAAGCCCCTTTCTTCCACTTCTTTTCCGTCAAAATCATCTACCGCTTCCACAAGTTTACCCACATTTTTCCTTCTTGCCGCCGCTCCAACAGTTTCCTCTTAAGCTAGGTTTTCATAAAAAAACTAGAGAGAAGGGAGAGGGTTTTTCTTGGGAGGGTTTTGAAATGAAATGGCCAAGTCTTCCAAGACATGGCCCTAAAATAGGACCACTTTCTGGTAAAAAGGATGGGAGGGACACTTGTCACCCTCCCATAGGTTTTAAACAAAATATCCCCTGTTTTTCGCCCCTTTCTGCGCAAAAATCCAGCCTCGGCTCCGCGGCCCGCCGCCATGGCGCTCCACTCCGAAAAAGTTCCAGCATTCGGCGCGCGGCTACAAACCCCGTGGACTCGGTACAACCGTCGCGGCCTGCATTCGGCGCGCGTGCGTCAGCCGCGCGGCCATGTACCTGACAAAAATCTTTGCTTCGATTGCGCACCTAACTTATAACTTCCATAACTTTTGACTCCGTCCCTATCGACGAGCGGTTCATTTTGGGAACTAGATTTAACGAACTACACACTAGGCTCTTTAAACACCTTGAAATTCTTAACAACTGGGGTACAACACTCCAAGGTAAACTCAAAATCCGTCCAACACATGTTTGTCAACTTATCTATCAACTTTCAAATCTTATATTCCTTGGTATGTTCTTATCTTAACTCTTTGAATTTACGGGGTGTAACAGGTGCCCAGGTAGGGCACCAGTCACGGGCCCGGGGTTCGGGGTGTGACAGGCATATTGGACTTAGCAAGTGGATTGAACCGATGAGGTATGTGGAACTTTCTTATCTCTTGAGCATGAATAGTTGTAAATGTATAGTACGGTAGACGTACGAGATTTTTGACAATCTAATCCGTTTGATATCCTTGGCTTATTTTAAGAATGTCCAAGTTGGTTGAGTTAGGGACTTAACTCACTTGTTTAAGAATATTAAGGATATCTTAGTTCTTAAAAGTTAAGAGACTTAAGTATTTTGAAAGTATTTGATACTTGGTTTTGATAGTATAAGTCTCTTGGATATAAAGAAGAAGGTATTTGTCTAAAGTATAAAGCTAGTATAACGACTTTATGGGAAGTTGGTTATAATAGCTTTATGGAAAGTTAAAAAGAGTGGTTTACTCTAAGTAATGTAAGTATGATAAATGACTTGAAATAATGAAAGACAAATTTATTTTAAGGCATCAATTGCTTAGGATTTTAAAAGAAAGAAGTCACTTGATTTAGAGGCCTATAAATGTATTTCTAAAAGGTATTGTGACTTGTCTTGAAAAGTAGATATGACTTGATACTACGGTTATTAGTATCTTGGAAGTTTTATATGAAAAAAGTCATTTTAAAAGAATAGAAGTACGTAGTACTTTGGGTTAAATTCCCGGATTTTATAATGACATGTTAGTGCCTTAAGTAAACTAAAATGAGAGTGTATATGAATAAGGCTAATAAGAAGTTAGAGGGATTTCTTAACTTGCTTATGTTATGTATGATAAGCCGGTAGTGCTTATGTTATGTATGATAAGCCGGTAGTGCTTATGTTATGTATGATAAGCCGGTAGTGCTTATGTTATGTATGATCGCCGGTTTTGCTAGTTTATGTTATTCTTACGGGGTAAAGACCCGGGTTACTACTAATTCCATGGATTTTCTACCCATGATGCGAGTGCGGCGTTTGTACTCGTTGCGGGCCCATCGGGCCTAAGTGGGTGAAATAGTCTTGTGCGGGTGAAATAGTCCTATGCGAGGAATACCTCATGCGGGTCCACGACTATCTGCGAGAGATCTGCTATCACGCGGAAGTTACCTCATTGCGGGTCCACAGGACCTATGCGGGTGAAATAGTCCCAGGAGTAGGATTGCTTAATGACATACGGGCGGGTGGCCCTACTTTGATCATGAGCCTCCTATTTTTATGCAGTAAAGTATACTCTTGTTTACTCTCATTGTTAGTAAGGCATAATGTACTGTTATTTGTTATCATACATGTCTCCAGCTTTATTTTAGACTTATGATTTTACTACAGTACTTTCAGTTTCACATATTTGGTACATGTTGTACTGACCTCCTTCGTGGGGCTGCGTTCATGCCGCAGGTAGAGTATACAGGTTGCTGATCCTCACTCTTAGGATCATTGTTCAACAGTTGGGAAACTCCATTACTCCGGAGGCTTACCCCTGGTTCAGATCCCTAGTATGGTCGGTTGTTGTATATTCAGGGGTATGGCGGGGCCCTGTCCCATCACAGTTGTTATTCTTAGAGGTCTGTAGTCACATTGTGGATTGGGTTTTTAAGAACAGAAATGTACTGGTTTATTTTATTCTGGTTCATGTATATTTTACGGAAGGTGGCCTTATCGGCTAACCTGTTGATATTTACTGTTTAAGTATTTATGAGTTTTATATGTTCCGCTGCTATTCTCTGATGTATACCTGTAAGGGGTGCCCATGTAGGGCACCAGTCGCGGGCCCGGGGTTGGGTCGTGACAATAGTTATATAAGGCATCCAAGGGCTACGATTTATACATATGGGTGGCTAGGATCTTAGTCAATAGTCAATAATGTCAAGCTCTCTACTTGGTCTTCTTAGACCATGATTTTCGACCAAGCCATGTGGAGGGTGACATGTGTCGCCCTCCTATTGGTCTAAAATATTCCATTTCCCAAAATTTCCATAATTCGTCAAATTATCGAAAACCTTGTGGGACCCACAAAATGTAAAATTTCCCGGGTGGGCCCTACGTGACCAAATCCGTAAATAAATTTCCACAATGTTAATAAATTCCATACGTCTCAAATAACGCATTTTGAGAATCTAATTCTCATCAACGAACATTTTTCCTTTCCGAAGTTCGGAAGATTTTCCTTCGGAAAAACAATTCTTCCTTTCGTACCAATTTTTAAAGTCCTGATTCCTTACGTACATTCTCTTAAACATATCACGGAATTACTGGTGTAACATTCTCCCCCTTAGAAACATTCGTCCCCGAATGTTCTTTTGTGGTTCAATATAAACGGATATCGCATAGTCCCCCTTAACTACACCCAATATAATCACATATGCCACACATGGCCCTAATACATCGCACATGCATACCTATAAATCACAAGCCAAATGAGGAATCAAATCCAAAGGGTGCATCATCACTATTTACCCCCCTTTCATGGCCTAAAAGGATTATCTTTTCGTACTTTTCTTTAGTCATAATTATAAGCACTTCAATTCTTTCAACCCTTGTTCTCTCCTTTTCTTACATATCGTATTCTTCTCGTACTTTCAAAATTATTTTAGCATACGTACATAATCTCAATCATCGCTTCTGTTTTTCTAATCCTTGGAGTTACTATATCCAACTTGGTCAATTTTTCGGCTCTCACAACCCGGTTACGGTGGAACGCGTCCACGAACTCGTACAACGACTAACTAAACTTGGGCCTGACACCCTCGTGACCCTATCACATAGCGGGACTACCTCCAACTGACCCCACTCCATTTCAAGCTATGGGCGACCCGTATTTGGTCTTCAACCCGACCCATTATTGCCTTGACTTCAACTATCGGTCTTTCCACTGCTACGGGGTCATTACTACTTGTGACCCTAAACTATCGTAGCCTCATTTTTCTATCTTCTTAACAACATCCCTCACCCTACAATTTTCTACACCAAAATACTTTTACCTCTGATAGTCCTATCAGTTTACATTATACTTGCAACAAGGAGAATAGGTACTCTAGGGCGGGGATCTAAATTTATCAATGTACATAAGATTTAAAGGGGTCAAAATATACCTGTAGCCCCAGGCGACACTGCCTCCTGATCCTGTCTAGCAGCCACGACATCTCTGCGGTACGAAGGACTGCCCGAATCAAAAGCTCCACCCCGACCTCTATCGCGGTTGACTGAAATCTGAATCACCCGTCCTAGAGTGCGCATAACTATAGAGGAAGGGGAAACATCTATCGTCCTCACAGGTCGTGCCACACCACTAGTGTCCCTTCTAAGAGGACATTCTCTCAACAAATGGCCCAGACGGCCGCAAGCATAACAGGGACCTATAACGGAACGACACTTCCCAAGATGACTCATCTCACAATGACAACACCGAGGCAGCGATGGCCTCGACTGCCTATGACCCCGTATCTCTGAAATCCTGGATCCCTGGAGCTCTGACCTGCTCCTGAATATCTCATGGGGTCAATTCTCACACCCGCGAATGGTGGGGGTATGTCACGCCCCGAACCCCGGGCCCGTGACTGGTGCCCTACCTGGGCACCCTTCTACTTAACTGACACAAGTAAACCACGGAATTAAAATAACACCTCATTTTTTTTAAAACCAACATATGTGCAAGGGCAAAGTCGACAAGGCTGCCATATAATATACATAATCAAAAGACACTACACTGTATACGAGTCCAATCCCACATATGAATACATACCTCTAAGAGTTTTACTGAACTATGACGGGACAAGGCCCCGCCGTACCCATAACTGTAAAAAGCTTTGCATCGAGAATCTATACCAAAATGATAAACTCCTGAACAAATGGAGCTATCCAAAACTACGGCGGTCCTACACTGCAGATCACCAAATCAAGCGTACCTAAACTCGGCGTGAACGCGGCCAAGCGAGGTCAAGACGAAGAATGTACCAAGTATGTGAATCAAAATACTATAATAAAATCATGCCCATGGAATCATAACGATATACAAAGCAGAGACATGTATGATAGCCAAACTACGATACAATACATAAGCGATCCACATCAAGTCAGGGACGCATGCCTCAAAGTCATTACTCAAATATAACCATGGGTCTCACGCCCATAATATAAATCATGCCCATGGAATCCTTCCTCACTGCCGGCAGTCCATGATATAATATAACACCAGATAAGCATACATGAACACCAAGTCCCACATGTGTCCTAAAAAATGTACGGGCCAAGTAGGAAAACGAACCACCAGGCACTGCGTCATAAAACCGACGGCAAGTACGAAGCCAACTACGATCCACTGCATCGTCAATCGATCGGCAAGTACGAAGCTAACTACCGGATCCAAATTATCGCTGAGATATGGCCGGGCAAGTGCGAAAAGCTATCCACTGTGGCCTACCATACCAAATCGTTCCACTTTAAGTCATGAACACATCGCACTTTCATTAATAAAATCAATACCGCTTTCAAAACATGGCGCCGTGCGATGCTGTGGTCAACCACCTTCTGTGTTATAATGCAACCTATCATAGGACTATTTCACCCGCAAGGGACTATTTCACCCGCTTAGGTCATAAGGACCCGCAATGAGTCATCGGTACACGATACTCGCATCACGGATAGCTAATCCGTGGCTTATATATATCCCAGGAATTTAACCCACCCGATTCAAATACCGACCCGCCGTGAGTGTGTACCACTCACCCCCATGGGGAGCTAACCCATGGTATCCTTGAAACAAGTTGCCGACCCTTTATGGAGGAACGCGGAGATGTGGAGATATGACACTTGCACGAATGTCTATATGAGCAACCCATATGCAAGAAAACCAAGACAAAATCATGCCTTTACACAAATCAAGACAATTACCATGCTTTCTTTTTGTCATAAACCAAGACAATACCATGCCTTTCCTTTTTACACAAACCAAGACAATACCATTCCTTTACACAAACCAAGACAATTACCATGCCTTCTTTTCACATAAACCAAGACAATTACCATGCCTTCTTTTTACATAAACCAAGAGAAATCCTTATTTAAGCAAGCAAAAGTATTTATCAAGACACACATAGAATAATTCTCATTTAGACAAGCCAAAGTACTATCAAGGCACACATAGAATAATTCTCATTTAAACAAGCCAAAGTACTATCAAGGCACAAATGGAAAAATTCTCATTTAAACAAGCCAAAGTACTACGTACGTACATTCTTTTCAAAAGACTCCTTTTTATGTAAAACTTCAAGATACTAACACCCGTAGTATCAAGGCACGTCTATTTTTCAAAATAAGTTACTACACCTTTTGGAAATTCATTTCAAGGCTTGAAACCAAGTAACTTCAATTTTTACAATCTAGGAAACTCATGCCTATCAACCAAAATAGACAACTCTCTTAACCTTCCATAAAGTCGTTATAACCAACTTCCCATAAAGCCGTTATAACCCTTTATGGTTTTAGACAAATTTATTCTTTTTATATCCAAGAGACTTATACTTTTAAAACCAAGTATCACATACTTTCAAATCAAGTTTCTTAACTTTCAAAATACTTCAAGTCTCTTAATATTTAGAAATCAAGTTTCTTAACTTTCAAAATACTTCAAGTCCCTTAACTTTAAATCATGTCATTTCTCCTCTTTTTAAATCAATTAAGTAAATCACTCCTTTGACTCCCCTAAAGTCATTATAACAACCTTTAGGTTTTGGAACTAAGACACTAGCCAAAAGTACAATCAAGGAAGTATATAGAATAAATGGATTATAACAACTTACAATTTAAACATCAAAGTACAATCAAGGAAGTATATAGAATAAATTCTATATTAGGCAATCCAAGTACACCCAAGGAATGGATCATTAAGGAGTAGGACTTATTTTCTTTATCTTAAGGAATCATGCTAGAAGAAGAGAAGATGGTTCACATTCCTTTTCGCCTTAATCCACAAGCTATGTCGAATACGCCGCACGTAGAGTGTCAACCTATAATGGCCACAACACGACTATCAACTTATAGTTCTAACGTAGGATAATACTAAGTATACGGTCTCTTATTCTACGGAAAATCGGGCAGCACCTCCTTTGTTTCTACATACTTTTCCACCTTTTTCAAGGCCCGATAATCAATAACCAACATGCCACATTTAAGGCTCAATACATCAACCAACAAAGGGGATTAAATGCCTTACAATACATGTAAAATTCTGCCCCACAATTAATACCAAATAAGTCCATAATCAAAGCCATTCTCGGCTAACTTATTCAACAACACAAAGTTCCTTCCAATTCTTTTTCAATCCAAGTCCTTAGGTCTAACATGTTATATAGTCATAAACAACTTTAACAACTACAATTCCTTCTTTATATAACATGTGACGACTTAAACTAATAATCAAATCGAATTGTAATCTTAAGGGCTAAACATGCTAGTTTTCGGATTAGGGTTCCAATATCCAATACACTTATCAAACTTCATACTATATACCTCATGCTTGCTAATATCCATAGCTACAACATTAAATAATCTTAATTGCTAAAATGACAAGATGGTTACCTTTATAAGCCCTTATAAATTCCAAGATTCAAGGTCGCTCCTTAGCAATTCTTAGCTCATTTCCTTTATGCTCCAATCCACTATTTGAAGCCTTTAGAAGTTCACAACCAACTTCTCTTCCATTTCCAATCCAAACTTGTGAAAATGACTTAGGTTTTCGCTCATACTAACGTGAAAATGTCGTTTTTTCGAAATCTTTCTATTGTGATATCCTTACAATACCCTTAGGGACCTTGGGTTAAAGTCTTGTGAATAATGGATCAAAACTACAAAAAAATTGTGTGAGAAAGATGTCAAAGCCGAGAGCTATTCTTTCAAGAACAAGGTTCTCTAATTTTTTCTAAGTGTGGAAGACCTTGTCTTGCTACTAGTGTGTATATATAACACAATGGAGGGTCAAGATATCAACATATGTGTGGATATGATGAAGAACACTTGGATAATTAGCCAAGTGGACAAGTTGACAAGTCAACAATCTCAAGCTTTGAAGACTTGTTCATCTACCATGGTCAATGACCATTTTACCTTTGCATAAATTCATCCAAGACCATGTGGGGGGGGGTGGGGGTGCCACCTATCGCCCTTCCATTCGTCCATAAAATTCCGTAACCCTCGTGGGCCCCACAAAACGTAAAATTCCTCGGGTGGGCCCCACCTGACCAAATCCGTAAAAATAAATTTCCATAATGTTAATAAGTTCCATATTCTTCAAATAATGCATTTTTGAGAATCCAATTCTCAAAAACGAACATTTTTCCTTTCTGGCGTTCGGAAGATTTTCCGTCGGAAAAACAATTCTTCCTTTCATACCAATTTTCAAGTCTTAATTCCTTACGTACATTCTCTTATACATGTCCTGGACTTAAGGGGTGTAACATTTTTCCCCCCTTAGAAACATTCGTCCCCGAATGTTCTTAGTCGTTTGTCAAGCTATACAAACTCCGGTACAGTCTCTATACTATGCCTATAAATCAATACTCCACAAGAACAACGATGCCACACATGGCCACCACATAACATACGTAGACATAACAATGGACCTTCCGTCCGTGGTCCCTTCTCACAATACTCGAAGGTTACAGTTTTCTCAAACACGGGATCCTTAGAGGTTCCTTTCTTTTCATACTTGTCATACTTTCTCGTACTTCCAAACTTATTTAGCATAGGTACAAAATTTCAATTATTGATTCTGTTCTCCAATCCTTGGAGTTACTATCCAAACTTGGCCATTATGCTACTTGAATTTCCGCTAAGGCCCTTCTCGGCCCTCGCGACTGAAACGGTGGAACGCATCCACGAACTCGTACAACGATTAACTAGACTTGGACCTTGCCTCCTCGTGACCCTATCACATAGCGGGACCATTTCTAACTGACATCACCCTATTTCATACTACTGGCTGACCCGAGATGAGTCCATAACCCGACCCATCATCACATTTAACTTCTCATTCTTAGTCTGAAATAAATCTCTCTCTCTTATCTCAAGGTACTTCTCACCCTATTTCCCTATTCACTAGAGGTTCGCCACATAGGCCAAAGTATTTCTTACTGTACACCCTTCCATATCGGTCTTACACTTATTATGGGGTAACTACAACTTGTGAACTCTACTCAACTATAGTCTCAGTTCACTTACCATTCTTGTCAACATTCTTCACTTTTCACTTTACTAATCAAAGTATCCCTACCTCTGGGGGTACTATCACTTACAACTACTAGCAATAAAGGGAAAACATATACGCTAGGGCGAAATCTGAATCTATCAATGCATGTATGATTCAAAAGAATCGAAATATACCTGTAACCCCATGCGATGTTGCCTCATGATCCTGCCCAGTAGTCACGTCATCTATGTGGTTCGAAGGACCGCCAGAACTATAAACTCCACTGTCACGACCCGACCTCGGGCCCGCGACTGGTGCCTTACCCCGGGCACCCTAGTGATACAACATCAGAGAAAATCAGCGGAATTAAAAACTTAAACATATGAACAATATGAAAAGAAACAGGCTAACCAAAACGGTCACCTTTCTGCATATATATATATATATATAATCGAATAATACATCCTTTACAAACCCCGCCACAACAAAGATTACATGCACTCTAAGAGTTTTATAACAACAATGACGGACAGGCCTCGCCATACCCCAATGTACAAGAACCTACAATCTCAGTGGAATCATACTAAAAGATAAACCTCCGAGAAACGGAGCTTCCCAACGCCGAATCAGGATCCTATGAGCGAGGATCAACAACCGGTGTACTTACTGCGGCAGATGAACGCAGCCTCGGGCGAGGTCAAGATAACAGTACCAAGTATGTGAAATCAAAATATCAGAATCAAATCATAATACTATATAAAACATGAGACATGTATGTTAACCAAACTACAGTCCACAATATATAAACAGTCATGTCAAGTCAGGGACTCACGCCCTCAAAGTCATCACTCAAATATAACTATGGGTCTCACGCCCACAACATCAATCATGCCCGTGGAATACCTTCCTCACTGCCAGCAGCATGATATAATAACACCAAGGAGTACATGGAACATCAGTCCCACTGCGTCATAAAACCGTGACGGCAAGTACGGCGCATAGCTACCAGATCCAACCTGCATCATCGACTGACCGGGGCAAGTACGAAAGCCAACTACCAGAACCTACCATACCAACAATACTAAATAAATGTACCACGAAGCTGATCGGGGCAGGTACGATAGCCTCTACCAGATCCACCCTGCATCACGTCGCTGACCGGGGCAAGTACGTAAGCTAACTACCAGATCCACCCTGCATCACAAAACTTCGGTCTAAAATCAAAATCATGCACACGGTCGACCGGGCAAATACGATAGTCTCTACCAGATCCACCCTGCATCACGTCGCTGACCGGGGCAAATACGTAGGCTAACCACCGATCCACCTCGCATCACGAAACTTCGCCCTAACACCGACTCGCTGGCCGACACGCGATGTGCGATAGACTCTACCAGATCCTCCCTGCACCACGTAGCTAACGGGGGCAAGTAACCAGGCTAACCACCAGATCACAACCGTAGTCACGAGACTTCGCCAGAAACACTGAACGGGACAAGTACGAAAGCCAACTACCAGAACCAACCTGCATCATCAACGACCGGGGCAAGTACGGGGGATAGCTACCAGAACCTAGGCCGAATCAGTAAACCTCATGGAGAGCTAGTCCATGGAACAACAATCCTACTGGAACCATACCCGTGGGCCACCTAACGTGTCAGTAGGTCCAAGGATATAATAAGATAACACTCCTAGTGGAAGCATACCCTTGGGCCACCCAACGTGTCAGTATGTCCAATCAACCAGATAGTCGGCCCTCCATCGAGGGACTCAGAGTACGTAATCAAAACACTTGCACAAAAAAGGCTATCACAACAAGCATAGGCAAGTTCAACGTACCCATAGACTTTCATTTTATTACAACAAATCCGGATTTTAACCCCAAGGTACTACGTACTTTAACTCTTTAAAAAGATCCATTTCTTTCACAAAAAGTCACACGATACCCGTAGTATCAAAATAGAGTAACTATCTCTTTAAGTAAACCAAAACAATTTCCATACCTTCTTTTTAAACCATCTTAAGACAAAAACATGCCTTTCTTTTAAACAAAACACTTCAAATTCCTCAAGTCTCTTTCCTTTTAGAAAACAAGTTCCTTACTTTGGAATTTAAGAAAAATCAATACTTATTATTAATGATCTTATTAAAGCAGCCATGATCTAGGAAATGTAATACAATTTTGTCTTATCTTAGCTTCTATGCAGATGGAGGTTTCTACTGGTTTTAATAATAATTAATTAGTCAATACATTTTCCTTTATTAACGCTGCAATGGTTTGTTCGATACTTATTCTCATTTCTGAAATCAATATAATTTATTCCTTTTAAAACCCAATTACCCATTTCTCATAAATGCGGTTTCACAACTTTTTAACACAAACCAAGTCCTTAATATTATCACAAGTCAAATATAAGTCAAGCCTCTTGCCTTTTAAAATCAACAAACCATTCTTTTACCTACATAAAGTCGTTATAACTAACTTCCCATAAAGCTATTATAACACTTTATGTTTTAAACCAACCAAATTGCTTAGCACACGACGCTCACCGCACTACATAGTTCACAACAATCATGCTAGAAAAGATAGGAAGAGGTTCACAAACCTCGCGACGATTATCGACAATTAGCAAAACGCTCCAAAGTATAATAACCCTGCTAGCCTTCTCCACCCTTCAAGTAGAATACGCTACTCGCAGTAATTCAACCTATAAAGGCCACAAAACGTCTATCAACTTCTCGATCTCTTTGTAGCACATTTCAAAGTACAAGGTTCCTTATTCTACTAAAAATTCGCAAAGACTCTCCCTCAGAACTACATAAATCTCCTCCTCTATCAAGGCCCGCTATCAAGCCAACAACTCTGCTGGTTACATCGCCTAACCTGACGTGTACAACACCGCCCCACAATAATACTACAAGTTCATCAGAATACACCAATGTAACATACTTCAATTCTTTATAAACATCCTTCCAATAAATCTTATACTCAATTCTAAACTACTACAACATGTAATATCCAATTACAATAGAAGGACATAGATCATTACCTCGATAAGCCCAAAATTATCCAAGATTAATAAGTCGATCCTGAGCAACACTTAGCTCCAATTCCTTACGTTCCAACCCGCTCTAAGCAACCCTTAGAAGTTTCTAAACAAATTATCTAACACTTCATCCAAGCTATGAAGATTTTCCTAGGGTTTCATTTGCGACTAAAGGAATAAAGTAGTATTTCCGGGCTCTTAGTATTGAAATTACTTTGGAATACAACTAGGGATACTAGGCTAAGGTATTTGGGATTATACAACAACACTTGAAGTATTTTCTAAACAAAGTGGGGTCGACGAAACAACTAAAGGGAGGGAGTATATTTTTCCTTGGAAATCTCAAGTGTGGATGAAAAATAAGTCTTGCACTCAAGGGGTATTTATAGAGAAATCAATGGCCAAGATCAAGGCAAGTGTGTGGTGAGATCTTGGGACAAGTGTGTGTGGGTCGCACCCACCACATGTCTACACAAAGTTTGGGACAAGTGGCTTGCCACTTGTCCCACCATTTCGGCCCAATGCCACTTGTCAACATGAAACGGCCAACCATGGCCACATGGGGGTGACACATGTCGCCCCCTACTCGTCCAAAATATTTCATCTTCCAAAAATATCCGAAATGCCAAAAATCTCTAAAACAAAGCTGGTTCACAAAAATCAGAATTTCTCCCGTGGCCCACGTGACCAATTCCGAAATAAAATTCTATAATTCTAATATAATCCAGAAGTCCAAATACCAAATCGGGAATCCACCCCATTAACGAACCTTTTTCCTTCACAAAATCCGGACACTTTTCCGTCGAAAAATCACATCTTTCTTCATTTCCAATTTTTGTCGTAATCTCGTACGTATGTACTCACATACATACCATGACACAACGGGTTGTAACATCCACCCTGACCTCTACAACGGCCGGTCGACATCCAACACTCGCCAGGGGACGACCGCGAGGAAAGCGAACCAACCATCCTTCATAGCCGAGCCACCTTACTGCTTTTCTAACAGACATTCCCATCGCCAGGCCCGGACGGTCACAATAATAACAAACATATGTGCCATGACGTCATTTCTCCAAATGACGCTTACTACATCGGAAACACTGAGGAATAGGTGGCCTCGACTGAGAAAATCCTCTGCTCCTTTGAGAACCTCAACCCCGAGCTGACCGCCCTAAATACCTCGGGTCAAATATCCCACCTGTGAGCAGCTGGGTATGTACTGGTAGGCTGGGACGAATATCTCACTTCACGAGGATGCTCGCCCAAACACTCACCGGATAACCAACCGGCCTAGCCTCTTACGCCGATTTCCGCGCTGCCTCTACCCTCATACACTGCCTATACCGCCGAATAACCTCCGCCGATGAAATTGTAGCACCGCTTATCTTGGTCAATAACATAATTGCTTCCTTATGACCCTATAGTCTTCCCTAATCGAAACCGAGGCTCGTGTCGGGCCTCAAAACTCGCGCAGAGAACTCGCCGATCGCGCACAATATCCAGATACCCCGGGCATAAGCCCTATCAACTCTCTTAGTCCGACCGTAGCTCTCGCTACTCCTTTGCCCTTCTCAAGCATCAAGGTTCTCCTCGAGGCATAGTCAGAACATAATAATACGTCAGAGAGGAATTATCTTAACAACACAGCTCTATGGAACGATCTCAGAGTGGGAAGAATAGAAACTAACTCCTAAATGTCACGTAGCCTCACTTACGGGCGTGGCGCGCAACACACCGATAATCAAGCCTCTACTAGACACGGTCTCAGACATTCTCGAGGACCGATCGCTCGATACCACTCTTTCACGCCCAACCCTGCCCGTGGATCGTGCCCTACCCGGGCACCTTCTACCTAATCGACACAAGTAAACCGCAATTAAAATAACACCTTTTTTTTTAAAACCAACATACGCAAGCGGCAAAGCCGAAGGCCGCCATATAATATACGTAAATCAAAAGACACTACATCGCATACACGCAGTCCAATCCTACATATGAATACATGCACTTAAGAGTTTTATCAACTATGACGGACAAGGCCCCATCGCACCCATAATCGCATACAAAAGCCTCAGATCGATGATCTATACAAAATGATAAACTCATGAACAGATGGAGCTATCCAAAAATTCTGAGCAGGGTCCTACACCTGCAGATCACCAAACTGCGTACCTAAACCTGCGACATAAATGCAGCCCTCCGAAGGAGGTCAGTACGAAGAATGTACCAAGTATGTGAACTAAAAAATACTGTAATAAAATCATAACAGTCTATACAAAACAGGAGACATGTATGATAGCCAAACTACAATACACAATACATAAGCAGTCACATCAAGTCAGGGATGCATGCCTCAAAGTCATTACTCAAATATAACCATGGGTCTCACGCCCATAATATCAATCATGCCCGTGGAATCCTTCCTCACTGCCGGCAGTCCATGATATAATATAACACCAGATAAGCATACATGAACACCAAGTCCCACCTGTGTCCTAAAAATCAGACGCTAAGTAGGAAAATGAACCACCGTGATCCACTGCATCATAAAATCGATCGGGCAAGTAAAGCCAACTACGATCCAACTCGCTATCAATCGATCGGGCAAGTACGAAACCTAACTACTGTGATCCACTTATCGTCACGAGATATGACCGGGGCAAGTGCGAAAAGCTATCCACCGGGGCCTACCATACCAAACTGTTCCACTTTAAGTCATGAACACACTGCACCCTTTCATTAATGAAATCAATACCGTTTCAAAACATAAAGGTCGTGCCAGTGCCATGGTCAACCACCCTCTGTGTTATAATGCAACCTATCATAGGACTATTTCACCCGCAAGAGACTATTTCACCCACTTAGGTCATGAGGACCTGCAATGAGTCATCAGTACACGATACTCGCATCACGGATAGTTAATCCATGGCTTATATATATCCCGGGAATTTAACCCGCCCGAGTCAAATACCGACCACGAACAGTGTACCACCCCTACGGGAGCTAACCCATGGTATCCTTGAAACAAGTTGTCGGCCCTTTATGGAGGGACGCAGAGATGTGGAGAAATGACACTTGCACGAATGTCTATATGAGCAACAAATATGCAAGCAAACCAAGACAAAACCATGCATTTACACAAATCAAGATAATTACCATGCCTTTCTTTTTGTCATAAACCAAGACAATACCATGCCTTTCCTTTTTACACAAACCAAGACAATACCATGCATTTACACAAACCAAGACAATTACCATGCCTTCTTTCCACATAAACCAAGACAATTACCATGCCTTCTTTTTACATAAACCAAGAGAAATCCTTATTTAAGCAAGCCAAAGTACTTATCAAGGCACACATAGAATAATTCTCATTTAGACAAGCCAAAGTACTATCAAGTCACACATAGAATAATTCTCATTTAAACAAGCCAAAGTACTATCAAGGCACAAATGGAAAAATTCTCATTTAAACAAGCCAAAGTACTACGTACGTACATTCTTTTCAAAATACTCCTTTTTATGTAAAACCCCAAGATACTAACACCCGTAGTATCAAGGCACATCTATTTTTCAAAATAAGTTACTACACCTTTTGGAAATTCATTTCAAGGCTTGAAACCAAGTAACTTCAATTTTTACAATCTAGGCAACTCATGCCTATCAACCAAAATAGACAACTCTCTTAACCTCCCATAAAGCCGTTATAACCAACTTCCCATAAAGCCGTTATAACCCTTTATGGTTTTAGAAAAATTTATTCTTTTTATATCCAAGAGACTTATACTTTTAAAACCAAGTATCACATAATTTCAAATCAAGTTTCTTAACTTTCAAAATACTTCAAGTCTCTTAATCTTTAGAAATCAAGTTTCTTAACTTTCAAAATACTTCAAGTCCCTTAACTTTAAATCATGTCATTTCTCCTCTTTTTAAATCAATTAAGTAAATCATTCCTTTGACTCCCCTAAAGTCATTATAACAACCTTTAGGTTTTGGAACTAAGGCACTAGCCAAAAGATTTGGAAACCACTTCCTTTTTAAGACTCTATGTACTTTAAGTAAAATACTTTCACTTTTGAGAATCCAAACTTCACTAAGGAAATGGATTATAACAACTTACAATTTAAACATCAAAGTACAATCAAGGAAGTATATAGAACAAATTCTATATTAGGAAATCCAAGTACAACCAAGGAATGGATCATTTAAGGAGTAGGACTTACTTTCTTTATCTTAAGGAATCATGCTAGAAGAAGAGGAGATGGTTCACATACCTTTTCACCTTAATCCACAAGCTAAGTCGAATACGCCGCACGTAGAGTGTCAACCTATAATGGCCACAACACGACTATCAACTTCTAGTTCTAACGTAGAATAATACTAAGTATACGATCTCTTATTCTACGGAAAATCTAAAAGACCTCCTTTGTTTCTACATACTTTTCCACCTTTTTCAAGGCCCGATAATCAATAACCAACATGCCACATTTAAGGCTCAATACATCAACCAACAAAGGGGATTAAACGCCTTACAATACGTGTAAAATTCTGCCCCAAAATTAATACCAAATAAGTCCATAATCAAAGCCATTCTCGGCTAACTTATTCAACAACACAAAGTGTTATACCCCGTATTTCCAGAGTATGTACGTGAGGGCGTACGTATAAAAATTTAAGCCTTAAGGTTGGCAAGGTTCGAAATTTGTACACAAGTACCGAAAAGAATCGTTTTTCGACGAAACGTTTTACTAAACTTTCATGGCGGAAAATTCGCTATGTCATTTATAATTTTTGCGGATTTTTCCGAGAGACGAACATTTTGGATCAACGGAGGGTGACATGTGTCACCCTCACATTGGAAGTGATTGGGGCGGCAAGTTGGACGACTTGGAGCTTGTGGTTGGTAGGATATTTTTGTGCAAGTTGGTGTGGTAGATGGATAAGGTACACATGGTTAAATCCTAGCCCTACACTTGCCTAGCACTTGGCTTCATCTTGGCCATTGGTTGGCCTTTGCTTGACCTATAAATACCCCCCTTAGTTGATGAACTTCTTCATCCAAAAATCATTCTCCAAGTCTAAAACCTCTCCCCTTAATTGTCAGTTCGCCCCAAGGTCCCCTTGCCTAGTGGTTTCATATAATACCCCCCCCCTTTGTGGTATAGAAATACTCTCCAAGTATTGTTATAATACCAAAATACCTTAGCCCAAATACCTTATAGTATTCCAAGGTTACACCTATACTAAAAGCCCGGAAAATACTACTATACTTTCCTTTAGCCACTAAACAAAACCCTATGGAAAAATCTCCATAATTGGTTGGAGTACTTAGTAGAAGTGTGTAGAACTTCTAAGGGTTGTTTGGAGCGGGTTGGAGCACCCGGAGTTGGAGCTAAACGTTGCTCAGGATCGACATTAAACTTGGATAATTTTGGGCTCATCGAGGTAAATACTATTGTCCTTCTATTGTAATTGGAAATTACATACTGTAGTTGTATAGAAATGAATATAAGATTCATAGAAGAGAATTGAACTGTAATAGAAGGATATTACAGATAAGACTTGAACTGAAATCACGTCATAAGAATATTTAAGTAGAAGATTAAATAGTACTTACATAGGACCGCATTTACGTAGTCTTATAACCTTTTTGGTTGATCGACCGCGAGTAGCATGTACTACTTGGAAGGTGGACAAGGCTAGACGGGTTATAGCCGTGGAGCGTTTTGCTTATAGTCGATAATCGTCGCGAGGTATGTGATTCTTCCTATACTCTTGAGCATGATATTTTAAAAGAATATATATAAATATAGTACGGTAGACGTACGTGTGTTAACTGAACGTAATTGTACGGCAATGTCTTTTGACTTAAGCCTGAATAGAATATATATATATAGTACGGTAGACGTACGTGTGTTAACTGAACGTAATTGTACGGCAATGTCTTTTGACTTAAGCCTGAATAATATTTATATATATAGTACGGTAGACGTACGTGTGCTAACTGAACGTAGTTGTACGGCAATGTCTTTTGACTTAAGCCTGAATAATAAGAATTTTGAAGTATTTCAAAAGAATTAAGAAACCTTTTTGAAAGAAGAGTAATGCTTGGTTTTAAAAGCTTAAGAGTTATACTAGCTTTATGGGAAGTTAGGTATAACGACTTAAGAGAGATAAAAAGAATGGTTTACTAATTTTAGAAGTTAAGAGACTTGATCTTAAAAGATAAGAGACTTGACTTAAATGAATTAATATGAATTTTGTGTGAAACCTCATTCGTGAGTAATGAGTACTTGGTTTTAAAAAGGAATAATGTTTTACTGATTTCGGAAATCAGAATGAGTATCGACAAACCACTGCAGCGTTAATAAAGGGAAAAGTAATGACTAATGAAGTATTATTAAAACCAGTAGAAACCTCCATCTGCATAGAAACTAAGATGAGACAAAATGATATTACATTTCCTAGATCATGGTTGCTTAATAAGATTGATTATAAACAAGAATAACCTACTCACCTATAAGGCATATGTTTCTCAAATTGTTTAAAAGAGAATTATGTTTTAAAGGATTAAAACTATGAACTACGAAACCTTTTCGAAAATGAGAAACTTGAGCATTTGAAATTAGGCAAACTTGAACGTTTGGAAAATAATGTTGTTACTTGATTTTACAAAGGAAAGCGCTTGGTTTACTTAACAATGTAAGTCACTCTATTTTTATACTATGGGTATCGGGTGACCTTTGTAAAAGAAATGGATCTTTAAAAGGAATTTAACGTACGTAGTACTTTAGGGTTAAAACCCGGACTTTGACATAAAATGAAAGTACCTTGAGTCAGGTATAACTTGCCTATGCTTGTTGTTGTGTAACTTGCCTATGCTTGTTGTTGTGTAACTTGCCTATGCTTGTTGTTGTGTAACTTGCCTATGCTTGTTGTGATAGCCTTTGTTGTGCAAAAATTGTGTTTCTATACTACCGCGTCTCGATGAGGGCCGTTGACTTGTTGAGAACTTACTTGGACGCATCGCAGACGGAAGATTCCACGTATGCTTCCATTATTATTGTTACATGGGCATGTCTACACCGATGATGGATTCGTGGACACGTGACCATTATGGTTATTTATGGCGGATCGTGACTTACGGCCAGGATCGCGCGATCCTCGCTTACTTGCCCCCGCCGCCACGTGACGCAGTGGATCTCGTATAGGTTATCGCACTTGCCACGTGTCGCCTTCGCGCGGCATCGTGACTTACGGTTGCGGATCCGTGCTTAGCCGATTCACTTGCCCCCGCCACCGCAGGCGCAGTGAGCCAGCCGAGGCTAGTGCACTTGCCACGGTCGCCTTCGCGAGTCGGTTTTGACGAGCCGTGACTTACGGTTGTGATCTGCGCGTAGTCGATTCACTTGCCCCGCCGCCACGTGGCGCAGGAGGAGCCGCGGAGGCTATGGCACTTGCCACGGTCGCCTTCATGATACGGTTGTACAATATTATTGGTACGGCCGGATCTCGTAGTTATACTTGCCTCAGACGTTTTTATGACACAGTGGGACCCGTGTTCATGATACTCGTGTTGTTATATCATAGATCGCCGAGTGAGGAAGGAATTCCACCGCACGAGTGATGATTTGGAGGCGTGAGTCCTCGACTTGTTATGACCGATATATGTGGTGTAATCGTAGTTTGTTATCATACATGTCTCCCGCTTTTATAGACTATTATGATTTCATTTACGTATTTTCGCCACATACTGTACCGTTAGCATCGACCTCCTTTGGGGGTCGCGCTCATGCCGCAGTAGAGGTACATCGCCATCGATCCCCGCTTATAGGATCACATTTCAACAGATTGGAGGCTCCGCTCCTTCTGAGGCTTATCTTTTGTATGTTACCCGAGTCCGTAGGTTCTGTACATCTGTGGTATGGGCCCTGTCCCGTCATAGTTGTTGTATAAATCTTAGAGGTCTGTAGCACTATTGTGGGCAGGGTTGTAAGGATTAAACTGTTCAACTTTGTAATTATATATATATGCCGTAAGGCGATTTTCTCTCAGGTAAAATGTGTCTCATTTCACATTTTGTTTCAGGTATTGTTTTTATGTTCCGCTGACACTGGATGTATGACTACTGGGTGCCCTGTAAGGCACTACCACACGCCCCGGAATGGGTCGTGACACAAAGTTCCTTCCAATTCTTTTTCAATCCAAGTCCTTAGGTCTAACATGTTATATAGTCATAAACAACTTTAACAACTACAATTCCTTCTTTATATAACATGTGACGACTTAAACTAATAATCAAATCGAATTGTAATCTTAAGGGTTAAACATGCTAGTTTTCAGATTAGGGTTCCAATATCCAATACATTTATCAAACTTCATACTATATACCTCATGCTTGCTAATATCCATAGCTACAACAATAAGTAATCTTAATTGCTAAAACGACAAGATGGTTACCTTTATAAGCCGTTATAAATTCCAAGATTCAAGTTCGCTCCTTAGCAATTCTTAGCTCATTTCCTTTATGCTCCAATCCTCTATTTGAAGCCTTTAGAAGTTCACAACCAACTTCTCTTCCATTTCCAATCCAAACTTGTGAAAACGACTTAGGTTTTCGCCTTGCGACTAACATGAAAACGTCGTTTTTCCGAAATCTTTCTATTGAGATATCCTTACAATACCCTTAGGGACCTTGGTTGAAAGTCTTGTCAATAATGGATCAAAACTACAAAATTTTTGTGAGAGAAAGATGTCAAAGCCGAGAGCTATTCTTTCAAGAACAAGGTTCTCTAATTTTTTCTAAGTGTGGAAGACCTTGTCTTGCTACTAGTGTGTATATATAACAAAATGGAGGGTCAATATATCAACATATGTGTGGCTAGGATGAAGAACACTTGGATAATTAGCCAAGTTGACAAGTCAACAATATCAAGCTTTGAAGACTTGTTCATCTACCATGGTAAATGACCATTTTACCCTTGCATAAATTCGTCCAAGACCATGTGGGGGTGCCACATGTCGCCCTTCCATTCGTCCATAAAATTTCAGAACCCTCGTGGTCCCCACAAAACGTAAAATTTCTGTGGGCCCCACATGACCAAATCCAGAAAATAAATTTCCATAATGTTAATAAGTTCCATATTCTTCAAATAATGCATTTTGAGAATCCAATTCTCAACAACTAACATTTTTCCTTTCCTGCTTCTAAGATTTTCCGAAAAAACAATTCTTCCTTTCGCATCAATTTTCAAGTCTTGATTCCTTACGCATATCTCTCTTATACATGTCCCGACTTACGGGTGTAACAGGTATGCCCCGTTAGGCTAGGACGAAAATCTCATCCGCCGCAGAGGCTCTCCTAAACTCACCGATGTCCAATCGCCTAGCCTCTTACGCCGACTCAGAAGTGGCCCTCTACCCTTTATACATATACCAGAATGGCTGGCAGCCTCGCCATTGGTTCTATATCACCGCTTAGCTTGGCCGCAGAATATAACCGCTTCCCTGTGAGGTTATAGTCTTCCTTAATCGGCGAGCCGAGGCTCGTGCATCGTGCCTCATGGACCGCGGAAGAACTCACATGGGCGCATCATGTCCTGATAGATCGGGCATAAGACTCATCCACCTCAGGCGCTTCGCTAGCGCCTCCCATCGCCGACTTGCCCTTCTGGGTTGTTGTCGCCTTCCGTGGAGGCATAACTGATACATATGAGTATATTAGAGAGGACTCAACCTAATAACACATCTATATTGCACGATCTCAGAGTGAGAAGAATGGAAACCAATCCTAAATATCATGTAGCGTCCTGGTTATAGATGTGGTGCACAACACACCGATAACCAAGACTCTACTGAACATGGTTTGTAGACACTTTCCGAGGACTAACTGTTCTGATACCACTTTTGTCATGACCCGACCCCGGGCCCACGACTGGTGCCCTACCTGGGCACCCTTACAGATATACATCAGAGATAATTAGCGGAATGTCGAAAGGAAAGGATTTTTACATTTCCTTATACGGAAAATTTTCGAGATTAATGTGATGACAAGAATTAATTCTAGTAATTGAATTCTTTCCATTAGAAGTATGGACTAAGTGTTAAATTATTAAGTCTTGGTGTCAGATGGTATAGCCATCGTAATTGTTGAGAAAAGTTGGCCTGTGGTGGGATATTATTTTTGTGAAGAGAATTCTTGACCAATAGGAGGAGAACAAGTGCCCTCTCCACTTGTCTTGCAAAGACTCCACCTTAGTATATATAGATAAGTCTTGAAGACTTGGAACATAAGACCTTCATCCATACAAACCCTCATATCTCCGTAACCTAGATATTTCGAAATCACCATAGCCAATAAGAATAAGATCAAAGTATTTTCTTTCCAAGATTAAGCACCCTTAACCCCTAAATCTAGGTTTGGCCGAAAATAGAATGAAACCCTAGGGGTTTTTCGTCGACTTTTTGGAAGCGAAACGTGAAGAGAAGTTGCTCCTAAGATTGTAGGGGATACATATATGTGATTGAAACTTGAAGAAGTGGAGCGAAACGAAAACTGTGGACCAATAAAGACCGGACTGTTTTGGGGAATTTTTAGGCAAACAAATGAGGTAAAATTCATTCTTCTTTTAAAGTAATTGGATATTACTTATTGTTATAATGTATGGATGAACTTGTGTTAAAAATAATGAAGAATAAAAAGTGTTTGAGCCATTTTTTGGGGCTAAAACCAATTTGGAACAGATTTGGTGTAAATGGAAATCGTTGGTTATTGTCATTGTTATCTTCACCTATTGCATGTTATAATGGATTAATATTGTTGTTAATAAGTTGTTATAACTTATGTAGAAGTTTTGGAACTCGAATTGGAATAAAAAGGATTAAGGAAAGAGTTATCGGATTTTAGTTGTTGGCCGTAGAATCTATAAAACTGTTGGATATTGTCGTGCAGTTTTTATGGACTGTTTTAGGTGTGTTGTAATGCTGGAAAATCAGCCCCTAACATGCATGATTAATGTGGTAAAATGGCTAATGAAAGTCCTAAAGAATAGGGTATAAAAAGGGTGTTAAAGGCTTCACGTTGTACCCTTAATATTGTAGAATTGTGGAATGTTTTGTGCCGAGGATTGTGGATTGTTTTGTATAGATTGTGGGGCAGAATTTTACACGTCAAGTTAGGCATGTAACCTCCTTTGGTTAACTGTTGGTTATGCCTTAAATGTGGCTTGTTGGTTGATTAATACGGGCCTTGGAAAAGGTGGAAAAGTACGTAGAAAAACAAAGGAAGTGCTGCCCGATTTTCCGTAGAATTAGAGGGAAAATTGTTTGGTATAAGTTACAATAGTAATCTTGAAATTGATAGAAGTGCTATCGTTATTATAGGTTGAAGTACTACGTGTAGCATATTCTACTTGCAATGTGGAATGTATTTATAAGGTTGAAGAACATGGGAGCGTATTGCTACTTGTCGTGTTGGTTAGTCGTTACGAGGTATGTGAACTTCTTCCTTATTTTGACATGATTATTGGAAAAGTCTATGTGACTTGATTTTGGTGAGTCTATATGACTTGATTTTGGTGAGTCTATGTGACTAGATTTATTGAAATAAGTAAATTGATTTTGAAAGTATACGAGTCTTGATTATGAAAGTATGAGTGACTTGGTTTGAAATGTATACGTTACTAGATTTCTTTAAATGATTATGAGACTTCATTTTCATGTTATGAGACTTGATTTTGAAAGTTAAGAGACTTGATTATTTTGAAAGATATGAGACTTGATTTTGAAAGTTATGAGACTTGATTGGTTTTAATAGTGAAAGCGCCTTGGTGCAAAAGTATAAACTTGATTTCGAAAGAGTATGAAATCTTGAGTTTTAAAAGTAGAAGTTTATTGCTTCAAAAAGAATAAATGACTTGATTTAAAGGTATGAGTTACTTGAGATTTGAAAGTAGAAGTTACTTGATTTCAAAACCTTGAACTGAATTTCTAAAGGTGTAGTAACTTGATTTGGAAAGTATAGATTACTTGATTTGAAAAGTATGGATTACTCGATTTAAGGAGAATAAATGACTTGAGGTTGAAAGAAGAGGTTATTGGTTTTAAAAGTATAAGTTACTTAAGTTTAGAAGTGTAAGTAACTTGATTTCGATAGCAAAAGTATTTTGGGATTCATTCTCCCTAAATATTGCATGAAACAATTCTTTTATAAAGAATAGACGTACATAGTACTTTGGATTCAAATCCCGTACATGATATGGTAGTGCTTTAGTTTCCTAAAATGAAAGTATTATAACGGCTTTATGGGAAGTTTGTTATAACAAGGTTTGTGGAAAGTCAAGAGATTGTTAAAAATGTTGTAAGGAAATCATGGGAGAATGTCCATGGTTAAGTCCTTCATATAGTACATGATATGTGGCACTTTGATTTTCAAAGATGTTTTAAAGTAATACGTGATGTCTATTGCCCTGATTTGTCAAACCATGTCTTAGAAAGATACTTGGTATGATAAGTGTCTTGATGATGGTTTCAAAATGATACATGTATTGGATTCTACTTCCTAGTGATACATGTAGTACTTGGACTTTTCTAAAAATGGAAATTTAGTTTATAAAGTGAATGTACGGCTCACGTACATTGTTGTAATGGACTTTAATCCTTAGTGATGCAAGGTGTGATAGTGCCTTGGTGTTATAAAATGAAAGACTTGTTAGTGTCTTATTTATTTTAGAAAGGAAGGCATGGTATTGTCTTGGTTATTTTAGAAAGGAAGACATGGTATTGTCTTGTTTGTTTTAAAAGGAAGGCATGATATTGTCTTGGGTATTTCAGAAAGGAAGGCATGGTATTGTCTTGTTTGTTTTAAAAGGAAGGCATGGTATTGCCTTGGTTGTTCATAAAGTTGGTGCCTTCATTTTGTCTAATGAGAGTTAAAGATTACTTAACTTGCATATGTTGTTCATGATAGTCATTAGTGCTAGTGTTATAAGTATAATTGCGGGGTAAACTCCTAAGACATTATACATATCCTGAGTATAATTACGGGGTAAACCCCCAAGACATTATACATATTCTGTGGATTTGCTCCCCACGATGCGAGTATGGCGTATATGCTCATGCGAGTCCGTATGGCTCATGCGGGTGAAATAGTCCTATGCAAGGAAATTACCTCATGCGGGTCCACATGACCTATGCGGGTGAAATAGTCCCCGGAGTAGGATTGCATAATGATATGACGGGCAGATGGCACTAGATTGATCATAAGCTTCCAGTTTAAAGCGGTAAAGTTTACTCTACTTTTTAAAAAGGCACAGTGTACTGATATTTGAGTATTATACTTGTTACATGCTGACAGTGATGTTTTATCCCACGAGCATGCTTCTGTGATATTATATGCTGAGGGCAGGTGTCCCTGATTTTGACATGACTTTCATATGTGAAAGTGGTACGGTGTTATAGTAGTATAGTGATACAAGGTACAATTGGCTCTGATTTTTATATGACACGGTAGGATCTGGTATTTGATTTTCATACTTGCCCTTGTCATTCATTTGTACAGTTATGATCTTGTTTATCAGATCGATTTTCGCTCCATACTTGGTACTGTTGTCGACTTCTGGGCTGCGTTCATGTCCGCAGGTCTAGGTACTCAGTTGTGGATCCGCGAGCTTAGGATCCTGGTTCATCATTTTGAGATGGCTCCAATGTTCTGGAGCTTGTCATTATGGCTAGGTATATTCAGAGGTACGACGGGGCCTTATCCCGTCATAGTTGTCATCAAAATCTTAGATGTCTGTATTCATTTGTGGGCTGGACTGGCTAGAGTTGTATTTATATTGTTGAACAATGTAGACCCTTTCGGGTGTGATTTATTATTATAGTAGCCTTATCGACTTTGCCTGTGTCTAAAGAAAAAAATGAGTGTTATTTATCTTCCGCGGTTTATTGTGTTGTATGAATAGAAGAGTGCCCAGGTAGAGCACCAGTCGCGGGTCCGGGGTTCGGGGCGTGACATAATGTTACACCCCGTAATTCCCTAGCTACTAAGTGAGAATATGAGTACTGAAATAAGATTGGAATGTCGAAAGGAAAGGATTTTTACATTACTTTATACGGAAAATTTTCGAGTTTAATGTGATGACAAGAATTAATTCTAGTAATTGAATTCTTTCCAATAGAATTGTGGACTAAGTGATAAATAATTAAGTATTGGTATATGGATGTTGAAGCCATCGAAATTTGGATGAAAAAATGGCTAAGTATAGAAATGATTTTTGTGAAGAGAATTCTTGGCCAATAGGAGAGTAGCAAGTGCCCCTCCACTTGTCTTGTGAAGACTCCACACACCTATATATAGAAATAAGTCTTGCAAGACTTAGCACTAAATAATATCTTTTCTTCAAACCGTCATAGCTCCCTTAACCCTAAGGTTTTCGAAAAACCTCTCATATATTGACAAGAACAAGATCAAAATATTTTCTTTCCAAGATTTAGCACCTAAACAAAGTTCTAAGCCAAGCTAACCTTACAATATTGTAAGCCACGGTTTTGGCAAGAGAAAAGTGTTGGACCCCTAAGCTTCTGGATGATCTTTTGGAAGTAAAACATGGAAGCAAGATTATTACAAGCTTGTAGAGGTTACATGTGTGCGATTGTAACGTGAAGAAGTGGTGCTAAAGGGAAGTGTGTGTGTGCCGTGTAAAGTGGGCTATTTTTAGCTAAAGATTTTGGTAAGTTTTCTTCTTCCTCTTGAAGTAATTATATATTACATGTTGTGGTAGTTAGGGGAGGAACTTGTAACAAGAAAAATGGAGTATAAGAAACCTATGTGACATTTTTGGGTGATTGCCGATTTTGAGGCAGTTTTGGGAAGTGTCGGATTTGTTGGTTATTGTTGTTGTTTAACGTCTCTAATCGCATGCTAAAATGAAGGGAATCTTGTTGTTACAAGTTGATATAGTTTGTATATAAATGTTGGAATACGAATTTGTCACGACCCGAACCGGGGCCCGTGACTGGTGCCTTGCCCGGGCACCCAAGTAGCCATTCATCAGAGAAAAATCAGCGGAACATAAAACATAAATATGAAACAAGTGACATGAAAAATAAACAGGCCAACCAAAACAGTTGTCTTCTGCATAAATATATACAAACCCTGAACAGTTTAATCCTTTTTACAACCCTGCCCACAACAAGATTTGCTGCACTTAAGATTTACAATAACTATGGCGGGACAGTGGCCCGCCATACCCTCGAATGTACAAGAACCTACAACTCGTTGAACACATACCAAAAGATAAGCCTCCAAGGAACTGAGCTTCCCAATACTGAAAGGTGATCCTAAAAGCGGGATGGACAGCCAATGTACTTCTACCGCGGCATGAACGCAGCCCGGGCGAGGTCGCATAACAGTACCAAGTACGTGAAATCAAAAATCAGAGTTAAATCATAATGCTATATAAAGCAGAGACATGTATGATGACCAACATACAAGATGCAACATAAAAGTAGCTAAGCCGTGACTCACGCCCTCATAGTCACCACTAAAATA
This sequence comes from Przewalskia tangutica, assembly GCA_029844215.1. Classification (NCBI taxonomy): domain Eukaryota; kingdom Viridiplantae; phylum Streptophyta; class Magnoliopsida; order Solanales; family Solanaceae; genus Przewalskia; species Przewalskia tangutica. The sequence continues at coordinate 108,750,538 of CM056721.1, forward strand.
TAACTACGGGTCTCACGCCCACAACACCAATCATGTTTGCATCATGGCCGCATGCCCCCGAATTCAGACGGTGTAAACATGTCCATGATGCAACAATAACGACAATGCCGCATGGCCACATGCCCGAATCAGCATCGGTGTAGACACGCCCATGTAACATCAACAACAATATCGGGTGATCAACCCGCCGCATGGCCACATGTCCCGACCAGATCGGTGTAGACATGTCCATGTACATCAATCAATCAAGACAACAATCAAAATGGAAACATACCCGTGGAATTCTTCACATCGCCAAAGACGCCCAAGTAAGTTCTTAATAAGTCAACCGCCCTCCATCGAGACGCGTAACGTAAATACAACACTTGCACAACAAAGGCTATCATCACAAGCATAGGCGTGTTTCACCACAACAAGCATAGGCAAGTCATACACAACTCAAAGTACTTTCATTTTATGCCAAAGTCCGGTTTTAACTCCTAAAGTACTACGACATTGAATTCCTTTTAAAGAGATTCATTCCTTTATAAAAGTCACCGATACGTAGTATTAAAAAAATAGAGTGACTCACATTTTTAGGTAAACCAAAACACTTTCCTTCTTAACAACATTCTTTTCCTAAAGTTCCAGCTTTGCCTAATTTCACTTACTCAAGTCTCTTTATTTTAGAAAAGTTTCATAGTTCATAGTCTTAATCATTTAAGAATATAATTCTCTTTTAAACAATCTGAGAAAACATATGCCTTATATGAGTGTATGTTATTCCTGTTCATAATCAATCTTATTAAGCAGCCATGATCTAGAAAATGTAATATCATTTTGTCTCATCTTAGCTTCTATGCAGATGGAGGTTTTTACTGGTTTTAATATAATACTTCATTTATTTAATACATTTTCCTTTATTAACGCTGCAGTGGTTTGTCGATACACATTCTGATTTCCGAATCAGTAAAACATTATTCCTTTTAAAAACCAAGTACTCATTACTCACGAATGAGGTTTCACACAAAACTCATATTAATTCATTCAAGCCAAGTCTCTTATCTTTTAAGATCAATAAACCATTCATTTTCCTCCCTTAAGACGTTATACCTAACTTCCCATAAAGCTAGTATAACTCTTATGTTTTCAAAACCAAGTATTACTCTTCTTTCAAAAAAGGATTCTTAATCTTTGAAATACTTCAAGTTCTTTATGGTCACACATTAAGTCGCTTATAAGTCAAATCGCTTACCACTTTAAAACCACAAGGCATTTCTTAACCTACATAAAGTCATATAACCAACTTCCCATAAAGCCGTTATAACCCTTTATGTTTTACCAATCAAATACATTTAACACATGTGCGCTCACCGTACTACATAGTTATACACATATCATGCTGGAAAAGATAGGAAGAGGTTCACATACCTCGCGACGATTATCGACTAATAGCAAAATGCTCCAAGTACATCAAACAGTCGGCTACTCCTTAAGCCACGTAGATTGCACCACACGTAGTACTTCAACCTATAAGGCCACAAGGCGCTTATTAACATCTAGATCTCATCGTTCCATATTCTACAGAAAATTCGGCAACCTCCCCCGCAATACAGAAATCTCCTCCTTATCGAGGCTACCAAGCCAACCAGGGGTTAACACGCCTAACCGGCGTGTACAATACTACTACACAGTAATGCTACACAAGTCTACTGTAATACAGCCCTATGTAATAATAGTTCAGTTCAGTTCTTCTCTTAATTATCCTTCTATGTGATTACTGTTCAATTCTTATTCAGGCTTAAGTCAAAAGATTATCGATTTAACTACGCTCATTCTATTCAATATTCATTCTATATATAGTAAACTTCAACTATATATTCTAACAATCATGTAATTTCCAATTACAATAGGGGGACAAGATATTTACCTCGATAAGCCCAAAATTATCCGAGTTAAATGTCGCTCCTGAACAAGGTTTAGCTCCTACTCCGTGCGCTCCAAAACGCTCCAAGAAACCCTTAGAAGTGTCTACAGAACTTCTACTTAATACTTCAACTACGGGTGAATATTTTTCCTTAGGGTTTCGCTTAGTGGCTAAAGGAGGTATAATCGCATTTTCCGGTTTTTCAGATAAAGTACTTTGGAAAGTACTATAAGGTATATGGGCTAGAGTATTTGGGCATTATAACAATACTGAGAGTATTTCTATACCACAAAGTGGTATTTATACGAGACAACTAGGCTAGGGGTACCCCACTGCCAAGCCTCACTCAGGGGGTTTCGCCTGGCTAGGCTCTCAAGAGGAGGGCTTTGGACGATTTCAAGACAAGAGGAGGGAGTATTTGAGACTTAGAAAGATCGCTCATGTTTTTGGACGAAGAAAGTCTTCAACTAGAGGGTATTTATAGGTCAAGTGAAGGCCAACCAATGGCCAAGATGAAGACAAGTGTGGTGCAAGTGTAGGGCTAGATTTCAACCACGTGGACCTTATCCATCTACCACACCAACTTGCACAAATATCCTACCTAACCCATTGCCCACTTTTTCGCCCAACTTAGCCGCTCCTTCCAATTAGAGGGTGACAAGTGTCGCCTCTCGTTGGTCCAAAATGTTTCGCCTCTCGGAAAATCCGCAAAATTATTAATGACATAGCCTAATTTTCCTACGTAAGTCGGAAACGCTTCGCCGAAACGACTTATTTGGCACTTGTGTACAATTTTCGAAACTAGCCAATCTTTAAGGCTTAAATTATTATACGACGCCTCACGCATACTCTGGAAATACTGGTATAACATTCTTTCCTCTTAGAAACATTCGTCCCGAATGTTCCTTCTCGCCTCAAAACAAACACGCTGCAGATAGCCTTCACTACTATACTTACGAAACCAAACATGCCACACCTGGCCACAAAAAAATAACATGCGCGCGAAAACCCAAATTCAAGCAAACGAGGAATCACCTCTGTTTACCTCAAAAGTCCCCACCAAGGTCTAAAAATATAATCCCCTTCGCACCTTCACTTCTCAAAAGAAACGATCACACACGTTTACTTTTCCCCTATCTCGTTGTACCTCTAACACTCGAACTCTTTCTAGTATACGCACCATACTTCGCTTTCCAAAACTTTGGAGTCACTACCTCAAAATTGATCATCTTACTATCCTCGATCTCTTCTAAGGCCATTCTCGCCTTCACGAACCGATTCCGTGGAACGATCCCGAACTCATACGATGGTCATCTAAACTCGCCTAGCACCCTCGTTACCTCGCCACCGGGACCACCCAGCCGACCCCACTTTGAAACCGCCGCGGTTGGCCCTCAACATGGCCCCAACCCGACCCACTTACGCATCACGCCTTGTTCCCGATCCGAACAATCTTATTTCTACAGTCATGAACGCTACCACTTCCATTTTACACTACTCAAGGAAATTATCACACAACACATTCTAGGCATAAAATGTATTCCGACAAGGATCACTCACAAAATCTTGTACTCAAGACGGCCTTACATCTAAGGTCTCAACTGTAATATCCTAAGGTTCATCATTTTCTCACCCCAGCTTACCCTTTTTCACCAACTGTGTCCCTAAATCACATTTTAGCACAAAGCTATCCGAACATAACACTTAACACATTATCATAACATTAATACATACAAGTCTCTGTAGGTTAAGGATATACCAATCTACCGCCCACTCTAATCATAGGCCCGCAGGCGCATAATCGTAGGGGCGATGAACCACCCACCGATCCTGAAGGCCGAAGTCGTAACATCCGTATACCCTTGGTCGGACAGCCGCAAAATGGCCTCGCTGGCCGCAAAATAACAAGCTCCTTTGGCACCACGACACTCCCGAAATGCGGTCTACCACATCGACCACACCGAGGTAGGGTGATCAGATCCGCCAACACCCTACTCGAAACTCAACCCCGGAGCTCGACCGCTCCCAATATTCGACGCCCAAGGTTGTGGAGGACCACTCGACCGGGCGAGGTACAAAACTAGGCTGGCCGAGGCGGTCCGCCTCGAAGTCACCAAAGGACCGCTGCTCGCCCTCTTCACGATCTCGCCATTCCGCCGATTTCTCCGCCTCACATCCAAGCGCATAAGCTCGCACGCGGCAACGCCCATGCCGGGCGGCTACACCCAACTCTCCGCTAGGTAATCATCAAGCCATGTAATATATCTGCACTCGATCCTCCATACAAGCTACTAATGCGGAACATACCGGCCAATGAGTCAAACTCCACATTGTACCCCGAATCAGACGCCTGCTCGCCTCAACATCAAAAATATGTTTACCGAGCCTCCTCATCTCGCGAGGCAAGAAATGTTCCGAAGGCCCTCAAAACTCGCCCCAAACGGCCGGAAGCGCATTCTATCCCCGACAGCTCCCACGAATCAAACCACGATCGCGGTATCACGCACCGATGCGAACCTAAGACCATCGACTGGTCTCCAAGCCTCGATCACTCTCGATCCGCAGAATCGTCGGATGAACTCGCGGTCATCCTCGTGCCTCGACCAGAACTCAAGGGTTACATGTAACGCCTAACCCGGCCATCGTGCCTTACCCCGCACCCTAGTGATACAACATCGTAGAAAACCATGGAAAATAAAACACGAGTCATGAAACAAGAGATATAATAAATAAACAAAGCAACCAAAATAAATGGCCTTCAGATATACATAAAAACCTAACAGCTTATCCTTTTTACAAACCCCGCCACAACAAAGGCAGCACTTAAGATTTACAATGACTATGATGACAGTGGCCCCGCCATACCTCAATGTACAAGAACCTACAACTCAGTGGAAACACATACCAAAAGATAAGCCTCCTGAGAAACGGAGCTTCCTAATACGCTGAATCGTGATCCATGAGCGAGATCCACGACCGATGTATTTCTACCGCAGCATGAACGCAGCCCAAGGAGGTCGCATAACAGTACCAAGTACGTGAAATCACAACCATCAGAATGAAATCATAATAGCCTAAAAGGTGAGACATGTATGATAACCCAAAATACAAGACGCAACATAAGCAAGCCAAGTCGTGACTCACGCCTCAAAGTCACCACTAAATATAACTATGGGTCTCACGCCCACAACATCCATCATGTTCGCATCATGGCCGCATGCCCTGAATATCATCGTGTAGACATGTCCATGATGCAACACACAATAAGGCCGCATGGCCACATGCCCCGAATCAGACGGTAGACATGCCCATGTAACCTCAATAACAATATCGGGTGGTCAACCCCGCCGCACGCCATGCTCCCGAACATCGCAGAACGGTGTAGACACGCCCATGTTGCGCATAACTATATATCGGTAATCAACTGCCGCATCGCATGCCGAGGATATCGTGACGGTAGACATGTCCATGTGACATCAACAACAAGACAAGAATCAAAATGGAAACATACCCGTGGAATTCTCCATCACCGCCAAAGACGCTCCAAGTAAGTTCTCAACAAGTCAACCGCCTCTATCGAGAGACGCAGAATACGTAAAACACCACACTTGCACAACAAAGGCTATCATCACAAGCATAGGCAAGTTTCACCACAACACGCATAGGCAAGTTTTACATCACTCAAAGTACCTTCATTTTATGCCACAGTCCGGGTTTTAACCCTAAAGTACTACTTACATTAAACCCTTTAAAAGATCCGCTTTTTTCACATAAGTCACACAATACCCGTAGTATTAAAATAGTGACTATCTTATTAAGTAAACAAAATACTTTCCCTTTTGTAAAATCAAGTAACAACATTATCTTCCAAACGTTCCAGTTTGCCTAATTTCAAATGCCTAAGTCACTTATTTTAGAAAGGTTTCATAACTCATAGTCTTAATCTCCTTTAAAATGAGTAACATATGCCATATATGTGAGTAGGTTATTCTTGTTTATAACAATCTTATTACAGCAGCCATGATCTAGAAAATGTAATATCATTTTGTCTCATCTTAGCTTCTATGCAGATGGAGGTTTCTACTGGTTTTAATAATACTTCATTACTTAATACATTTTCCTTTATTAACGCTGCAGTGGTTTGTCGATACACATTCGATTTCCAAATCAAGAAACATCATTCCCTTTAAATAAAACCAAGTACTCATTACTCACGAATGAGGTTTTACACAAACATTCACATTTAAAACAAATAAGTTAAGTCTCTTATCTTATAAGATCAAGTCTCTTAACAAGTAACACCAAGAAACCATTTTCTTTACCTCTCTTAAGACATTATACCTAACTCCCCATAAAGCTAGTACAACTCTTTTTAAAACCTTTCCAACCAAGTGTTACTCTTTCTTTTAAAACGATTCACAAATCTTTTGAAATACTTCAATATCTTCATTAACACATAACAAGCCAGTTATAACCAAATCAGTTACCTTTTGAAAACCACAACCCATTTTCTCACCTACATAAAGCTGTTATAACCAACTTCCCATAAAGCCGTTATAACACTTTATGTTTTAAAGACAATCAAACATAGTTAACAAATGTACATCTACCGTACTACATAGTTCACACATATCATGCTAGAAGAGATAGGAAGAGGTTCACATACCTCGCGGCGATTATCGACAATAAGCAAAAAGCTCCAAGTACTACAACCTTGCTAGCCCTTTCCACTCCTCGAGTAGAATACGCTACTCTTAGTACTTTCACCTATAAAGGCCACAAACGTCTATTAAATCTTAAACACAAGTTCCCATCTTTCTACAGAAAATTCGCAAAGACCTCCCCGCAACAACAGAAATCTCCTCCTTTATCGAGGTCGGCTACCAAGCCAACCAGGGGGGGGGGGTCAACACGTCTAACCGGACACGTACCATACTACTACACAGTAATGCTACACAAGTCTACTGTAATACAGCCCTAGGTAATTACAGTTCAGTTCTTCTCTTTATTATCCTTCTATGTGATTACTGTTCAATTCTTCATTCTTCAGGCTTAAGTCAAAAGACATTGCCACAATACTAAGTTCAGTTCTATATATAGTATACAACAACTATATATTCAACACTTATGTAATTTCCAATTGTTATACCCCGTATTTCCAGAGTATGTACGTAAGGACGTACGTAGAAATTTGAACTTGTGATTTAGGCTTGGCCGAATTCTTTTTGTTCACAACATCTTGCTAGAGTCGCTTGACTAAACGCTTCCACACTTTCGTAGGGAATTTCCGCTATGTCATTTTTAATTTTTGGATTTTTCCGAGAGACGAACATTTTGGATCAACGAGGTGACATGTGTCACCTCACATTCGAAGCAAGGCGCAACCCTTGGCCGAATTGGGCTACTTTATGGCCTTGATTTGTGCCTTGTTTTGTGCCTTGTTTTGTGGAGTGTTTTGTGAGTAGGTTAGGTGCACACGGCTCGATCTCGCCCTACACTTGCTATGCACTTGGCAAGATCTTGGCCATTGGTTGGCCTTGGCTTGTCCTATAAATACCCACCTCTTTGGAAGACTTATTCATCCTAAAAATCTCTAAGTCTTGAAAGACTCTCCCCCCCCTCTCTCTATTGTTCTCGCCCCTCCCATTTCATGAGGCCCCTTGGCAGTAGCGCCTCCTAGTAGTGTGGCCGGGTACCCCAGCCTAGTTGTCTCGTGATAATACACCCTTTTTGTGGTATAGAAATACTCTCCAAAGTATTGTTATAATGCCCAAATTACCTTAGCCGTATAATTGTTGTATTCTAAGGTTATACCTATACTAAAAGCCCGTAAATACTATTATACTTCCCGACCACAAAAACCGAAACCCTAAGGAAAATCTCCATAGTTAGTTGAGTCATAAGTGTAAGTTGGTTAGAACTTCTGGGGTCATGTGGAGCGGCCTGAGCACACTGAGTCGAGCTAAACGATTGCCCAGATCGACTTTTACTTGATAATTATGGGCTTATTGAGGTAATTATATTGTCCCTCTATTGTAATTGGAAATTACATGATTGTTAGACTATATAGTTGAAGTATACTATATATAGAACTGAACGTAGTTAGTTGGCAATGTCTTTCGACTTAAGCTCAAGAATCGAAATAATCAGAATTACATAATCAGACATAAGAGACTTGTGTAGTACCGTGGAGTAGAATTGTACCCGTCAAGTTAGATGTATGAACCCCCGTTGGCTTGATAGCCGCCCGATAGAGGAGGAGATTTACGCCGTCATGTGAGGAGGCGCCGAATTTTCGTAATGTTCTCACGGCGGATCTAAATGTTAATGCGCCTTGTGGCCTTATAGGTTGGCGCATCACGCATGGCGCGATCTACTTGGCTTAAGGAGTAGCCGACGTTGAGGTACTTGGAGCGTTTTGCTATTAGTCGATACTGTCGCAGGTATGCGAACCTCTTCCTATCTCTTCTAGCATGATATGTGTGAACTATGTAGTACGGTAGACGACAAAGCAAATGTATTTGATTATGTAAAACATAAAGTGTTATAACGGCTTTATGGAAGTTGGTTATAACACTTTATGTTGGTAAGAAAATACACGTGGTTTTAAAAGGTAATCGATTTGAACTATAATCGCTTGTTATGTATTAATAAAGAACTTCAAGAATTTAAAAAGATTAAAGAATCATTTAGAAAGAAGAAGTAATACTTGGTTTTTGAAAACTTAAGAGTTATACTAGCTTTACGGGAAGTTAGGTATAACGCTTAAGAATGTTTTAATGATTTCGGAAATCGTAATATGTATCGACAAACCATCGCAGCTAATAAAAGGAAATGTTTTGACTAATTAAGTATTATTAAAACCAAGAGAAACTTCCATCCTGCATGTAAGCTAAGATGAGACAAAATGATATTTCCTAGATCACGCACAGAATAAGATTGTTATAAACAAGAATATCCTACTCACATATAAGGCTTAGGTTTCTCAGATTGTTTAAAGGAGAATTATATTCTTAAATGAATAAGACTATTAACTACTAAACCTTTCTAAAATGAGAAACTTGAACATTGGAAATTAGGCAAACTTGAACATTGGAAATTAGCAAACTTGAACATTGGAAAATAATGTTGTTACTTGATTTTACAAAGGTAAGTGTTTTGGTTTATTTAAAAAGACAAATACTCTATTTTATACTACGTATCAGGTGACTTATGTGAAAGCAATGGATCTTTTAAAAGCTTTAATGTATGAAGTACTTTAGGATGTATACCAACTTGTTAGCATAAAGTACCTTGTGTGAATAACTTGATTGTGTTGGTTCGAGATAGCCTTGTAAATACTTTCTTGTTGACGTGATAAGTAAACATGTTAGGATGCTACGGTGTTAGTATCTTGTGTGATCGTGATGTAAGGGGGTCATTCTTGTCAGGCTTACGCTTGTTAAACGTTAGCATGTAATCATATTGTATCACATACCCTCGACTTGTTATACCGAGGGCTTGCCACCCTCGACGCGGGTCTATACGGCCATGCAGTCCTTGTGACTACGCGTGCGGTAGCTCGTGGATTGATCATTCCGGTGTTTAGCCTGACGCGGATTCCTATGCGGTCCGCTGAGACTATGCGTCTTTGAGACTATGCGGGCCGCGGAGCCTAGGCGGATACCGAGGGTCGGCCGCCGACGCGGGTATACCTCGGCGGTGGGACCATGATTCGAGGAATACCTCACGCGGGTCTGGGTGACCCATGCGAGTCGCGAGTTCCAGGATAGACGCGCGCATTGATATCGCGCGAGTGGCCGCCTTGATTACGTGGTGCGGCCCAGAAAGACCTCGAGATACGCCAGTGGTATTTTTGGTCGCTGGGTCTTAGTAGTCGCCATGCCTTCGCATTTGCCCCGCATTTGCGTTTATTGTGATAACTTTGAGGCGCGAGTCCCCGACTTGACATGATCGCTATTTATCAGGAACCGTAGTTCGTTATCATACATGTCTCCCCGCTTTATATAGACTACTATGATTTCATTTACATTTATTTTCGCCACATACTCTGCACTGATCGACTCTCCTCGGGGCCGCGCTCATGCCGCAGTAAAGGTACACCGCCGTTGATCCTCGCCTTAGGATCACGTCACTTGGGAAGCTCCGTGATTCCGAGGCTTATCAGTGGTATAGTCCCCGTCGTAGTAATTGTTTACATTCGTGGTTTGGCGGGCCCGCCCCGCCATTATTGTCGTATCATTTCTTAGAGGTCCAGTAATCGCTGTGGGCAGAATTTGTAAGAGGTTGTAAATCGTCAATTGCTATTTATATATATACCAGGTAACCGCTGTTAGCCCGCCTTCTTATTTCACCGCCATTTTACATCGTTTCATGTATTGTCTTTATGTTCCGCCGACACTGGATGTATGGCTACTGGGTGCCCGGTAAGGCACCAACACGCCCCGAACGGTCGTGACAAAAGTGGTATCGAGCGCTTAATCCTCTGAAAGTGTCTACGCATCGTGATCCAAGAGTCTTGATTATCGCCGTGTCGTGCACCACACCAATAATCGAGGCTATAGGTATTTAGGATTGGTTTCTATTCTTCTCACTCGAGATCGTGCCTTAGAGCCGTGTTGTAAGTCGACCTCTAAACGATTTCTTTCCCTTACCATTATGCCTCCGCGCAGGCAACCCGCCCGTGAGGCGCGCAAGGCAAATGCGGAGCCGCGAGTAGAGTCCGAGGGTTACGAGGGCACAGCCCAATCATCACCGAAAGTTAGGTGCTTCATCTCGGATTTCGCGACATCACTAGCCCCGCAAAGTTTAGCAGACGGCGGCGCTCCTACTGCGGCCATGATGTTTGAACCTTCAGTTCCACGACCGGGAACAGTGAATTTAGATTGCAAGAAGGCGACCCTGTTACTAGCTATGGATTGGCTACCAGAGAGTATACCGATGTACCGCGAGTCTTGATGAATATCAACGAGAGGGTTGTGCAAGAGTAAGTTCTTCGCCAGCTCGAGCATGGCTCGTAGCGGGCTTTTTGCGCAGAGCCGAGACGCGGTAGAGATCGACGTTAACGGCGATGACGCAGAGGAGGCGAGCAAGCAGGTCCTTTGGTAACTTTCGAGGCAATTCGCCTCAAGAGATTTGATTATGCACATCCACCAAACGCAGTGGTCTTCCACGAATTTCGTGACGCTCGGCGTGTGCGGAGTTGGCCGTAACCTGTGGCTTCCGCTCATACAGATGCACGCCATCCCGTAATGTCGTTTTTAGTTGGTACTTGTTGCACGGCGACCGCTGTGGTCTAATGTCGAAAGAGTGTCCTAGTAAGAAGGACTTAGCCTTCGTGATCGCGTAGTTTGTCATCTCCTCAATGCGCTTCACAAGGTGTTTGATTAGAACGACATGGAGTGAAACAAGAGTTAAGGTATATCTTTAACCTCTAGAGTTTTGTTTACGTGATCGTGAGTATACCTTAAGTGCTATGTTTTGATAGCAGCATGTTAGTTTTGATTAGATCATGGTTGTTTAACCGAGTAAGATGTCGCGGATAGAGAAAGTGTGAGCCTTAGAGCTTTATACGCAGAGACCTTAGAGGTAAGGCCATCTCGCAAAGGTGTAGTGTTATGTTTGATCCTTATAAGGAGTGCATAGTGCACGTGAGCTATGTTTCAGGGATAAGTCCCGAGTAGTGTGAAATGAAAGAGGTAGTCGAGCTAAGAAGACCGCTTAGGTTTTCGTAACGTGATTAGTAAGAGTTTTCCTTCGAGCTAGCATTGTACGCCGCGTCAACCCGCCGCGCAGGTTTGGCGGTGGGGTCGGTTGTGGTGGTCCCGCTTGTGTTGTGGTCACGAGGTGTTAGGCCCAAGTTTAGTCGACCAACAGACGAGTTCGTGGACGATTCGACTGGTTGGGCGACAAGCAGCCCATCGTGTTCTGTCAGACCGCTCACTCAGTTGTTGTTTTAACAAAGGTTCGAAGGCTGCACGGTGCCTACCTTCACCTTATGGCGCATGGAGCCGGTACACTGCTTTTGTTTCCGAAGTTTTACCAAACATGTGTTAAGAACTCAAAGTAGTCTCGAGAATCACATTCGCCTGCCGTTATTCGATTTCGTGGTAGTTGCAAGGTTTGTTGTCCCCGTTGAAGGAGTGTTGTTAGCTACCATTTCAGTGTTCGGATGTCTCCTTACGGCCTTGTAGGCGGAAGTGTAAGTTGCCTGGCCGATTGGTTCGATGTTGGCAAGGTTCAGATAGCTGGTTCAGTTTGTTCCAACAGCCGTGGATAGGCGGCTTATCTAGAAGAGGTTTTGGCAGCAGAGGAATCGTATGGATTATCGGCGACGACGCTAGAGTTCAGTTGACGGTCGGTCTTCTTGAATGTACCCCCCCGTTTTGGGTGTGACGAGTTTTGGAAAACAGAGGAAACTTAGCCCGAGTTACTTTGGGCCTTTGTAAGTTCATGTGAAGAATAGGCCAGGTTGCCTATATGTTAGCTTTTCCGTCCGACTTAGGAGGCGTGGACGTCCGGTCTTCAGATTGTTATGTTCGAAAGTATCAAGATCCATCCGTAACGTTCCGCTAACGATGCCCACGCTAAGAGATAGTAGCCCCAGTTTTGGAAACTACAGCAGATCGTAAATGTGGTGGTTCGAGGTACGACGGCCTTCGTGATCGACGATCCCGCACCATTTGTTGGGTCGCCGAGCAAGGCTCGCGACAAAGTGACAAAAGTGGTATCATTTTCGTGATGTTAGAGGTGTTTCCTCGTGACTTCGATGTAAGTTTTTATGCGCGCGTGTTTCGTGGGCTGACGTGGTAGGTTGGTTCTCGTAAGTATATTAGTGAAGACTATATCGCGCACGTTGTTTTGAGATTCTAGAAGGAACATTCGGACGCATGTTTCGGCGAGGAGAATGTTATACCGTATTTCCAGAGTATGTACGTAGGACGCATTTAGAAATTTGAACTTGTGATTTAGGCTCACGAATTCTTTTGTTCACAACACCCTGCTAGAGTCGTTTCGACTAAACGCTTCCACAACTTTCGTAGGGAATTTCCGCTATGTCATTTTTAATTTTATGGATTTTTCCAGAGACTAAACATTTTCGACCAACGGAGGGTGACATGTGTCACCTCACATCGAAGCAAGGCGGCAACCTCGCCGAATTGGGCTACTTTTATGGCCTTGATTTGTGCCTTGTTTCAGGCCTTGTTTTGTGGAGTGTTTTGAGCAGGGTTAGGTGCACATGGCTCGATCTCGCCCTACACTTGCATGCACTTGGCAAGATTCGCCATTGGTTGGCCTTGGCTTGTCCTATAAATACCCACCTCTTTCGAAGACTTATTCATCCTAAAAATCTCTAAGTCTTGAAAGACTCTCCCCTCTCTCTATTGTTCTCGCCCCTCCCATTTCGCGAGGCCCCTTCGCCGAGAGTAGCGCCTCCTAGTAGCTGGCCTGGTACCCCTAGCCTAGTTGTCTCGTATAATACACCCCCTTTGTGGTATAGAAATACTTCCAAAGTATTCATATAATGCCCAAATTACCTTAGCCATATACCTTGTCAGTATTCCAAGGTTATACCTATACGAAAAGCCAGTAAATACTATTATACTTCCGTACCACAAAACCGAAACTCTAAGGAAAATCTCCATAGTTAGTCGAGTCATAAGTGAAGCTGGTTAGAACTTCAGGTCAGGTGGAGCGGTCTGAGCACACTGAGTCGAGCTAAACGATTGCCCAGATCGACTTTTACTTGGATAATTACGGCTTATCGAGGTAATTATCTGTCTCTATCAGAATTGGAAATTACATGATTGTTAGACTATATAGTCAAGATACTATATATAGAACCGAACGTAGTTAGTTGGCAAATGTCTTTTGACTTAAGCCCGAAACTTAGCCGAATCAGATTACATAGACCGTATTACAAGAGAGACTTGTGTAGTAGTACCGTGGAGTAATTGTATTCGCTCGTGTTAGATGATGAACCCCCTGGTTGGCTTCGATAGCCACCCGACAGAGAGAGGAGATTTACGCGCCGCTGCGTGTGGGGAGGTCGCCAATTTTCAGAATGTTCTACGGTGATCTAAATGTTACTGCACTGTGGCCTTATAGGTCAAGGTACTACGCATGGCGCGATCTACTTGGCTTAAGGAGTAGCCGACGGCCTGAGGTACTGGAGCGCTTGCTATTAGTCGATACTGCCGCGAGGTACGCGAACCTCTTCCTATCTCTTCTAGCATGATACGTAGAACTATGTAGTACGGTAGACGACAAAGCTAAATGTATTTGATTATGTAAAACATAAAGCCGTTATAACGACTTTACGGAAGTTGGTTATAACAAATTTACGTTGGTAAGAAAATACATGTGGTTTTTAAAAGGTAATCGATTTGAACTATAACCGCTTGTTATGTATTAATAAAGAATTTGAAGTATTTCAAAAGATTTTTGAATCATTTTGAAAGAAGAAGTAATACTTGGTTTTTGAAACTTAAGAGTTATACTAGCTTTATGGAAGTTAGGTATAACGGCTTAAGAATGTTTTATCGATTTCGGAAATCGAATCGTATCGACAAACCATCGCACGCTAATAAAAAGGAAATGTTTTGACTAATTACATTATTAAAACCAGAGAAACTTCCATCCGCATGTAAGCCTAAGACGAGACAAAATGATATTTCCTGATCACTACAGAATAAGATTGTTATAAACAAGAATATCCTACTACATATAAGGCTTAGGTTTCTCGATTGTTTAAAGGAGAATTATATTCTTAAATGAATAAGACTATGAACTACTAAACCTTTCTAAAATGAGAAACTTGAACATTGGAAATTAGGCAAACTTGAACATCGAAATTAGGCAAACTTCAACATTGGAAAATAATGTGTTACTTGATTTTACAAAGGTAAGTGTTTTGGTTTATTTAAAAGACAAATACTCTATTTTATACTACGGTATCAGGTGACTTATGTGAAAGCAATGGATCTTTTAAAAGCTTTAATGTATGAAGTACTTTAGGATAGATACCCGAACTTGTTAGCATAAAGTACCTTGTGTGAATAACTTGATTGGTTGGCTCGAGATAGCCTTGTAAATACTTTCTTGTTGATGTGATAAGTAAACATGTTAGATGCTACGCAGGTTAGCATCTTGTGATCGTGATGTAAGGGGTCATTCTTGTTGTGCTTTACGCTTGTTAAACGTTCACAGATCATATCAGATCACATACCCTCGACTTGTTATACCGAGGGCTTGCCACCCTTGACGCTGGTCTATACGGCCTATGCGTCTTTGTGACTACGCTGGAGTGCTGTAGCTCCGTGGATTGATCATTCCGGTGTTTAGCCCGACGCTGGGATTCCTATGCGTCCGCTGAGACTACGCGGTCTTTGAGACTACGCGGCCGCGGAGCTTCAGCGGATACCGAGGGTTGGTCGCTTCACGCTGGTATACCTCATGCGGTCTGGGACCATGATTCGAGGAATACCTCACGCGGTCCGCGGTGACCTACGCGAGTCGCGAGAGTTCCGTGGATAGACGCGACATTGATATTGCGGCGAAAGGCCACTTCGACATGTATGCGCCTAGAAAGACCTCGAGATACAGCCAGGTATTTTTGCAATCGCTGGTCTTAGTAGTTTGCTATGCCTTCGCATTTGCCCTGCACTGCTTATTGTGATAACTTTGAGGGCGTGAGTCCCCGATTTGACATGATCGCTATTTATCAGGAATCAGAGTTCGTTATCATACATGTCTCCTCGCTTATATGGACTACTATGATTTCATTTACGCATTTATTTTCGCCACATACTCTGCACTGTTGCATCGACTCCTTCGGGCCGCTCATGCCGCAGTAAAGGTACACCGCCGCTGATCCTCGCCTTAGGATCACGTCATTTTGGGAAGCTCCGCATTCCTGAGGCTTATCACGTATAGTCCTCGTCAGTAAGTGCTTACATTCGTGGCTCAAGGGCCCCGCCCCGCCATTATTGTCGTATCATTTCTGCAGGTCTGTAGTAATCACTGGGCAGAATTTGTAAGAGGGTTGTAAATCGCTCAATTGCTATTTATATATATACCGGCGTAACCGCTTGTTACCTGCCTTCTTATTTCACCGCATTTTACATTGGTTTCATGTATTGTCTTTATGTTCCGCTGATTACTCTGATGTATGGCTACTTGGGTGCCCGGGGTAAGGCACCAGTCACGGGCCCCGGAACGGGTCGTGACACCAATTACAATAGGGGGACAAGATATTTACCTCGATAAGCCCAAAAATTATCCGAAGTTTAACGCCGCCCCGAGCAAGGTTTAGCTCCTCCGAGTGCTCCAATCCGCTTCCAACAACCCTAAGTTCTAACCAACTTCTCTTAAGCACCTCAAACAACAATGAAGATTTCCTTAGGGTTTCGCTTAGTGGCTAAAGGAAAGTATAATCGTATTTTCTGGCTTTTAAAAGTGTAACCTGGGAATACTACAAGGTATACGGCCAAGGTATTTGACATAACAACAATACTTTGAGAGTATTTCTATACCACAAAGTGGGTATTATACGAAAACAACTAGGCAGTGGGTACCCTACCCAGCACCACTAGAGTGGGGTGTACCCCACTAAGGGGGAGGGAGGCTCTCGCTAGCTCACAAGAGAGGAGAGGAGCTCTGGACGAGTCTACAAGCAGGGAGTGGGAAGGGATTTATCACTTAACACAATTCAGGACGAAGAAAGCCTTCACTTAGAGTGGTATTTATAAAGTCGCCATGGCCAACCAACGGCCAAGATCTTGCCAAGTGCATAGCAAGTGTAGGGCTAGATTTCAACCATGTGGACCTTATCCATCTACCACACAACTTGCACAAAAATATCCTACCAACTAAAGTGGTCCAAATCGCCCAAGCCAAGCTTTCATGGTTGCCGCCCAAGTTTTCCAATGCGAGGGTGACACTTGTCACCCTCCCGCTGGTCCAAAATGTTTCGCCTCTCGAAAAATCCGCAAAATTATAAATGACATAGCCGGAATTTTCCCTACGAAAGTCGTGGAAACGCTTCGCCGAAAACGACTTTATCGCACTTGTGCCCAAATTTCGAAACTTGTCAATTTAAGGCAAAATTTTAATACGCACGCCTCACGTGATGTATCGTGGAAATACGGTATAACATTCTCTTCCTTAGAAACATTCGTCCCGAATGTTTCTTCTCAAGACGGATTACTTAAGAAGATCTTCTAACAGTTGCCAACGCCGCTACCGCCACGAACTAACGTGACGATTTTCCTTAAGGCTATTCTCGCCTTCGACCGCTTCAAGGTCGAACATATCCACGAACTCATACGATGGTCATCAAAACTGGCCTAACACCCTGGTGACCCTACCTCGGCGGACCACCCAGAGCTGACCCACCTCATCCGACCACGGTTGACACGCAACACGCCTCAACCCGACCCTTCCCACGCCAACTCTCTAGTTTCGATCCGAATAATCTTACTCTACAGTCGCGAAAGCTACCACTTCCATTTCACACTACCTGTGACTTACCCTTTTCACTAACTGTGTTTCTAAATCACATTTTAGCACAAAGCTATCCAAACATAACACTTAACACATCATTAACATCAATACATACAAGTATCTACAGGTTAGGATATACTCAAACTAGGCGGTTCAAGGACCGCTAAAATCGAACTTCCATCGCGACTCATACCGTGGGCCCTAAATCGCTTAGTAGTTCAGGCATCCTACCCGCTACTGGTCGGACAGCCGCCATATGGCCCCGCTGGCCGCAAGAATAACAAGCTCCTCGTACTACGACATTTCTCAAATGCGTCTACCACATCGACTACACCGAGGTAGGGTGACCAGACCGCCAACACCCTACTCCTCAACATTCAAACTGAGCCCCGACTCGCTTCCCGAATATCCTGGTGGTCCCGGCGGTCGCGAGGACCACTCAGAATGGGCGAGGTACATAACTAGTTCGCCACGAGGCGGTCCGCCGGTGTCGCCAAAATATCCTATTGCCTGGTCTTCTTCACCGTAAAACGGTCCACCAGCTGACCGCGCTTCCTCGCACTCCGCGTACGAGCTCGAATGCGGTAATGTCCATGCCAATAAGAGAAACACCAACAACTTCGCTAGGTAATCATCGAGCCTCAGAATATATCTGCACTCGATCCTCCATACTAGCTACCAACGCGGAACATACCGCCAATGAGTCGAACTCCACATTGACT
>CM056721.1:108768769-108858646 GCA_029844215.1 Przewalskia tangutica
GTCTTGTGGTTAATCGCTTTGGACATGCCCGACACGATCGTGGCGCGGGTATGCTTCCATTTTGGTTAAGGTCTTGTAGTTGTCGCTTTGGACATGCGACCACGATGCGTAGCGCGGGTATGCTTCCATTTGGTTAAGGTCTTGTGGTTGTCGCTTTGGATATCTTGACACGATCGCGTGGCGCTGCGGGTATGTTTCCATTCGATTATCGCCTTGTGATTTCCTTTTGGACATCTTGACCGCGATCGTAGCGCGCGGGTATCGTCCGTTGGAAAGTTGTCTTATTGTTTCCCTTTGGACATGCGACCTGATCGTAATGCGCGCGGGTATGCTTCCGTTTGGATTCTTTGTCTTGTTGTTGAGGTCCATGGACATGTCTACACCGTCTGCGAATTCAGGGGCATGTGGCCGTGTGACATTTGTATTATTGTTGCATCATGGACATGTCTGCCGTCTGATATTAGGGGCATGCGGCCGTGATCGAACTGATTGATGTTGTGGGCGTGGGACCATAGTTATATTGGAGTGATGGTGTTTTATGTTGTGAGCTGTAGTTTGGTTATCATACATGTCTCTGCTTTATATAGATTAGTATGATTTCATTTCTGGTGTTATCTGATTTCACATACTTGGTACTGTTGTCTTGACCTCCTTCGGGCTGCGTTAAATGCTGCGGTGAAGTACATCGATGCGTAGATCCTCGCTCATAGGATCACGATTGGTAGCGTTTGAAGCTCCGTTTCTCGGAGCTTATCTTTAGTAGGTGTTCACTGAGTTGTAGGTTCTTGTACATTCGGGGTATGGCGAGCCCTGTCCGTCATAGTCATGTATATCTTAAGTGCATGTAATCTTGTTGTGGGCGGGGTTGTAAAAGGATTAAAGCTGTTCGGGTTTTATGTTTATCTTGAAGGCAACTGTTTTGGTTGCTTTGTTATTTATTATATCTTTTGTTAAATGACTCATGTTTTATGTTCCGCTGATTTTCTCGATGTATGTATCACTAGGGTGCAGGGTAAGGCACGATGCTTGAACCCAGGCAGTCGTTACACTGCCTACCACTTGATCTTGGCCCTTGGTTGTCCTATAAATACCCCCGCTGTGAAGACTTAGCCATCCACAAAAATCTCTAAGTTTTGAAAACCCTCTCCTCCTTGTGTAGTGTTCTCGTCGACACTTCCCCTGAGAAGGCCTTGGCGAAACACACCACCACTTTGAGAAGCCTGGCAGAGACACCACACTCTCTTGTGAATTCTCGTAAAATACCCTTGGTAGAAATACTTCTCAGTATTGTTGTTATGCCAAAATACTCTCACAGCAACCTTTGTAGTATTTCCAGAGTACCTTTCTATATCTGGCAGGAAAATACTACTATACTTTCCTTTAGTCACAAACCGAAACCATGGAAAAATCGTCATAAGAGGTTGAAGTATTAAGTAGAAGTTGTGTAGAACTTCTAAGGGTTTCGGGCCGGGCGAATTGGGCGTGCAGTTAAGAGCTAAACGCTTGCTCGGGATCGACATTTAAACTTGGATAATTTTGGGCTTATCGAGGTAAATAATCCTATCCTTACAGTGTAATTGGAAATTACATCTTGTAGTAGTATAAAAGTGAATATAAGATAAATAGAAGGATATTACTGAGAGAGAATTGAGCGTAATAGAAGGATATTACAGAAAAGGAATTGGCGAAATCACGTCAGTAGAATATTAAAGAAGAAGAGTGGCTGTACTTACATAGGGGTGTATTCTGATGAACTTGTGTAGTTTGGCGGGTAAGGAAGTGTTGCCCAATTTTCCGTAGAATTATTCTACGATTGTAGTCTAGACATTGATAGACTTGTATGACCATTATAGGTTGAAATCACTGCGAGTGGCGTATTCCATTCGGGGTGGAAAAGGCTAGCGAGGACTTCTGATACTTTGGAGCGTTTGCTAATAGTCGATAATCGTCGCGAGGTATGTGATTCTTCCTATCCTCTTGAGCATAATATTTTAAAAGAATATATATATATAGTCGGTGACGCGTCGTGTGTTAAGCGAGCGTAGTTTCACGTGTCTTTTGACTTAAGCTGAATAATAAGAATCTTGAAGTATTTCAAAAGAGTTAAGAAACCTTTTGAAAGAAGAGTAACACTTGGTTTTAAAAGTTTTAAAGCTTAAGAGTTATACTAGCTTTATGGGAAGTTAGGTATAACGACTTAAGAGAGATAAAAGAATGGTTTATTGATTTTAGAAGTTAAGAGACTTAATCTTAAAGATAAGAGACTTGACTTATTTTGAATTAACATGAATTTTGTTAAAAGGGTGAAACCTCATTCGTGATAATGAGTACTTGGTTTTAAAAGGAATCATGTTTCTGATTTGAAATCAGAATAAGTATCGAGCAGACCACCCTGCGGCGTTAATAAAGGAAATGTATTGACTAATTAAGTATTATTAAAACCCGGTAGAAACCTCATGCATAGAAGCTAAGATGAGACAAAATGATATTACATTTCTAGATCATGTTTGCTTTAATAAGATTGATTATGAACAAGAATAACCTACTCACATATAAGGCATATGTTTCTCAAATTGTTTAAAAGAAATTATATTCTTAAGTGATTAAGACTATGAACTCTGAACCCTTTCAAAAATAAGAGACTTAAGTACTTGAAATTAGGCAAACTTGAACTTATGGAAAAGAATGTTGTTACTTTATGTTGAAAAGGAAAGTGTTTTGGTTTACCTAAAAATGTGAGTCACTCTATTTTAATACTACGGGTATCGGGTGACCTTTATAAAAGAAATTGATCTTTTAAAAAGAATTTAACGTACGTAATACTTTGGGGTCAGAACCTGGACTTTGGCATAAAATAACCTTGAGTTGTGTGTAACTTGCCTATGTTTGCGTTTGATAGCCTTGTTGTGCAAGTATTGTATATACCACCGTGTCTCGATGGAGGGCGGTGATGTGTTATGAGCGATTCTTCACGAGTCCCGTGAGATGGTAGGGACACGTATTCATCGATTCTTGGAGTCCCGTGAGATGGGCGGGACACGTATTCGTCGATTCTTCACCGAGTCCCGTGAGATGGGTCGGGACACGTATTCATCGATTCTTTCTGAGTCCCACGAGATGGGGGACACGTGTTATACCGTATTTCAGTATATGCGTAGGGCGTGCGTGAAAATTTGAACTTAAGAGTAAGGCTTGGGCGATTTTCACTTTGTTCACAACACCCGATTAAGTCGTTTTTTAATGAAAGCGTTTTCCACGACTTCGTAGGAAAAATTCCGGCTATGTCTTTTTTTATTTTTGCGGATTTTTAGAGAGGCGAAACATTTTGGACCAACATGAGGCGCCACAGCACCTCTCATTGAGTGGAGTGGGCGGTAAAGGTGGCGAAAGTTGGCCTTGTTTGGTCAAGGGTTGGTAGGATATTTTTGTGTTAGATGGATAAGGTGCACTTGGCAAGATCTTGGCCCTACACTTGCTATGCACTTGGCAAGATCTTGGCCATTGGTTGGCCTTGGCTTATGCTATAAATACCCCTCTCCCTTTGATAGATTCTTCATCCTTTCCACAAATCTTCTAAGTGTTAAAATCCCTCCCTCTCCCCTCTTGTTGACTCTCGTCCAAGAGCCCTCTCCCTTTGAAAGGCCCCCTTGGCGAGAGCCCTCTTTCCCCCTCACAGTAGTGTGGCGTGGGTACCCCACCCTAGTTGCTTTAGTATAATACCCCCTTTGTGGTGTAGAAATACTCTCAAAAGTATTGTTATAATGCCCAATTACCTTAGCCGTATACCTTGTAGTATTCTAAGGTTATACCTATATGAAAAGCCGAAATACTATTATACTTCCCGTCGGTCCAAAAGCGAAACCCTAGGAAAATCTCCATAGTCAGTTGGAGTATTGTGTAGAAGTTAGTTAGAACTTCTAAGGGTGGTTTAGAGCGGGTTGGAGCGCTCGGGTTGGGCTAAGCGATTGCCCGGATCGACTTTATACTTGGATAATTATGGGCTTATCGAGGTAAATATCTTGTCCTCTATTGTAATTGGAAATTACATGATTGTTAGACTATAGTTGAAGTATACTATATGTAGAACTGAGCGTTGTTGTCGGCAATGTCTTTTGACTTAAGCTGAATAATAAGAAACCTTTTGAAAGAAGAATCTTGTTGTTTTACATAGGGCGTATTCTGGTAGACTTGTGTAGCTTTTACGTGAGGTAGAATTGTGCACGTCAGGTTAGATGTATGAACCCCACGGTTGGCTTGATGGCCGGCCGATAGAGGAGGAGATTTACGCCGTTGCGGGAGAGTCTTTGCGAATTTTACGTAGAATGTTCTGAAGGGATCTAAATGTTAATAAAGCGCCTTGTGGCCTTATAGGTTGAAGTACTACGTATGGCGCGATCTCTGGCTAGGAGTAGCCGACGGTTTGAAGTACTTGGGCGTTTTGCTATTAGTCGATGCTCGTCGCGAGGTATGTGAACCTCTTCTATCTCTTCTAGCATGATATGTGTGAACTATGTAGTGCGGTGAGCGTCATGTGCTAAATGTATTTGATTGGTGTAAAACATAAAGTGTTATAACGACTTTATGGGAAGTTGGTTATAACGACTTTATGTTGGTAAGAAAATACATGTGGTTTTTAAGGTAGCGGTTTGAACTATAACTGGCTTGTTATGTGTTAATAAAGAACTTGAAGTATTTCAAAAGATTTTTGAATCATTTTGAAAGAAGAAGTAATACTTGGTTTTTGAAAACTTAAGAGTTATACTAGCTTTATGGGAAGTTAGGTATAACGGCTTAAGAATGTTTCTTGATTTGAATCAGAATGTGTATCGACAAACCACTGCAGCGTTAATAAAAGGAAATGTTTTGACTAATTAAGTATTAATAAAACCAGTAGAAACCTCCATCTGCATAGAAGCTAAGATGAGACAAAATGATATTTCCTAGATCATGACTGCTGTAATAAGATTTTTATAAACAAGAATATCCTACTCACATATAAGGCTTATGTTTCTCAGATGGTTTAAAAGAGAATGATAGTCTTAAGTGATTAATACTATGAACTCTGAAACCTTTCTAAAATGAGAAACTTGAACATTGGAAATTAGGCAAACTTGATCATTGGAAAAGAATGTTGCTACTTGATTTTACAAAGAGAAGTAATTGATTTACTTTAAAAGGATAGTCACTCTATTTTTATACTACGGGTATTGTGTGACATTGTGAAAGTAACGTATCTTTTAAAGAGTTAATGTATGAAGTACCTTGTGTGTATAACTTGATTGTGTTGGTTTGTGATAGCACAGTAATACTTTCTTGTTGATTGATAAGTAAACATGCTAGGATGCTACGTGTGTTAGTATCTTGTGATGTTGTGTAAAGGGTTTTCCTTTGTTGTGCTTATGTTGCTTAACGATAGGCATTGTGTTAGTATTTTACATCACTCATCTCTTGAGATGATTAGGGGTTAAGGCGCCTACGATGCGGGGTGGACTCGGAGCGGGTCGATGGACCTATGATTCGAGAATACCTCACGCAGTCCCGAGGGCTATCTTGCGAACTACGAGAGTTCGAGTTAGTGTCGTCCTTTATGGGCATGCGGTCCGTGGCCATGCGCGGTGCGAAGTCGGGGCGATGCGGGAGTAGCTACCCTCGATGCGGGAATACCTCATGCGGGCGATGAGATTGGCCTATGCGGGCTGCGGAAAGTTCGAGCTAGCGCGCGCATTAGATCTGCGGGCAAGTGGCGGCTTTGATCATGTAACGATGCAAGCGGATCTTATAATCTGATTCATGACCTTGTTGGTGCGTAGGTGTTAGTAGTCGGCTATGCCTTACGTACCTGCATGCGGTGTTATTATGGCACAGGTGGGACACGGTGTTCATGTGTGTTCCTTGGTGCTTTTATATCATAAAGCTGGCGGTGAGAAGGTATTCCACGGGCATGATTGATGTTGTGGGCGTGAGACCCATTGTTATATTTGAGTGATGACTTGAGGCGTGAGTCCACGACTTGATATATGCTTGTGTATTGTGAGCGTAGTTTTGTTATCATCATGTCTCTGCTTTATATAGACTACTATGATTTCATTTACAGTATTTTGATTTCACATACTCGGTACTGTTGTCTTGACCTCGCCCGAGGCTGCGTTAAATGCTGCGAGTAAAGGTACACGATCGTTGATCCTCGCTCTTAGGAGTCACAGATTCACTTTTGGGAAGCTCCGTTTCTCGGAGGCTTATCAGGTATAGTCCTGTTATTGTGGGTGCTTACATTCGGGGTATGGCGGGGCCTGTCCGTCGTTGTTGTCATATCATTCTTAAGTGCAGTAATCTTTGTTGTGGCGGGGTTTGTAAAAGGATTAAACATTCATGATTGAAAGAGTTGTTGTTTATATATATGCGAAGGCAAGTTTTCCAGATTCTTGTTTTGTACTTCATTTGTTTCACGTATGTGTTTATATTCAGATTACTCGATGTTGTGTCACTAGGGTGCGGGGTAAGGCACGATCCGGGCGATTTGGTCGTGACAACACGTATTTCATCCGATTCTTTACCGAGTCTCATGGGATGGGCCGGGACATGTATTCCATACTTCACCTAGTCCCACGGGATGGGCCGGGACATGTACACCACACGATTCCACCTCTATCCCCATGGGATGAGCGAGACATGTTATCGTATAATACGGTTTATATCGGCAGAAGCGGTGAGGAAGGAGTTCCACGGGCATGAGGGATGACTTGAGGGCGTGAGTCCCTGACTTGACGTGACTGCTTTTATGTTATGAACTGTAGTTTTGTTATCATACATGTCTCCTGTTTTACATAGACTATCATGATTTCATTTCTGATATTTTTGATTTCACATACTTGGTACTGTTGTCTCGACCTCGCTTGAGGGCTGCGTTCATGGCGCAGGTAGAGGTACATCAGTTGTGGATCCTCGCTCATAGGATCACATTTCAGCGTGTTGGGAAGCCCCGTTTTTAGGAGGCTTATCTTTTGGTATGTTGCCCTGAGTCTGTAGGTTTTTATGCATTCGAGGGTATGGCGGGGCCCTGTCCCGTCATAGTTGTTGTTGTAAAACTCTTAGAAGTGTAATCTTGTTGTGGCGAGTTGTAAAAATGATAACTGTTCGGGTTTTTATGTATATATAAAGAAGGCAACTGTTTTGGTTGGCCTGTTTATTTATCATATCTCTTGTTTCATATTTATGTTTTATTTCCGCTGATTTTCTCTGATGTTGTATCACTAAGGTGCCCGGGGTAAGGCACCAGTCACGGGCCCGGGTTCGGGTCGTGACACTTTTTATTAGTCTTATTCACATACACTCTCATTTTAGTTTACTTAAGGCACTAACATGTCATTATAAAATCCGGGAATTTGACCTAAAGTACTACGTACTTCTATTCTTTTAAAATGACTTTTTTTCATATAAAACTTCCAAGATACTAATAACCGTAGTATCAAGTCATAACTACATTTTAAGACAAGTCACAATACCTTTTAGAAATACATTTTCAGGCTTCTAAATCAAGTGACTTCTTTCTTTTAAAACCTTAAACAATTGATGCCTTTAAATCAATTTGCCTTTCATTAATTCGAGTCATTTATCATACTTATATTAATTAGAGTAAACCACTCTTTTTAACTTTCCATAAAGCTATTATAACCAACTTCCCATAAAGCTGTTATACTAGTTTTATACCTTAGAAACTTACATTCTTCTTTATAACCAAGAGACTTAAACTTTCCAAACGAAACAAGTATCATATACTTTCGAAATACTTAAAGTCTCTTAACTTTTAAAAACCAAGATATCCTTATTATTTTTAAACAAGTGAGTTAATTTCCTAACTCAACCAACTTGAACATTCTTAAGATAAACCAAGGATATCAAATGGACTAGATTCGTCAAAATCTCGTACGTCTACCGTACTATACGTTTACAACTTATTCATGCTCAAGAGATAAGAAAGTTCCACATACCTCTTCGGTTCAATCCACTTGCCAAGTCCAATATGTCGTACGTAGTATGTCAACCTATAATGACCATAATACGTTTATTAACTTCTAGTTTCAAACGTAGAATATTCCAATGCAAAGACACTAAATTCTACGGAAAATCGGACATCACTTCCTTTGTTTCTACATACTTTGCCACCTTTTTCAAGGCCGAATTCAATAACCAAACACGCCACATTTAAGGCTCAACAGTGTAGTTAACAATAGGGGATTACACGCCTACAAGACGTGTAAAATTCTTCCCCACAATTTATAACAAACTAGTCCAACATATAATGTCATTCTCGGCCAAAGGTGTAACAACATATCAATCTTTCCAATTCCTTTTCAATTCAAGTTGTTTAGCATAACATGATATCAAGCCGCAATCGATTACAACTACTACAATCCTCAAGTAGGTAAACATGCGACGATTCTAATTTAACGACCAAATTGTACTTCAATTTCAAATGGCTCATATGTCATTTCGGATTTAGGCTACTACAATCCATATCACTTATCAAACTTCAATACATATACTTCATGCTAGTAAAAATGTAAGGCTAACAACAATATGTAATCTTGTAACACTTTAAGAGAACAAGATTGTTACCTTAACGAGCCTTAATTCACTTCAAGATCCGAAGTCGCTCCTTAGCAACTTAGAGCCTCTTCTTGACACTTCAATCCGCCACTTGAGACCCTTAGCATATCACAAACAACTTTCCTTTAAACTTCCAATCAAAACCTAGGAAAGCAACTAGGTTTTCACCTTACGACTAATACGAAAACAATCTTTTTCCGGGATCTTTCTATTGAGATACCCTTAGAATACCTTTAGGAACCTTGGGTTTGAATATTGGGAATTATGGACAAAAATTGCAAAATTTTCTTGTGTGGGAGCCTTCAAAGCCGAAAGCACTCTAAGTGCTTCTTCAAATTTATTTTTTTCTAAGTGTATAAGATTGTCTTGCAACTAGTAGACATATATAACACTAGTAAGGGTCAAGATTAGCACACATGTGGGGCTTAGATGAGTTTCACATGGATCAAGCCCAAGTGGCACTTTGACAAGTCAACAATGTCAAGCTCTTTGTCTTAGCAAGACTTGGTCATTTAAATTATGGTCAAATGACCATTTTATCCATGCCATTTCGTCCAAGACTACTAAGGGGGGGGGTGACACGTGTCACCCTCCCGCTCGTCGCAATATTTCGTTTTCCGACAATTTCATAATTCCGATAAATTTTTACTCGTCTCAAATCTTAACATTTTTGGGTTCTTACCTTCGTTCTTATAAACATATCCTGAAATTCCGGGGTGTAACAATTTATTTAAAGTAAGCAAGTGGATTTGTTGTTTAAAAAAAATGATGACTTGAATTTATATGTGAAAAGGGGATTGATTTTAAAAGTGGAAGTTATATAGTTTTAAAGAGAATAAGTTACTTGGTTTTGGAACTGTATGAAACTTTATTTTTCAAGTTATGGGACTTGATTTCTAAAGTATAGATGATATGATTTTATAAGTATAAGTAAATGGACTTTAAAGAATGTATGTTATGAAGTTTTAAGACTGTGAACTTTGATTGTCTTTTAAGGATTATGAAGTTTTAAGCGATATGATTTGAAAGAGTGTATGTTACGAGTGGTTAATACTATAAGCCTTGATTTTATGAGTGGAAGTGACTAAACTTTAAAAAAGTATGGCTTCTTAATTTATTTCAAAAGTTAAGAAGATGGTTTCGAAAAAAGTGTGTGACTTGAGCTTTAAAAAGAAAGGAGTTTATGATTATTTTTAAGTATGTATGTACGTAGTGTTTTTGGGTCTAGTTTTTCCTAATGTTGTAAGAATAAAAGTGTCTTAAGTTATCTAAAATGAAGGGTTGTTATAATAGCTTTATGGGAAGTTGTTATGACGACTTAAGAAGAAGTGAAAAGATGGTTTAAAAATGTTATGTAAGGAAAAACACACCGAGCCTACAAATAGGCCGGATTACGTTATGAGATACACCGAGCCGGATTACACCATATTACCAGAGCCTCGCATAGGCGGGTTACGTCATCTTACAAGGCTCGCGGCGGGCGGATTATGCTACATGATTCCACGGTACGAGCTCGCGGCGGGCGAATTATGCTACATGATTCCACGGTGCAGGCTCATGGCGGGCGGATTATGCTACATGATTCCCACGATGCAAGAGCTCCATGGCGAGCCGGATTATGCTACATGATTCCACGGTATCTGAGCTCCATGCGGGCGAATTATGCTACATGATTCCACGATTGCGAGCCCCAGCGGGCGAATTATGTCACATGATTCATCATGCAAGTGTCCATAAATGGGCGGATTACGTTATCACGTATGGATAATCAAAGTAAGCTCCCAAATAAGAAGTCCCTCCATAAAGGGCCGGATTATGTTATGTAAGATATGTAAGTTATGTGGAAAAACTTGATTAAATCCTTAAAGTATGTATGTAAGAATATGATGTTAATTCTCATTGAAAGAAGGAAAAAACGGTTAATATACGATTGATTCGGTTACTGTACCTTGTTTCTGTTCCATACTCGGTACCTGTTGTATTGACCCCCTTCGGGGGGCTGCGTTCATGCCCGCAAGTGTTAGGTACACAGGTTGGTGATCTCTGTTCAGTTTTTGGCAAAAAGCTCCATTCACTACGGAAGCTTATCTTTGGGTACGGTTTCCCTAATATTGTAGATTATGTACATTCAGGGGTATGGCGGGGCCCTGTACCGCCACAGTTGTAATTCTTAGAGGTCTGTAGTCACATGCTGTGGGTCGGTTTGTAAAAAAAAAGGGGATGTAACTGCGGTTGTTTATGTATATGTATATGTGTCCAGGGAGGTAGCCTTATCGGCTAACCTGTTGTTTAAATTCTCGTGGTTTTATTTTATAAGTTTCATGTATGTTCCGTTGATTATCTCTGATGTATACATGTAAGGGTGCCCAGGTAGGGCACCAGTCGCACGCCCGGGGTCGGGTCGTGACAGAAAAGTACCTAGAAAAACAGAGGAAATGATGCCAGATTTTCCGTAGAATTAGAGGGCAAATTGTTTGGTATAAGTTACAATAGTAAGCTTGAAATTGATAGAAGTGTTATCGTTATTATAGGTTGAAGTACTACGTGTAGCATATTCTATTTGCAATGTGGAATAGACGATAATGTTGAAGAACATGGGAGCGTATTGCTACTTGTCGTGTTGGTTAGTCGTCACGAGGTATGTGAACTTCATTCTTTTGACATGATTATTTGGAAAGTCTATGTGACTTGATTTTGGTGAGTCTATGTGACTTGATTTATTAAAATAAGTAAATTGATTTTGAAAGTATCGAGTCTTGATTATGAAAGTATGAGTGACTTGGTTTGAAATGTATAAGTTACTAGATTTCTTTAAATGATTATGAGACTTCATTTTCAAGTTATGAGACTTGATTTTCAAAGTTAAGAGACTTGATTATTTTGAAAGCTATGAGACTTGATTTTGAAAGTTATGAGACTTGATTGGTTTTAATAGTGAAAGCGCCTTGGTGCAAAAGTATAAACTTGATTTCGAAAGAGTATGAAATCTTGAGTTTTAAAAGTAGAAGTGTATTGCTTCAAAAGAATAAATGACTTGATTTAAAGAAGTAACTTGATTTAAAGGTATGAGTTACTTGAGATCTGAAAGTAGAAGTTACTTGATTTCAAAACCTTGAATTGAATTTCTAAAGGTGTAGTAACTTGATTTGGAAAGTATAGATTACTTGATTTGAAAAGTATGGATTACTCAATTTAAGGAGAATAAATGACTTGAGGTTGAAAGAAGAGGTTCTTGGTTTTAAAAGTATAAGTTACTTAAGTTTAAAAGTGTAAGTAACTTGATTTTGATAGCAAAGGTATTTTGGGATTCATTCTCCCTAAATATTGCATGAAAGCGATTCTTTTATAAAGAATAGACGTACATATTACTTTGGGTTCAAATCCATACATGATATGGTAGTGCTTTAGTTTCCTAAAATGAAAGTGTTATAACGGCTTTATGGGAAGTTTGTTATAACAAGGTTTGTGGAAAGTCAAGAGATGGTTTAAAATGTTGTAAGGAAATCATGGGAGAATGTCCATGGTTAAGTCCTTCATATAGTACATGATATGTGGCATTTTGATTTTCAAAGATGTTTTAAAGTAATACGTGATGTCTATTGCCCTGATTTGTCAAACCATGTCTTAGAAAGATACTTGGTATGATAAGTGTCTTGATGATGGTTTCAAAATGATACATGTATTGGATTCTACTTCCTAGTGATACATGTAGTACTTGGGCTTTTCTAAAAATGGAAATTTAGTTTATAAAGTGAATGCACGGCTCATGTACATTGTTGTAATGGACTTTAATCCTTAGTGATGCAAGGTGTGATAGTGCCTTGGTGTTATAAAATGAAAGACTTGTTAGTGTCTTGTTTATTTTAGAAAGGAAGACATGGTATTGTCTTGGTTATTTTAGAAAGGAAGACATGGTATTGTCTTGTTTGTTTTAAACGGAAGGCATGGTATTGTCTTGGGTATTTCAGAAAGGAAGACATGGTATTGTCTTGTTTGTTTTAAAAGGAAGGCATGATATTGCCTTGGTTGTTCAAAAAGATGGTGCCTTCATTTTGTCTAATGAGAGTTAAAGATTACTTAACTTGCATATGTTGTTCATGATAGACATTAGTGCTAGTGGTATAAGTATAATTGCGGGGTAAACCCCCAAGAAATTATACATCTCCTGAGTATAATTGCAGGGTAAACCCCCAAGACATTATACATATTCTGTGGATTTACTCCCCAAGATGCGAGTATGGCGTATATGCTCATGCGAGTCCCTAGGGCTCAAGCGGGTGAAATAGTACTATGCGGGTGAAATAGTTCTATGCAAAGAAATTACCTCATGCGGGTCCACATGACCTATGCGGGTGAAATAGTCCCAGGAGTAGGATTGCATAATGATACGACGGGCAGGTGGCCTTAGATTGATCATAAGCTTCCCAGTTTAAAGAGGTAAAGTTTACTCTACTTTTAAAAAGGCACGATGTACTAATATTTGAGTATTATACTTGTTACATCTTGTGATGATGTTTTATCACGAGCATGCTTTTGTGATATTATATCTTTGAGGCGGTGTCCATGATTTTGACATGGCTTTCATATGTGAAAGTGGTGCGGTGTTATAGTAGTCTGATGATACAAGTCTGATTGGCTCGATTGTTTTATGACACGGTAAGATCACGGTATTTGATTTTCATACTTGCACTTGTCATTCTTTTCTGATTATGATCTTGTTTACTATACTATATTTTCGTTCCATACTTGGTACTGTTATCTTGACCCGCCGAAGCTGCGTTCATGTCTGCGAGTCTAGGTACTCGATTGTGGATCATGAGCTTAGAATCACAGTTCAGCATTTTGAGATGACTCCAATGTTCCGGAGCTTGTCATTATGGCTAGGTATATTCAGAGGTACGGCGGGGCCTTGTCCCGTCATAGTTGTCATCAAAATCTTAGAGGTATGTATTCATATGTGGGTTGGACTGACTAGAGTTGTATTTATATTGTTGAACAGTGTAGACCCTTTTGGGTGTGATTTATTATTATGGTAGCCTTATCGGCTTTGCCTGTGTCTAAAGAAAAAAAAAGTGTTATTTTCTTCCGCGGTTTATTGTGTTGTATGAATAGAAGGGTGCCCAGGTAGAGCACCAGTCGCGGGCCCGGGGTTCGGGGCATGACAGAGTGGTATCAGAGCAATTAGTCCTCGGAATATCTACAGACCGTGTATAGTAGAGTCTTATTTATCGGTGTATTGTGCACCACATCTATAAACAGGAGGCTATAGTACATTTAGGATTGGTTTCCCTTCTTCTCACTCTGAGATCGTGCGATAGAGCTGTGTTGTTAGGGTAGTCTCTCCCTAACGTATTATTTTGATTGAAGGTATGAGAAAGGCAACAGTGACCCAGAAAGGATATTATGGATTGTGTATCCAAGTTGGTAAAAATTGTTGTATAATTGGTATAATGATGTACATCTATACGGATATATGTATGAGGGTCATATGTGTGTTGCCTAGAATAGTTATAGATTACCAAGAATTGGTAAAACCTTAATAAATACTTGGAAGGTGTGAAGCAGTTTGTTGAAACCTACCCATAGACTTTATATATGTACTGATTTGGAATACCATGAGGTAATGAATTGTCTAAGATTGTGATAGACTCTTAAAAGATCATGTTTAATTGATTTGATAACATACCATGTTGATAGATTAAGCCGTGTTGTACGCTTACGTGAAATGTGTGGATAATATTGATATGGAGTAAATAAAGTTGTTGTGATAAAGACAACAAGATTTTAAGAAGCTATATTTCCCGTATATGGGGACTGATAATGTAAGCTTGGAACAAGGAGTAATTGTGAACCTTAGAATATTGATAACCGCTGAGACCTTAGAGGTATAAGGCCTTCTAAAGGTAGTAAGATTTATTTCGTACGAAGAATGAGAATTAAGTGCGACAATGGGTCAGGTTGTGGGCTGATTGTGGGTCAACCCGTAACTCAAAATGGGTAGGTCGGTTGGAGGTGGTCCGCTATGTGATAAGTCACGGTGCAAGGCCCAGTTTAGTTGTCGTTTGTCACGACCCAAGACGGGCCCGGTGCCCTACACAGGCACCCTTACGGTATACATCGAGAGATAATCAATGGAACATACATAAAACTCATAACGTAAATCAACAAGAAATAAACAACATGTTAGCCTATAAGACTACCTCCCTGGATATATATATATGCATAGCCAAAAGCAGTTACATTCTTTTTCTTTACAAATCGACCCACAAGATATGACTACAGACCTCTAAGAGTTTTGACATAACCACTGTGACGGGACAGGGCCCCGCCATACCCCTGAATGTACATAAATCTACAACGTCAGGGAAACTGTACCAAAAGACAAGCCTCCGGAGAAATGGAGCTTTCCAAGAACTGATCAGTGATCCTAAGAACGAAGATCTGCAACCTGTTTACCCCTACATGCGGCATGAACCACGAAAGAAATCGGTTCAACAGTGCAAGTATGGAGCGGAAATAAGGTCGATAAACAATCATGGTATGCGAAAGAATGGCGAGCAAGTATAAAAAGTAAATACGAGATCCTCTGAGTGTCATTACAACTCATGAACTTAATCGCACATTATTATCTTTTCCCATTTTCAATAAGAGTTATAATCAAATTCTTACATACATACTTAGGAAAGATCATCAAGTTCATAAACACATAACTTACGTATCTTGCATAACATAATCCGACCCTTTACGGAGGGACGTCTCATTTTGGAGTTCACTCTGATTATCCATACGTGATAACATAACCCGGCCCATTTACGGGACACGGTGAAATCATAAAAAGAAAGTCTTCCCACGAAGGTATACTGCCCGGCCCATTCAGGGACGCGGTAAAGTCACATAAGTCTGCCCATAAAGGTATACTGCCCGGCCCATTATGGGACGCGGTAAAGTCACATAAGTCTGCCCATAAAGGTATATTGCGACCCGTTACGGGGCGGTAAAGTCACATAAGTCTGCCCGTAAAGGTAAGCGCCCGGCCCATTACGGGGCGCGGTAAAGTCACATAAGTGCGCTCATAAGGTATACTTCGGCCCGTTACGGGATGCGGTAAAGTCACATAAGTCTGCCCGTAAAGGTATCTTGCCCGACCCGTTTGGGATGCGATAAAGTCACATAAGTGCGCCCGTAAGGTATCTTTGCCCGACCCGTTACGGGGCCTTGGTAAAGTCATATAAGTCTACCCATAAAGGTATACTGCCCGGCCCATTTTGGGATGCGGTAAAGTCACATAAGTCTACCCATAAAGGTATCATAACAACTTTTCATTTTTGAGAACTTAAGGCACTTTATCACATAATCCTTTTTAAATACACTAAGGCATTTTCATAACTTGAAACCTTAGGGAAAGTAAACCCAAAGTACTACGTACATGCATACTTATAAAAGAATCATA
The DNA here is from genome assembly GCA_029844215.1 of Przewalskia tangutica. NCBI lineage: Eukaryota > Viridiplantae > Streptophyta > Magnoliopsida > Solanales > Solanaceae > Przewalskia > Przewalskia tangutica. Next base: position 108,784,827 of record CM056721.1, read on the forward strand.
ACATGAAAGATTAGGGAGTTGGACCCAACATACTACGTACATACATACACATAAAAGATTCATGCCACACCTTCTCTTTTAAATCAATAAACTTCTTCTTTTTAAAACTCACATTACATACTCTTTCGGAATCAGGAAATAATTCATGGAAGCCATACATTTTAAATCAAGTCATTTCTACCTTTAAGAATCAAGTCCCATAACTTGAAAAATAAAGTCTCATAACCTTTTAAGAAATCAAGGTTCATAGTCTTAAAACTTCATAACATAACTGTTTAAAATCAATTCACTTACTTCAAATAAATCAAGTCATTTCTACCTTTAAGAATCAAGTCCCATAACTTGAAAAATAAAGTCTCATAACCTTTTAAGAAATCAAGGTTCCTAGTCTTAAAACTTCATAACATAACTGTTTAAAATCAATTCACTTACTTCAAATAAATCAAGTCATTTCTTCCTTTAAGAACCAAGTCATTTCTACCTTTAAGAACCAAGTCATTTCTACCTTTAAGAACCAAGTCATTTCTACCTTTAAGAATCAAGTCCCATAACTTGAAAAATAAAGTCTCATAACCTTTTAAGAAATCAAGGTTCATAGTCTTAAAACTTCATAACATAACTCTTTAAAATCAATTCACTTACTTCAAATAAATCAAGTCATTTCTACCTTTAAGAATCAAGTCCCATAACTTGAAAAATAAAGTCTCATAACCTTTTAAGAAATCAAGGTTCATAGTCTTAAAAATTCATAACATAACTGTTTAAAATCAATTCACTTCAAATAAATCAAGTCATTTCTTCCTTTAAGAATCAAGTCATTTCTACCTTTAAGAATCAAGTCCCATAACTTGAAAAATAAAGTCTCATAACCTTTTAAGAAATCAAGGTTCATAGTCTTAAAACTTCATAACATAACTCTTTAAAATCAATTCACTTACTTCAAATTAATCAAGTCATTTCTTTCTTTAAGAATCAAGTCATTTCTACCTTTAAGAATCAAGTCTCATAACTTAAAAAATAAAGTCTCATAACCTTTTAAGAAATCAAGGTTCATAGTCTTAAAACTTCATAACATAACTGTTTAAAATCAATTCACTTACTTCAAATAAATCAAGTCATTTCTTCCTTTAAGAATCAAGTCATTTCTACCTTTAAGAATCAAGTCATTTCTACCTTTAAGAATCAAGTCATTTCTACCTTTAAGAATCAAGTACCATAACTTGAAAAATAAAGTCTCATAACCTTTTAATAGCGTCAATCGACATACGTACTTTTTAACTTCTAAGAGTAGAAGGAATCATGAAATAATACCACATGTATATTTCATCGTAGAATCATGCCAAAAGAAGGAAGAGGTTCACATACCTCGCGACGACTAACGATCGTAGCACTATGCTCCAAAGTACTTCAACCTTGTTAGCTTTTCCACCCTTGAGTAGAATACTCTACCGTAGTACTTCAACCTATAATAACCATAACATGTCTATCAACTCCTAGCTTTTAACGTGGAATAATACTAAGTGTTAGGTCTCTTATTCTCTGAAATTTGGACACTTCCTTTTTCTCGTACTTTTCCACCTTTTCAAGGCGAAATCAATAACCAACATGCCACATTTAAGGCTCAACAATTCAGCTAACCAAAGGGGATTACACGCCTAATAGGACGTGTAAAATTTTGCCCACAATTAAAGTAAAATTGTCTAATAACTTGAGCCATTTTCGGCAATCACAAGGATAACACCACATCTATTCTTTTCCAATCCCTTTTCAATCCAAGTTGTTATTCTAACATGTTATATAGTCGCAATCAATTATAACAACCATAATCCCTTTCGTATATAACATGCGACGATTATAACTATCGACCAAATTGATTTCCAATTTTAATGGCTAACATGTCAATCTCGGATTTATGTGTTACACCCCGTAATACCAGGGCTACTAATTGAGAACGTGAATAAGGATTTAAGATTTGAATTTTGGAAGGAAAGAATAATTACATTTTCTTAAGGAAAATTTCGGAAAAAATGTGACGACGGAAAAATTATTAACTTGGAGTATAATACTTCTAATTGGATTTATGGACTTAGTATTGGATTATAAGGTGTTGGAATTGATAATATGGGGTCATGAGAATTTCACAATTTCGCGAGGACGCTTGAAAAATTATAATATTTTGGACCAATCGGAGGGCGACACGTGGCGCCCCTCCACTTGTCTTGCTAAGATGACAGCAAAATAGATATTTTGAGAGGGGACAAGTGGACATGGGTCCCACTCCACTTGGCTATACATATCCAAGTCTTGCAAGACTTGGATCACTTTACACTTAGACAAAAAAATAAGCTCTCATCTTCTCCCCTTTAGCTCCATAATTTCGAGAGGCCCTTGGCTAAAAACAACCATTGTTGATCAATTTATTTCTCCAAGATTAAGCCCTTAAACCAAGTGCTAAGCCTACATTAATATTCTACACGTTTTTACTTGTCTTGGCCGAAAGTTGATGCCAAAACCCTAGGGGTTCCGTCGACTTTTTGGAAGTAAGATTCAAAGAGAAGTTGTTCCTAAGGTTGTAGGGGGTACATATATGTGATTGGAACTTGAAGAAGTTGAGCGAAAGCAGCTGCGCACCAATAAAGACCGGACTGTTTTGGGGCGTTTTTGGGAAATAAATGAGGTAAAACTCCTTCTTCTTTTAAAGTAATTGGATATTACTTATTGTTATTATGTATGGATGAACTTGTGTTAGAAAAGAATGAAGAATAAAAAGCGTTTGAGCCATTTTTGGGGCTAAAACCGATTTGGGACAGATTTGGTGCAAATAGAATTTGTTGGTTATTGTCGTTGTTATCTTCACCTATTGCATGTTATAATGGATTAATATTGTTGTTAATAAGTAGTTATAACGTATGTAGAAGTTTTGGAACTCGAATTGGAATAAAATGGATTAAGGAACGAGTTATCAGGTTGTAGTTGTTGTGGCGAAAGCGCCAAAGCGTTGAAGCGTTGTTGTGTCGTTTAGTGGACTGTTTTGAGGTATTAAATGCTGGAAATTTAGTTGTTGTTATGCATGTTTAAGTGTAGTAGTTGCTAATGAAAGTCCTAAGGGAATAAGGGTGTGGAAAGGCGTTAAAAGGCCTCACATTTTACCCTCGTTATGGTTGAATTGCGGACTGTTTTTATGGGCTGATTTGTGGACTGTTTTGTATAACTGTGGGGCAGAATTGTACACGTCCATTTAGGCGTGTAATCCCCTTTGGCTAACTGTTGGTTGTTCCTTAAATGTGGCTTGTTGGTTGATGAATACAGGCCTTGGAAAAGGTGGAAAAGTACGTAGAAACAAAGGAAGTTGTTATACCCCGTATTTCCAGAGTATGTACGTAAAGGAATACGTACAAAAAGTTTGGTCTTAAAGTTAGGCCTTGGGCGATTTTAGGCACAACTCTCAAAGCGAAGCGTTTTCCGGCGAAGCGTTTCCCACGACTTTCGTAGGATAAATTCGGCTATGTCATTTCTAATTTTTGCGGATTTTTAGAGGCGTAACACTTTGGACCAACGAGAGGGCGACACTTGCCACCCTCTCATTGGTGGACTTGTCACGGCAATAGGGCCAAATGGATGACCATCCTTGTCATAAAGTTGGTTAGATATTTTGTGTGCAAGTTGGCTAGGTACACTTGCCCTAATCTTGACCTTACTCTTGCCTAGCACTTGGCTAAATCTTGGCCATTGGTTGGCCATGTCTTGACCTATAAATACCCTCTTGAGATGAAGAGTTCTTCATCCACAAAAGCTTTCAAGTCTAAAAATCCTTCCCTCTCCCTTTGTAAGCAATTAGTCCAACACCTCCCATCGAGAAGCTTGGCGAGGCTACCAGCCTGCTTTGTAGAAACCTACCCTCCCTTGGTAGAAAAGTTGCCTTCTTGTATTGTTATAATGCCCAAATACCTAGCCCAAATACCTTAGTACTTAGTAGAAGTTGTGAAGAACTTCTAAGGTTTCCTTAGCATACAACTTAGGAGCAAAACCTTGCTCAGCGACTTTTCTAGGATATTATTGGGCTTACAGGGTAACTAATCCTAACCCTCTTTTGAATTAGAGAATACTTCTTGTTGTAGAATAAGAATAGTATAAATACTTAGAAGAATACCACAGAATAGAATTGAGCTGCTATCACGGTAGAAGGGTTTAAAGAAGAATAATTGAGCTGTACTCGCGTAGAATTTGTTTTCACTGATGAACTCATATAGCTCATGGGTAGGGTTGTGCTGCCCAACTTTCCATAGAATTGTGAACCCTCTATTTAGAATGACCCTCGAGTAGTCTTTGATAGATATACGTGACTATTATAGGTGACTCTCTGCGTGCGACATATTGACTTGGCGGTGGTTTATTTGAGAAGGTATGTGATTCTTCCTAAGCGTGATATTTTACAATATATATAGTGCGGTGAGCGTACATGTGTTAGCGGATAATAACTATGGCAATGTCTTTGACTTAAGCTGAATAATACTTACGGCAATGCCTCACGGCTTAAGCTGAATAATACTTACTGGCGATGCCTCAGCAAGCCTGAATAATAGAAGCGAAACATTTCAAGCAGATTCTTGAATCATATTATGTAAGAGAACTAATTGGTTTTAAAAAAGCGAAGCTTAAGAGTTATACTAGCTTTATGGGAAGTAAGTATAACCACTTAAGATTGATAAAAGAAACAAGTTTGCCTATGTGTTTATAACAGACTTATATTGTGAAAAGAATAATAAGATGGTTTGATAAGTAGACATGATATGATGCTATGTGTGTTAGTATCTTGTAACGTTTGTATAGGTGAGTATCCTTGTTGTGCTTATGTTACTTAAAAGATAAGTTGTTATGTTAGTATACTATCACTCACCTCTTGAGATGATCACAGGGGTTAAAATGCCCTCCGTCTGAGGTAGACTCGGTGATGCAGGACCGTGATTCGAGAATACCTCATGCGGGTCGAGGGCCTATGCGGAGCTACGAGTTCGGTTAGTATGCGGGTTATGCCTCATGCGGTCTATGTGGCCATGCGGACAGCGAGTCGGGGCGATGCGGAGTAGCTACCCTCGATGCGGGGTTATACCTCATGCGGGCCCGTGTGAGTGGCCTATGCGGACTCGGGAGTCGAGATTAGGCTGCGAGAATGATGATATGGCGAGTGGCCTGTTTGATCATTCGCGGCCTAGACAAGACCTATTCTGATTACCTATTGTTGCTCTTGTTTGTGATGTGGCACTACGTGCGGTTTCATGGTTGTTTCACACATATTTGTAAGCGGTTTTAAAAATGATATGTTTTCATTTAAGTACTTTCTGATTTCGCATACTTAGTACTGTTGTGCGACCTCCTTCGGGGCTGCGTTCATGCCGCGGTAAGAGGCAAGCGGTGCTAGATCCGCATCCTTAGGATCTACGTTGGTGTCGAGAGCTCCATCTCTTGGAGGCTCTACTTTTGGTATGATCTCCCTGTTGTAGATAGTTTTATCTGATCGAGTATGGCGGAATACTGTCCCTCCATAGTTGTATATTTCCTTAAGTGCAGTAGTCATGTTTATGCGATGTCGGATGTAGCGCTAAAACATGATTATATATATATCTTAGAAAGCGATGTTTTCTCACAATCGTATCTTGTTTTATAAAGCTATTTCATGTCTTGCTTTATGTTTAGTTGATTACTCGATGTATGACTACTTGGGTGCCGGTAAGGCACGATCCACGAACCGGAATGGGTCGTGACAAAAGTGGTATCGAGCCTGCTTATCCTCGGAAAGTGTCTGAACCGTATCTAGTAGAGTCTTGATTATCGGTGTGTTGTGCACCACACCAATGTCGAGAGGCTATAGGATATTTAGGATTGGTTTCCGTTCTTCTCATTCGAGATCGTGCTTTAGAGGCGTGTTATAGGTTGGACCCCTCTAACGTATTCCTTTCTGTGCTGATTATGCCTCACGTAAAGGCAACCGGGCCCGAAGGCAAGCGGCCGAGGCTGCTAGCGAGACACCCAGTCACGAGGGCTCGGGCCGGTCTATACGAGGCGGCGAGTTCTATGGCGCCGCCCGGCCCAGCGAGACCACGGTACCCACCTCGCATCCCACGATGCAGGCGGAGAGTTAGGAAGTACTGAGAGATGGCCCAGCTTTTGGCTAAAGTTGTGGCCCGATCGAGAGAGGCTGAATCAGCGATTCGATTCGATTCAGCTCGATCTGCGTCGCGCCGTTGTTCACCGAGGCGAGAGAGTTTGAGGCTACGAGACTTCTTGGTAGCCGCCGGAGTTTTATGGATCGGCGGGAGGATGATCGCGAGTTCATCCGTCGGCAGGATTTTGAGAGTGATCGGCGTCGGAGACCGGTCGTGATCTTTGGCTCACATAAGTGCGTGATACGCGATCGATTGGTTTTGATTCATGGGAGTTATCGGGAAACCGCGTCCCAGCTACTTGGGATGAGTTCTCGGAGGCTTTCCTCACTCACTTCTTGCCTCGCGGATGAGGAGGCGCGGTGATAGATTTTTACTGCGAGGCGAGAGAGGGCGCCTTGTCGGGAGTACAATGTCGAGTTTGATTCATTGGCTCGATATGTCCCGGCATTGGTAGCGAATATGGAGGATAGGTGCCGCTATGTCAGGAGCTGAAGCGACTATATGGCGAGTCATGTGCGGGGTTTCTCTCGGCGGGTATGGACATTACCGCGTCTGAGCTCGCGCCCTTGGATGCGAGGCGCTTGGTCGGCGAGTGGGCGACAGCGAGAAGAAGGCGGGGCGGGAGGGTCTTACGGTGGTTATCGTGGTGGCGGCCTCGGCGATCTGGGTCGCACCACGGCCCGGCCTGAGCACTCTGCCGTCCCGGCCACGGCCGCGATTTTCAAAGGCGGGCCGGGGCCAGGGCTTGAGCGTCGAGTAGCGAGTGCTTGGCCGATCGGGACCACCCGGTGTGGCGATCGGTAGATCCCATTACGGGAAGTGTGGTACTACTTTTGGATCTTATTCTGATTGTAGCGGCGGAGTCACTGCGGCTTGTCAGGCCGAAGCGTGGCGGTGGTAGGGCTCGGCCCGAGTTACTTGCCGCCATCATCTCCTACGATTACTCGCCGGGGCGAGTGCTCATGGGTCGGCCAGTCGCGGCGAGGCGTGGCTCGGGTCGATTCTGCGGTCCTCGAGCGCATTTATGCTGTCGGTAAGCGAGATCGGGAGGCCTCACGATGTAAATCGCAGTACCTTGCTCGGTTCTGGGTTTGATGTGTATGCTTTGATAGATCCGGTTCTACTCGTCTATATATCTCCCTTGTTGCTAGTAGGATGAGGATAGAGCACGAGTCCATAGACCCTTTCGAGTAGCTACGCGATGGGTGATTCGGTGGTAGCTCGGCGGGTATATAGGGCTTGTCTGTGACCATTCTGATCGTCGGACCACGGCGACTTGATAGAGTTGGAGATGATTGACCGGCGTGATTATGGGGATGGATTGGCTGGCTTCTTGCTATGCCAATGTAGGCTGCGAGAGAGAAAGTAATGCAGTTCGATTTCACGAGGCCGGTTGTTGAGTGGGAGGAACGCGGTATCGCGAGGGTAGGTTTATTTCCTACCTCAAGGCTAGGAAGATGGTGCGAGAAGGGTATATCTACCATCTCGTTGGTGTTTGATCTTTGAAGGCTGCGGTACCAGATTTTCCGTCGATTCCGGTGGTGAAGTTCCCGGGCGTGTTTCGGATGACCTCACGGGTATCCTCACGAGAGGAGATCGAGTTTTGTATAGATGTGTTGCGGATACTCGGCTATTTCCATTCCGCCATACGAGAATGGCACCACCAGGCCAGTTGAGAGAGTTGAAGGATCGGCTTAGGGATTTGCTAGAGAAGGGCCATTAGGCCTAGTGTTTCTCCACAGGGGCGCGGTATTGTTCGTGAAGAAGAAGGGCGGGGCGGCTGCGCATGTGTGTTGATTCTGAGCGGTGAACAAGGTGACCATTAAACGAATACCCCTTCCTAGGATTGATGATTTGTTCGACCGATTGCGAGTGCGAGATGTTTCTCAAGATTGATCTGCGATCGGGCTATCATCAGTGCGAGTCGAGAGGTGGATGTCCACTAGGGTGCATTCGGACGATGCGGGCATTATGAGTTGGTCATGTCTTTTGGGTTGACGATACTCGTGATATTCATGGATTTGATGAACCGAGTGTTCAAACCATTTTTGGACACGTTTGTGATAGTGTTCATTGATGATATCTTGGTTTATTCGCTCGGAAGCGGGAGCATGCGAGCATTTGAGGTGTCTTGTGATTCTCGAGACCAGCGATTTATGCGCCAAGTTTTCCAAATGTGAGTTTTGGTTGACTTGATGGCGTTTCTTGGGCATATTAGCCGGGTGATGGCATTCGAGTTAATCGGCCAAGATCGAAGCGATCGAGACTTAGCCTGAACCTACTACTCCGGAGAGGTTCGCGATTTTACGGGCCTTGCGAGTATTATCGGCGGTTCGTGGAGAAGTTTGCTTCTATCTACGCACCATTGACTAAGTGACTCGAAAAGCGGCCAAGTTTGATGGTGATGCTTGTGGCGGGGTTTCGATTCTTTGAAGAGAGGCGGCCGCCCGTTCTTACTCTTCCGGAGGTCGGATGGTTATGTTGTGTATTGTGATGCGTCGTGCATCGGGTTGGGATGTGTGTTGATGCGGCATGGCGGGGTTATAGCATATGCATCCGACAGTTGAATAAACACGGAGGAACTACCCGCGTGATTTGGAGTTAGCGGTAGTGATTCACGCTTTGAAGATCACGCGAGGCCTTATTTGTATGGGGTTCACGTGGATATTTTTACGGACCACAGAGCCTCGGTATATCTTCACCAGAGGAGGTGAACTTCACGGCGAGGCGGTGGTTAGAGTTGCTTAAGGATTACGATGTTGATATCTGTACCACGGGAAGGCGATGTTGTGGCGGATGCTCTTAGTCGTAGGTCGATGGGAGCCTATCAGATGTGCGACTAGAGAGGAGGGACATGGTTCGTGATTTGCATCGATTAGCGAGCCTTGGTGTCCGTTTGATTGATTACGATAGCGGTGGGGTTAGAGTTCGTGAGGTTGCGAGTCTTCCATCGTCGAGGAGGTGAAGAGCGGCAGTTCGAGGACCGGCTTTGATTCGATATCGTGATCTGACTCTTCGAGAGGGCAAGGGTCCTTTTGAGTAGCACGATGGGGTGCTAAGGTTGAGAAGCGTGTGTTCCGGATGTTTGAGGACTTGGCGGCGAGTTCTTGAGGAAGCACTGCGGTAGCGGCGTTACTCTATCCGTCAGGGTCGACCAAGATGTACCACGACCTTAGATACGTGTATTGGTGGGATGGTTTGAAGAGGGCGTTGCGAGTTCGTAGCTCGGTGCGTGTTGTCGGTGAAGGTAGAGCACGAGACACGGTGGTTTGTTGCGACGATAGAGATCCCGACACAGAAGTGGGAGGTAATCAACATGGACTTCATCACGGGATTACCTCGCGCTCGGAGGAGACATGATTCTATATGGGTTATCGTCGGCGGTGTGAAATCAGCCCACTTTCTTCCGTCGGGGCGACTTTTAGTGAGGATTATGCGGACTTTACATCAGAGATCGTCGGTGCATGGAGTCCCTACGATCATATCGAGCAGAGCCGGTTTCGGCCAACTTAGGAGTCGCTTCCGAGAGGGTTTAGGGGCGGTGAGCACAGTCTGCATTTCATCCACGAGCAATGACGGGCGAGCGGGCGCACTATCCGGACTGCGAGATATCTTTGCGAGCTGTGTTATTGACCGATGGTAGTTGGGAGGATCATTTGCCTCTGGTTGAGTTCGCGTATAATAATAGCTACCACTCCGTATTCGGATGGCGCCTTATGAGGCCTTGTATGGGAGGAAGTGCGGTCGCCTATAGGTTGGTTCGAGGTGGGCGAGTGCGGCTAGTGGGACCAGATTGGTACAGCGACGGTGGATAAGGTGAAGCTTATCCGAGCGGCTATTAATGACTGAGTCGGCCAGAATCGTATCACGGATCATCGTCGTCGTCGACATCCGGAGTTCTGATTGATGATTGGGTTTTCTGAAGGTGTCACCATGAAGGGTGTGATGAGATTCGGGAAGAAGAAACTCGGCCCAGGTACATTAGGCGTTTGGTGTCGCGAGGTAGGCAAGGTTGCCTATGAGTTGAATCTGCCGTCCGATGCGGAGGCGGTGCATCGATGTTTCACGTTTCTATCTTTGAGAGATGTATCGGGGATCCATCTAGGGTACATCCGATTGGCGATGTCGGTGGCCGAGGGTTATCGTATGAGAGATTCCCATAGCGATAATCGATCGTCGGGTTAGGCGTCTGCGGACGAAGGGCGTGGCTTCCGTCAAAGTCTTGTGGCGGAGCGAGCTCGAGGAGGAGATGGCGTGGGAGCGAGGAGGACATGAGGCGAAGTATCCTCACCGTTCCCCACCCTCGGGTAATTCACTTTCCTACTTGTAAATCTTCATTGTCGTTTATGCCTAAGTGTTGTTTATGGTGTGTGGCTTTTTTGCAAATTTAAGTTTTGAAGAACCTTATCGTTATCTGTCTTGGGAAGGAACATTCGGACGAATGTTTCTAAGGAGGAGAATGTTATACCCGTATTTCGGAGTATGCGTAAAGGAATACGTCTGAAAGTTTGGTCTTAAAGTTAGGCCTTGGGCGATTTTTGAAGGCCTGACTCTCCAGCGACAGTTTTCGGCGAAGCGTTTCCACTGACTTTCGTAGGATAAATTCGGCTATGTCATTTCTAATTTTTGCGGATTTTTCAGAGGCGTAACACTTTGGACCAACGAGAGGCGACACTTGCCACCTCTCATTGGTGGACTTGTCACGACAATAGGGCCAAATGGATGACCATCCTTGTCATAAAGTTGGTTAGATATTTTGTGTGCAAGTTGGCTAGGTACACTTGCCTAATCTTGACCTTACACTTGCCTAGCACTTGGCTAAATCTTGGCCATTGGTTGGCCGTGTCTTGACTTATAAATACCCCTCTTGAGATGAAGAGTTCTTCATCCACAAAAGCTTTCAAGTCTAAAAATCCTTCCCTCTCCCTTTGTAAGCAATTCGTCCAACACACCCCCTTGAGAAGCTTGGCGAGGCTACCCCCTTAACTGGCGAAACCTACCCCACTCGGTAGAAAAGTTGCCTTCTTGTATTGTTATAATGCCCAAAATACCTAGCCCAAATACCTTAGTACTTAGTAGAAGTTGTGAAGAACTTCTAAGGTTTCCTGGAGCATACAACTTAGGAGCAAAACCTTGCTCGTGCGACTTTTCTAGGATATTATTGGGCTTACAGGGTAACTAATCCTAACCCTCTTTTGAATTAGAGAATACTTCTTGTTGTAGAATAAGAATAGTATAAATACTTAGAAGAATACCACAGAATAGAATTGAGCGCTATCACGGTAGAAGGGTTTAAAGAAGAATAATTGAGCGTACTCGCATAGGAATTATTTTCACGATGAACTCATATAGCTCACGGGTAGGGTTGTGCTGCCCAACTTTCCATAGAATTGTGAACCCTCTGTTTAGAATGACCCTCGAGTAGTCTTTGATAGATATCTGTGACTATTATAGGTGACTCTCTGTAGCGACATATTGACTTGGCGGTGGTTTTATTTGAGAAGGTATGTGATTCTTCCTAAAGCATGATATTTTACAATATATATAGTCGGTAGGCGTCGTGTGTTAAGCGGATAATAACTATGGCAATGTCTTTGACTTAAGCTGAATAATACTTACGGCAATGCCTACGGCTTAAGCTGAATAATACTTACGGCGATGCCTCACGGCTTAAGCACGAATAATAAGAAGCGAAACATTTCAGCGGACTCTTGAATCATATTATGAAGAGAACTAATTGGTTTTAAAAAAGCGAAGCTTAAGAGTTATACTAGCTTTATGGGAAGTAAGTATAACCACTTAAGATTGATAAAAGAAACAAGTTTGCCTATGTGTTTATAACAGACTTATATTGTGAAAAGAATAATAAGATGGTTTGATAAGTAGACATGATATGATGCTATGTGTGTTAGTATCTTGTAACGTTTGTATAGGTGAGTATCCTTGTTGTGCTTATGTTACTTAAAAGATAAGTTGTTATGTTAGTATACTATCACTCACCTCTTGAGATGATCTAGGGGTTAAGTCGCCTCCGTCTGGGGTAGACTCGGTGATGCAGGACCGTGATTCGAGAATACCTCATGCGGGTCGAGGGCCTATCGCGGAGCTACGAGTTCGAGTTAGTATGCGGGGTTATGCCTCATGCGATGCATGTGGCGTGCGGACAGCCGAGTCGGGGCGATGCGGGAGTAGCTACCCTCGATGCGGGGTTATACCTCATGCGGGCCCGTGGTGGCTATCGGACTCGGGAGTCGAGATTGGGCTTGCGAGAATGATGATATGGCGAGTGGCCTGTTTGATCATTCGCGGCCTAGACAAGACCTATTCTGATTACTATTGTTGCTCTTGTTTGTGATGTGGCACTACGTGCGGTTTCTGGTTGTTTCACACATTTGTATGGTTTTAAAAATGATATGTTTTCATTTAAGTACTTTCTGATTTCGCATACTTAGTACTGTTGTCTTGACCTCCTTGGGGGCTGCGTTCATGCCGCGGTAAGGGCAGCCAGTGCTAGATCCGCATCCTTAGGATCTCTACGTTGGTGTCGGGAGCTCCATCTCTTGGAGGCTCTACTTTTGGTATGATCTCCTGTTGTAGATAGTTTTTATCTGATCGGTATGGCGGGGCCTGTCCTCCATAGTTGTATATTTCCTTAAGTGCAGTAGTATTTATGCGATTGTCGGATGTAACTGCTAAAACATGATTATATATATATGCCGAAAGGCGATGTTTTCTCACACAATCTGTGTCTTGTTTTATAAACTGTTTCATGTCTTGCTTTATGTTTCCGTTGATTACTCTGATGTATGACTACTTGGGTGCCCCGGTAAGGCACCAGTCACGGGCCCCGGAATGGGTCGTGACAGAAGTGCTGCCCAATTTTCCGTAGAATTAGAGGGTCATTATTTGGTATAAGTCCTACACTTGATATCTTGTAGTTGATAGAAGTGCTATTGTCATTTTAGGTTGAAGTACTACGTGTAGCACATTCTACTTGGCTTGTGGAATAGCCAATAAGGTTGAAGTACATTGGAGCGTATTGCTACTTGTCGTTTGGGTTAGTCATGACGAGGTATGTGAACTTCTTCCTTCCTTTGACATGATTATTTGGTAAGTCTATGTGACTAAATTTTAGTGAGTCTATGTGACTTGATTTGGTAAGTCTATGCGACTTAAGTCATTTGAAGTAAGTAAGTCGATTTTGGAAATATATGAGTCTTGATTATGAAAGTATGAGTGGCTTAGTCAAAATTGTATAAGTTACGTGAAGTACTTTAAAGTTAAGAGATTTGATTTAAAGTTATGAGACTTGATTTCTTTACAAGTTATGAGACTTTATTTTTCAAGATATGGGACTTGATTTCTAAAGTTAAGATATTTGATTTAAAGTTATGAGACTTGATTTCTTTACAAGTTATGAGACTTTATTTTTCAAGATATGGGACTTGATTTCTAAAGTTAAGATATTTGATTTAAAGTTATGTGACTTGATTTCTTTACAAGTTATGAGGCTTTATTTTTCAAGATATGGGACTTGATTTCTAAAGTTAAGATATTTGATTTAAAGTTATGAGACTTGATTTCTTTACAAGTTATGAGACTTGATTTCTTTACAAGTTATGAGACGTTATTTTTCAAGATATGGGACTTGATTTCTAAAGTTAAGATATTTGATTTAAAGTTATGAGACTTGATTTCTTTACAAGTTATGAGACTTTATTTTTCAAGATATGGGTTACTTGATTTACTTCTAAAGTTAAGAGGCTTGATTTAGAAAGAGTATGTGACTTGAGTTTTAAAAGTATCGTTTATTGATTTAAAGAGAAGGAGTTTTATGATTATTTTTAAGTATGTATATGCGTAGTAATTTTGGGAGTGTCGTACTCTTGTGACTTGTTATGCTTGCGGCGGCGAGCATTTCGTGAGAGACTGTCCGACGGAGGTGCTGGTGGGATAACGCGATCTTGGATCGGTTGCGGGTTCTTCGCTTCCATAGCTAAGCGGGATGTTTATGCCGGCGTGTGAGGTCGTGGTGGAAGTTCCCAGTTTTAGCGGTCCTTTGAACCGCCTATATGATTTCAGGTATGTCTTTGGCCCTTTAGAAACTTGTATGCATGATAAAGTTGTGGTATGTGTAAGTGTCAGGAACAAATTATATTGAGACTATGTATATGTTAGAAAGAGTGGGGAGTACGAAAAGATAATCTCTTTTGGGCTTATGATGGACAGATATGCGTGTGCGAGGTATTAGGGCCATGTGTGGCATTGTTGGTATGTCGGGGTTGTGAAAGGAAACTATGTCGCTAATTATAAGTTTGACTCCGAAAGAACATTCGGGGACGAATGTTTCTAAGGGGGGAAGAATGTTACACCCGTATTTACAGGCGTGTTTTAGAGCGTGCGTAAGAACTCACAAGTGTTAAGATTTGAGACTTGTAAAAATTTATCGGAATTATGAAATTGTCGGAAAACGTAATATTGTGACGAATGGGAGGGCGACACGTGTCACCCCCCTTATAGATGTCTTGGACGAAATACATGGGCCTGGTCGTTTGACCGCTTGTTAGGAAAGACAAGTCTTGCAAGTAGTAAGGCTTGACATAATTGACTTAGTCAATGGGTCCACAAGCTTGATATTTAAGAGAACCATCATCCTAGCCACCCATTTGTGCACATCATAACCCTTCATGTTACTTTATAATACTACTAGTAGTGAGACAAGTCCACACTTAGCCAAATTTTCAAGAGAAATTGAAGAACATGAGCAATGTGCTCTCGGGTTTGCCCCTCTCCTTCAACAAAAATTTTTGTTTGTTATCCATTGAGCTCCACACTTTAAACCAAGATTCATGAGGGTATTGTAACAATATCTCATTAGAAAAATCTCGGAAAAAGATAGTTTTTGGGATAGTCGCAAAGTGAAAACCTAGTTGCTTTCTAGGTTATGGATTGGAAGTTTGAAGGAAAGTTGTTGGTATTGTTCTAAGGGTCTCAAGTAGCGGATTGAAGTGTCTTGAAGAGTCTCTAAGTTGCTAAGGAGCGACTTCGGATTTGGAGTTGGATTAAGATTCGTTGAGGTATAATCTTGTCTCTTTTAAGTGTTCCAAGATTATATATATTGTTGTTAGCTTGGCATATAGCTAGCATGAAGTTTATGTGTTGAAGTTTATAAGTATTATGGATTGATTGTAGCTAAAATCTGAAATGTCATTTAAGCCTTGTGAAGTTGGATTACATTTTGGTCGTCTATTAGAATTGTCGCATGTTAATTACCTGAAGATTATAGTAGTTATAATCGGCGACTTGATATCATGTTATGCTAACAACTTGGATTGAAATGGAAATTGGATAAGAATTGATGTTGTAGTACTTCAAGTTAGCCGAATTGGCCTAGTAAGTTGTATTAATTTGATATCTATTGTGGGGCGGAATTTTACACGTCTAGTAGGCGTGTAATCCCCTATTGATGATTTCATTGTTTGGGCCTTAAATGTGGCGTGTTTGGTTATTGTATTCGGCCTTGAAAAAGGTGGCAAAGTGAGTAGAAACAAAGGAGGTGTTGTCCGATTTTCCGTAGAATTTAGTGACTTATCACTTAGAATATTCTACGTTTGAAGTAAGAGGTTAATGGACGTATTGTGACCATTATAGGTTGAAGTACTAAGTATAGCGTATCCTACTTGAAGGATGGAATAGCTATCAAGGTTGAAGTACTTTGGAGCATTTTGCTACTTGTCGATAATCGTCGCGAGGCATGTGAACCTCTTCCTTCCTTTGGCATGATTCTATGTATGGAATATACCGGTGGTATCATTTCATGTTCCTTACTCTTAGAAGTTAAGAGGTAGTTGTGTGATTTACTCTATGTAGAACTTTTCCTATCTTTTGAGCATGACTAGTTGCAGCGTGTAGTACGGTGAGCGTGCAGCACCTTGATATCCTTTACTAGTTTTATGAATAGCCAAGTCGGGTGAGTTAGGAGATTAACTCACTTCTTTGAAAGAATAAAGGATGTCTTAAGTTTTATTAAGTTAAGGGACTTGAAGAGTCTTAAAGTATGTGATACTTGTTCCATTTTAAACGTATAAGTCCCTTGGATAGGAAATTATATTTTGGCTAAGGTATAAAGTGAATATAACGACTTTATGGGAAGTTGGTTATATTTTCTTTATGGAAAGATAAATGACTTGATTTTAATGAAAAGACAATTTAATTTTAAGGCATCAATTGCCTAAGGTTTTATAATAAAATGAGTCACTTGATTTCTAAAGGTTAAGAGACTAATTGTAATTTGAAAGTTAAGAGAATTGATTTGAAAGTATATAATACTTGGTTTCAAAAAGGTATAAGTCTCTTGGTTATAAAAGGAATGGGTTTGTCTAAAACCATAAAGGGTTATAACGGCTTTATGGGAAGTTGGTTATACCGGCTTTATGGAAGGTTAAGAGAATGGTTTTCTCTAATAAAGTAATCAAAGAAATAACTTGAATTAAGGAAGGGCAATGTGATTTAAAGGTATCACTTGCTTAAAAGCTTTAAAGTAAAGTCACAGATTTAGAAGCGAGGATTGTATTTCTAAAAGTATCGTGACTTATGTGAAGTGTACACAAGCCTGGATACTACGGGTGTTAGTATCTTGGGGTTAAATTCCCGTATTTTTATGTATAAAATGGAAGTGCCATGAGTTTATAAAAAATGGAAGTCTAAAGGGTTTAATGAACTTGCCTGTATTTGCTTGTGATAACTTTAAGTGCAAGTATTATATGTTACGTTGTCGTGACTCTCAGTTGGAGGGCCAGCTGTCTTGTTATAAGTTTACTTGGACGTACCGTCAGTGATGTGGGATTCCACGGGTATGCTTCCATCATGATTGATCCTTGGACATACTTATACGATTTGGGATTCCGGGGCATGTGACCAGGATGCGGGTTAGATGCCCGAACATTTTATCGAGCGTCTGGCGGTGGGATTCCAGGTATGCTTCCATTGTGATTGATCTTGGCCATGCTTATCGATGAGGATTAAGGCATGCATCCAGATGCGGGTTAGATGCGCGCATTTTATTACTCCGTAGCCATGCTTATCGATGTGGGATTAGGCATGCGACCGTGTTATATTTTACTCCATGGGCTAGCTCCCATGAAGACCTGCACCTACAATGAGGGATGCCGAGGGCACGTTATGGCCATGCTTATACGATGTGGGATTCCGGGGCATGCGGCCGCGTTATATATATATATATATATATATATATATATGTGTGTGTTGTGTATGTGTACGCCGACAGTGAGGGGGGCTGCCACGGGCGCGACACGTGGTTATAATTTACACGTATAGTTATCGCGTGATGTGGGATTCCACGGGCGTGATATATATATATGTGTTGTGTATGTATGCGACGGTGAGGTGGGATGCCACGGGCGCGACACATGGTTATATTTTACACTTATAGGTGTCGGCAGTGATGTGGGATTCCACGGGCAGGAGATATATATATGTGTTGTGTATGTATGTCGAAGCGGTGAGATGGGATGCCACGCGGCGCGTCACGTGGTTATAATTTACACGTATAGGTATCGGCGGTGATGGGGATTCCGCAGACGCGCTTTGATATTTGTGTGACTTGATCGCGTCCCGTTGGTAGGGTAGTATAAGCGCCCCTCGTAAAGGGCGGATTATACTTATGAAAGATAAGTAAGTTATCATTAATGAACTTAATGATTTTCCTAATCATGTACATAAGAATGTGACTATAACTTCTATTGAAAATGGGAAAAGATAATAAGATGCGATTAAGTTCATAAGTGGTAATGACACGGCGAGGATTTGGTATGTACTGTATATTGGTCCTGTCATTCTTTTGTATAGTTATGATCATTTCTTATGCGTTATTTACATTCCATATTAAATTTTTGTTATGCCCCGCCCGAAGCTGCGTTCATGCCGCGAGTTTTAGGTACCAGGTTGGTGATCCTTTCTCTTAGGATCTCGGTTGATTTTGGGAAAAAGCTCCATTTGCTCGGAGGCTTATCTCTTGATACAGTTTTCCACGAGGTTGTAGATTCATGTATATTCGGGGTATGGCGGGGCCTGTCCATACGATTGTTATGTTAAAACTCTTAAGTGCAGTAGTCATATATTGTGGTCGGTTTGTAAAGGAAATGAGACAATGCTTGGTTGTATATATAAATGTCGGGAAGGTAGCCTATCGGCTAACTTTGTTGTTTTACTTTTGTTGATTTATTTATAAGTTTCATGTATGTTCATTGATTATCTCGATGTATACTGTAAGGGTGCCCGGGTAGGGCACCGATCGCGGAGCCAGTTGGTCGTGACAAAAGTGGTATCGAGCGGTTAGTCCTCGGAAAGTGTCTACGGACCACATGCAGTAAGTCTTGATTATCGGTGTGTTGTGCACCACATCTATAATCGAGGAGATTGCGAGACATTTAGGATTAGTTTCCATTCTTCTCTCTTTGAGATCGTGCGATGAAAGTGTCTAGTAGGTTGAATCCTCTCGGCCCCTTCTTATGTAGATTATGCCTCGCGGAAGGCGGCCGGGGCCCGTAGAAGGGCAAAGCGGCGAGGCGCTAGTGGTGCAGAGGGTTACGGGACTCGGGCACGCACTATGCTTGAGGTAGTAGGCGGATCGGCGAACTTCGGCCGCGGCGGTATTAGAAGTCGAGAGCGGCAATAGCTCGGAGGTTTCGATGCGAGCCTCGATCCGCGGCCGAGCGAGTTTAGAATTATGGAGAGCGGATGAGACTTTTGACTAGCATAGTGGTAGGGCGTAGCCGTGAAGCGAGTAGCTAACCACAAGCGGTTTGAGGATTCGGGATTTTAGGTTGTAGTCCACGAGTTTTATGGTTCGAGATCGAGGATGATCCTCGAGAGTTCGTTCGCGACTCTGAGGACTATGCGTGTGCTTAGGGCCTCGGAGGCAGTCGATTGTGTTAGCTTCTTACGGTTCTGCGATATTGCGTTGGTAGTTTGAGTCTTGGGAGGCGTCGAGAGGTGTGGGTGCTCGTCGGATGTTTGGGATGAGTTCACGGAGGCCTTTCTCGATCACTTTGCCTCACGAAATGAGGAGAGCCCGTGTTGATAGGTTCTTGTCATTGAGGCGAGAATGGGAGGACCATCGGGAATACAATGCGGATTTTGACTCGTTATCCGGTATCGCACACTATTATGGCGATATGGCGGATGAGTTCACCGTATGTAATGGGGCTAGGCAGTCATATAGTTCTTGCATGCACAGGAGTGGCCCTTGGCCGGTATGGATATTGCCGGAGATCTGAGTTTATGCGCGAGGATAGAGGGCAGAGAGAGAGGGTCGGCTAGACTCGAGCCCGGCCCAGAGGCCGGGGCGAGTTCGGGGTAACTTTCGAGCGGGCGGCCTCAGCGTGAACTAGGTCTACATCTCGGCCGCGAGTGCTCCTTCCGATCTTGGCGGAGGTTTGGTCGGGGATATTCGAGGCGGTCGGGGCTCGAGGCTCTGAGTTCACAGATGTCTAAGAATAGTAGCGGAAACCACCTTTGCCGGTGTGGTCATCAGTAGTAGATTCCATTTTGGGAGTGTCGTACTCATGACAACTTGTTATGCTTGCGGCCAGTGAGCCATTTCGTGAGAGATTGTCCGAGGCAGTGGCTTTGGTGGGATAAGCGCGATCTCTTTGGATCGATTGCGGGTTCTTCGCCTTCCCAGCTAGGTAGGATGTTTATGCCGTGATCGTGGCCAGTCGTGGTGGAAGTTCCCGATTTTAGCGGTCCTTTGAACCGCCTATATAATTCAGTATGTCTTTGGCCCTTTAGAAACTTGTATGCATGATAAAGTTGTGGTATGTGTAAGTGTCGAGCAGTTATATTGAGACTATGTATATGTTAGAAAGAGTGGGAAATGCGAAAAGATAATCTCTTTTGGGCTTATGATGGACAGATATGCGTGTGCGAGGTATTAGGGCCATGTGTGGCATTGTTGGTATGTCAGGGCTGTGAAAGGAAACTATGTCGCTAATTATAAGTTTGACTTCGAAAGAACATTCGGGGACAAATGTTTCTAAGGGGGGAAGAATGTTACACCCCGTATTTACAGACATGTTTTAGAGCGTGCGTAAGAACTCACAAGTGTTAAGATTTGAGACTTGTAAAAATTTATCGAAATTATGAAATTGTCGGAAAACGTAATATTGTGACGAATGGGAGGGCGACACGTGTCACCCCCCTTATAGATGTCTTGGACGAAATACATGGGCACAAGGGTCATTTGACCATTGTTAGGAAGACAAGTCTTGCAAGTAGTAAGGCTTGACATAATTGACTTAGTCAATGGGTCCATGAGCTTGATATTTAAGAGAACCATCATCCTAGCCACCCATTTGTGCACATCATAACCCTTCATGTTACTTTATAATACTACTAGTAGTGAGACAAGTCCACACTTAGCCAAATTTTCAAGAGAAATTGAAGAACATGAGCAATGTGCTCTCGGGTTTGCCCCACTCATACAACAAAAATTTTTGTTTGTTATCCATTGAGCTCCACACTTTAAACCAAGATTCATGAGGGTATTGTAACAATATCTCATTAGAAAAATCTCGGAAAAAGATAGTTTTTGGGATAGTCGCAAAGTGAAAACCTAGTTGCTTTCTAGGTTATGGATTGGAAGTTTGAAGGAAAGTTGTTGGTATTGTTCTAAGGGTCTCAAGTAGCGGATTGAAGTGTCTTGAAGAGTCTCTAAGTTGCTAAGGAAGCGACTTGGTTGGAGTTGGATTAAGATTCGTTGAGGTATAATCTTGTCTCTTTTAAGTGTTCCAAGATTATATATATTGTTGTTAGCTTGGCATATAGCTAGCATGAAGTTTATGTGTTGAAGTTTATAAGTATTATGGATTGATTGTAGCTAAAATCTGAAATGTCATTTAAGCCTTGTGAAGTTGGATTACATTTTGGTCGTCTATTAGAATTGTCGCATGTTAATTACCTGAAGATTATAGTAGTTATAATCGGTTGCGACTTGATATCATGTTATGCTAACAACTTGGATTGAAATGGAAATTGGATAAGAATTGATGTTGTAGTACTTGAGTTAGCGAATTGGCCTAGTAAGTTGTATTAATTTGATATCTATTGTGGAAGGAATTTTACACGTCTAGTAGGCGTGTAATCCTATTGATGATTTCATTGTTTGGGCCTTAAATGTGGCGTGTTTGGTTATTGTATTCGCCTTGAAAAGGTGGCAAAGTGAGTAGAAACAAAGGAGGTGTTGTCAGATTTTCCGTAGAATTTAGTGACTTATCACTTAGAATATTCTACGTTTGAAGTAAGAGGTTAATGGCGTATTGTGACCATTATAGGTTGAAGTACTAAGTATAGCGTATCCTACTTGAAGGATGGAATAGCTATCAAGGTTGAAATACTTTGGAGCATTTTGCTACTTGTCGATAATGTCGTCGCGAGGCATGTGAACCTCTTCCTTCCTTTGGCATGATTCTATGTATGGAATATCTGTGGTATCATTTCATGTTCCTTCTACTCTTAGAAGTTAAGAGGTAGTTGTGTGATTTACTCTATGTAGAACTTTTCCTATCTTTTGAGCATGACTAGTTGCGCATGTAATGCGGTGAGCGTACCACACCTTGATATCATTTACTAGTTTTATGAATAGCCAAGTCGGGTGAGTTAGGAGATTAACTCACTTCTTTGAAAGAATAAAGGATGTCTTAAGTTTTATTAAGTTAAGGGACTTGAAGAGTCTTAAAGTATGTGATACTTGTTCCATTTTAAACGTATAAGTCCCTTGGATAGGAAATTATATTTTGGCTAAGGTATAAAGTGAATATAACGACTTTATGGGAAGTTGGTTATATTTTCTTTATGGAAAGATAAATGACTTGATTTTAATGAAAAGACAATTTAATTTTAAGGCATCAATTGCCTAAGGTTTTATAATAAAATGAGTCACTTGATTTCTAAAGGTTAAGAGACTAATTGTAATTTGAAAGTTAAGAGAATTGATTTGAAAGTATATAATACTTGGTTTCAAAAAGGTATAAGTCTCTTGGTTATAAAAGGAATGGGTTTGTCTAAAACCATAAAAGGGTTATAACGGCTTTATGGGAAGTTGGTTATCTGGCTTTATGGAAGGTTAAGAGAATGGTTTTCTAATAAAGTAATCAAAGAAATAACTTGAATTAAGGAAGGGCAATGTGATTTAAAGGTATCACTTGCTTAAAAGCTTTAAAGTAAGGGTCACTTGATTTAGAAGCCGAGGATTGTATTTCTAAAAGTATCGTGACTTATGTGAAGTGTACACTGGCACCGATACTACGGTGTTAGTATCTTGGGGTTAAATTCCCGTATTTTTATGTATAAAATGGAAGTGCCATGAGTTTATAAAAAATGGAAGTCTAAAGGGTTTAATGAACTTGCCTGTATTTGCTTGTGATAACTTTAAGTGCAAGTATTATATGTTACGTTATCGTGACTCTCGGTTGGAGGAGCGGTGTCTTGTTATAAGTTTACTTGGGCGTCTGTCGGTGATGTGGGATTCCACGGGTATGCTTCATCATGATTGATCCTTGGACATACTTATACGATTTGGGATTAGGGCATGTGACCGGGATGCGGGTTAGATGCGAACATTTTATCGAACGTCTGGCGATGTGAGGATTCCAGGTATGCTTCCATTGTGATTGATCTTGGCCATGCTTATCGATGAGGATTCCGGCATGCATCGAGATGCGGGTTAGATGCGCGCGTTTATTACTCCATGGCCACGCTTATACGATGTGGGATTAGGCATGCGACCGTGTTATATTTTACTCCATGGGCTAGCTCCCCGCGAAGACTGCGCTACGATGAGGATGCGAGGGCGCGTTATGGCCGTGCTTATACGATGTGGGATTAGGGCATGCGGCGCGTTATATTTTACTCCATGGGCTAGCACCCGTGAGACTGCGCTACGATGAGGATGCCGGGCACGTTATGGCCGTGCTTATACGATGTGGGATTAGGGCATGCGAGCGTTATATATATACATATATATATATACATATATATATATACATATATATATATATATATATATATATATAGATGTATATATATATATATATATATGTTGTGTATGTATGTGAAGCGGTGAGGTGGGATGCCACGAGCGCGACACGTGGTTATATTTTACACTTATAGTTGTCGGCGGTGATGTAGGATTCCAGGCGGGATATATATATATGTGTTGTGTATGTATGCAGCGGCGGTGAGGTGGGATGCCACAGGCGCGACACATGGTTATATTTTACACTTATAGTTATCGGCGGTGATGTAGGATTCTACGGGCGGGAGATATATATGTGTTGTGTATGTGTATGCGCCCGGCGGTGAGGTGGGATGCCTCGAGGCGCGTCACGTGGTTATAATTTACGTATAGCGTATGGCGGTGATGAGGGATTCCACGGGCACGCTTTGATATTTGTGTGACTTGATCGCGTCCCAGATTGGGCCGGGTAGTATAGGCGCCCCTCCTTAAAGGGCCGGATTATACTTATGAAAGATAAGTAAGTTTTATGGTAATGAACTTAATGATTTTCCTAATCATGTACATAAGAGTGTGACTATAACTTTTATTGAAAATGGGAAAAGATAATAAGGTACGATTAAGTTCATAAGTGGTAATGACACGGCAGGATCTGGTATGTACTCTGTATATTTGTCCATGTCATTCTTTTTATGCTGATTATGATCACATTTCTTTATCGTTATTTACATTCCATATTAAATTTGTTATGCGGCCCCCCGAGGCTGCGTTAAATGCCCGCAGTTTTAGATATCGGGTTGGTGATCCTTGCTCTTAGGATCTCGATTGATTTTGGGAAAAAGCTCCATTTGCTCGTGGCTTATCTCTTGATGCAGTTTTCCACGAGGTTGTAGATTCATGTATATTCGGGGTATGGCGGGGCCTGTCCATACGATTGTTATGTTAAAACTCTTAAGTGCGTAGTCACATGTGTGAGTCGGTTGTAAAGGAAATGAGACAACTACTTCGGTTGTATATATAAATGTCCAGGAAGGTAGCCCTATCGGCACTCTGTTGTTTTACTTTTGTTGATTTATTTATAAGTTTCATGTATGTTTCGCTGATTATCTCTGATGTATACCTGTAAGGGTGCCCAGGTAGGGCACGATCGCGAGCTTGGTCGGGTCGTGGCAGTGCCAGTAGAACACCGATCGCGAGCGAGATTTGGGTCGTGACGAGTGGTATCGAGCGATTAGTCCTCGGAATGTCTCTGGACCGTGTATAGTAGAGTCTTGTTTATCGATGTATTTGTGCAC
Source organism: Przewalskia tangutica (assembly GCA_029844215.1). Classification (NCBI taxonomy): domain Eukaryota; kingdom Viridiplantae; phylum Streptophyta; class Magnoliopsida; order Solanales; family Solanaceae; genus Przewalskia; species Przewalskia tangutica. The sequence goes on from CM056721.1 coordinate 108,809,321, forward strand.
CACATCTATAAACAGGAGGCTATAGTACATTTAGGATTGGTTTCCCTTCTTCTCACTCTGAGATCATGCGATAGAGCTGTGTTGTTAGGGTAGTCTCTCCCTAACATGTTATTTTGATTGTAGATATGAGAAAGGCAACAGTGACCCAGAAGGGATTATATGGGCTTTATCGAGTTGGTAAAACTATTATGCAGTTGGTATAATGATGATGTGTATATCTGTTCGGCGTATTTATTTGGGGTCATATGTGTGTTTCTAGAATGATTATGAGTTACCATGAGTTGGTTAAGCCTTAATAATTACTTGGAAGGTGTGAAGCAGTTTATTGAATCCACGCTAGGCTTTATATATGTACTTATTTGGAATAGTCGAGGTAATGGCCGACTAAGATTGTGATAGACTCTTGAAAGATGAGGTTTAATTGACTTATGGACATACCATGTTATTAGATTAAGCTGTGTTGTATGCTTAAGTGAGATGCACGGATAATATTTTTATGGAGTAAATATGGTTGTTGTGATTAGGACAACATGATATTGAGATTATGAGAAACTATCTTACCCGTATGAGGGGAGAGATAATGTAAGATTGGGACATGGAATAATCGAGAACTATTGAGACCTTAGATGGACATTCGAGGACGAATGTTTCTAAGGGGGGAAGGATGTTACACCCCGTAATACCAGGGCTACTAATTGAGAACGTGAATAAGGATTTAAGATTTGAATTTTGGTAGGAAAGAATAATTACATTTTCTTAAGGAAAATTTCAGAAAAAATGTGACGACGGAAAAATTATTAACTTGGAGTATAATACTTCTAATTGGATTTATGGACTTAGTATTGGATTATAAGGTGTTGGAATTGATAATATGGGGTCCGCCGAGAATTTCACAATTTCGCAGGGACCTTCAAAAAATTATAATATTTTGGACCAATCGGAGGGCGACACGTGGCGCCACTCCACTTGTCTTTCTAAGATGACAACAAAATAGATATTTTGAGAGGGGACAAGTGGACATGGGTCCCACTCCACTTGACTATACATATGTCACGACCCGTTCCGGGGCCCGTGACTGGTGCCTTACCGGGGCCCTCAAGTAGACATACATCAGAGTAATCAGTGGAATATAAAAACAAGACATGAAACAAATGTAAATTGAGACACAATTTATCTGAGAAAAGTCTCCTTTCGGCATATATATATATAAAGAGTGAACAGTTACATCCCAACTTTATAACATGACTGCAGACCTCTAGGAATGTAAACAACTATGGCGGGCGGGGCCGCCATACCTGAATGTACATATATCTACCACATCGGGAGAACCATACCAAAAGTCGAGCCTCAGGAGAAGATGGAGCTCACGACACCAAAGCAAAAGATCCTGGGATGCGGATCTAGCACTGCTTGCCCACTGCGGCATGAACGGCCCAAGGAGGTCGATAACAGTACCAAGTATGTGAAACTGTAAAGTACATTAAATGAAATCAAAGTATTTAAAACCATTTGCAAATACAATCAGTTCAATTGCACATAGTGTCATATCACAAACAAGAGCAATAATAGGTAAACTGTAACAGGTCTTTTCTAGGCCGTGAATGATCGAAGCAAGGCCAACCGCCCATAGTATCATTATGCGTGCCTAATCCTGGACTCCCGTAGTCCGCATGGGTCACACACGCACCGCGTGAGGTATTCTCGCCGGGGTAGCTAACCGGTACCTCCGGACTCGCGGCCGCATAGTCTCAATAGACCGCGTAGTCACGCAGACCGCATAGGGCATCCCGCGTCGGGATAAAACACCGGAATGATCAATCCGGAACTCCGCACTCTGCATAGTCACACGAACCGCATAGGCCGTATAGACCCGCATCAAGGGTGGCAAGCCCTTGGTATAACAAGTCAAGGGGGTATGTGATATAATAACAGTACAACGGTCTTAACGTTTAACAACGTAAGCACAACAAGAATGACCCCCTTTCACAACATCACAAGACACTAACACACGTAGCATAATATGTCTACTTATCAAACAATCTTACTACACTTTACAGAAATCAATACAAGGCTTTTATAAACAAATCGATGAAGTTCCTTTTTATCTTTCTTAAGTTGTTATACCTAACTTCCCATAAAGCTAGTATTACTCTTAAGCTTTTGTTTAAAACCAAATATTACTCTTACATTAAAAATGATTCAACATTCTTTTGAAATACTTCAAGCTTCTTATTATTGGGCTTAAGTCAAAAGACATTGCCGTAAAAATCGTCGATTAACACACGTCATTATACCGTACTATATATATATTTTAAAATATCATGCTCAAGAGTATAGGAAGAATCACATACCTTCTCGTGAAAACCACACCGCCAAGTCGAATATGTCGCGAGAGAATCAACCTATAATAGTCGGATCGCCTATCAATGTCTGACTACTCGTGAGACTATTCTAAGCGAGAGGTTCTTTATTCTACGGAAAATTGGGCAGCACTTCCCTACAGTCAAGCTACACAAGTCTCAGTAAATCTGATCCATGTAAATCAGTTCAATACTTCTTTATTATTCTTCTGATGTGATTTCAGTTCAATTCTATTCTTTAATATCCTTTTATATCTTATACTCAAATCTTAACTATTCTTATGTGTAATATCCAATTACAATAGAAGGACAAGAGTATTTACCTCGATAAGCCCAAAATTATCCAAGTTAAATGTCGATCCTGAGCAAGGTTTAGCTCCTAATTTATGCGTTAGATAGCTCAAGAAACCCTTAAAAGTTTCTAACAACTTCTAATTAAATACTATAAGGGATTTGGGGCTTGGGTATTTAGGAATAGTAACTATACTAGGAAGACACCTTGTCTCCCAAGGGAGGGGGGTAGGTTTCGGCTAGGCCTCAAGGACGGGGGGGAGAGGGTTGTTTCGGCTAAGCTTCTCTAGAGGGGAGAGGCTTGGGCGAAAAAACACTACAAGAGGGGAGGATTTTCAAGACTTGGAGAATTGATTTGTGGTGGAAGAAAACCTTGAGTTAGGGGTATTTATAGGCCAACCAATGGCCAAGATGAAGCCAAGTGCTATGCAAGTGTAGGGTGAGGATTTACCCAAGTGTCCTTATCCATCTACTACACAAAATATCCTACCTAACCTTGACTATTGCAAAGGCCACAAAAAACGTGCCCAAGGTCGTCCAATGTCCCGCCACTTGAGGGTGACAAGTGTCACCCTCCCATTGGTCCAAAATATTTCATCTCTCGAAAAAATCCGCAAAAATAATAAATGACATAGCCGGAATTTTCCCTATGCAAGTTTTGTAAAACGTTTCGTCGGAAAACGATTCTTTTCGTGTGTTGCGCACAATATTTCGACCTATGCCTAAATTTAAGGCTTAAACTTTTATCGTGCGCCTCACGTACATACTGCGGAAATACGGTATAACATTCTCCTCGCCAGAAACATTCGTCCCGAATGTTCCTTCCCAAAACAGATAACGATAAGGTTCTTCATAACTTAAACAGTTTGCAAACGCCACATACGGCCACAAAACAACACTTAGGCAAATATGACAATGAAAATTTACAAGTAGGAAAGTAAGTTACCTGGAGGTGTGGGGAATAGGTGGGGATACTTCTGCCTCATGTCCTCTCGACTTCCCGTCATCTCCTCCCTGAGCTCGTTCCGCCACAAGACTTTGACGGAAGCCACGTCCTTAGTCCGCAGACGCCTCACCTGACGATCGATTATCGCTATGGGAATCTCCTCATACGATAACCCCTCGGTCACCTGGACATCATCAATCAGATGCACTCTAGATGGATCCCCGATACATCTCGCCGATAGAAACATGAAATCTAGGATGCTGCTTCCGGATCGGACGGCAGATCCAACTCATAGGCAACCGTTCTACCTGCGGACAATCGTCTGACCCAATGTACCTTGGTGAGTTTCCCTTTCTTCCGAATCTCATCACACCCTTCATGGGTGACACCTTCAGAAAACCCAATCATCAACCTCGAACTCCGGATCCGACGACGATGATCTGCATACGACATGCGACTCACGGTGTGAGCAACGCTCTGGATAAGCTTCACCTTATCCACTACCTGCTGCACCAAATCTGGTCCCACTAACTGCACCTCGCCTACATCGAACCAGCCTATCGGCGATCTGCACTTCCTCCCGTACAAGGCCTCATGGCGTCGTCATCGAATCTTTGGAGTGGTAGCTATTATTATCGCAAACTCAACTAGAGTCAAATGATCCTCGGCTACCCTAAGTCAATCACACGGGCTCGCGGCGTATCCTCGAGTGCGGATAGTGCGCTCGGCTGTCGATGCTGCGTGGATGGAATGCGATGCTCGAGCTCACTGCGTCCCTAAACCCATACGGAAAGACCTCCGAAGTTAGCGAAATCGGGCTCCTGCATGCGATATGATCGAAATAGGGACTCCATGCGATCGGCGATCTCTCGGATGTAAAGTCTGGCATAATCCTCAGCCGAAAAAGTCGTCCTGACGGGAAGAAAGTGGGCTGATTTCATCAGCCTGTCGACGATAACCCAAATAGAATCATGCTTCTTCGGAGTGCGAGGTAATCCTGTGATAAAGTCCATGTTGATCACCTCCCACTTCCGGTCGGGATCTCTCGTCTGCAACAAACCACCAGGCCTCTGGTGCTCTACCTTCACCTGCTGACAACACGGGCACTGAGCTACAAACTCTGCAACGTCCCTCTTCGAGCCATCCCACCAATACATAGATCTAAGGTCGTGGTACATCTTGGTCGACCCGGATGGATAGTAACGCTTGTGTGCTTCCCCCGAACATCTTTGCCAAGTCACGAAATATCTGGAACACACTGCGCCTCAAACCTTAGCACCCATCGGTGCTACCTCAAAGGACCCTTCCTCACGAAGAGCGTATCACGATGCAAATCAAAGCGGATCCTCAAATGTTGCCTCTTGCTCACCGACGATGGAAGACTCGGCAACCTCTCGAACTCGAACCCCACTGCTATCAGAATCAATCAAACGGACACCAAGGCTCGCTAACTGATGCAAATCGCGAACCATGCCCCTCCTCTCCGGCTGCACATCTGATAGGCTACCCATCGACCTACGACTAAGGGCATATGCCTGACATCGCCTTGCGGGTGGTACAGATATCGACATCATAATCCTTAAGCAACTCTAACCACCGTCTGCCGTAAGTTCATCTCCTGCGGTGAAGATATCTTGGAGGCTCTTGTGGTCTGTATAAATATCCACATGAACCCCATACAAATAGTGCCTCCAGATCTTCAAGGCGTGAATCACCGCTGCCAACTCCAAATCATGGGTGGGGTAGTTCCTCTCTTGCTTATTAAGCTGTCGGGATGCGTATGCTATAACCTTGCCCTGCTGCATCAACACACATCCCAACCCGATGCCTGACGCATCACAATACACGACATAGCCGTCGGACCTCCGGAAGTGTAAAGCGAGGCGATCGTCGATCTCTCCGATGGCTTGGAAACCTTGCTCACACGCATCAATCCACTGAAACTGTTTCACCCCGTAATTTCAGGACATGTTTTAAGAACGTAAATAAGAACTCACAAGTGTTAGGATTTGAGACTTGTAAATTTATCGGAATTATGAAATTATCGGAAAACGTAAGTGTTGTGACGAATGGGAGGGCGACACGTGTCACCCCCCCTTATGTGATGCCTTGGTCGAAATATGCAAGGGCAAGAGGGTCATTGGACCTTAGTCTTGCAACATGAGTAGCATGAGAAAGTTGACTAGTCAAAAGGTCAATAAGTCTTGATCTTTTGTAAGACCACATCCAAGCCTCACATTTGTAATTATCTTGACCATCCAATTCTCTATTTAATACTAGTAGCAAGAGAGGTCTTAACACTTAGAAAATTTTACACAAAATTTGGATGAACATAGGGCAAGCTCACGGGTTCACTAAGAAAAAGAAAGAAAATTTTTCGTTTCTTGTCCATTTGATTCCACACTTTAAACCAAGGTTCTTGAGGGTAGTGTAAGCATATCTCAATAGAAAAATATTGGAAAAAGATTGTTTTCGGGTTAGTCGCAAACGAAAACCTAAAGGGTCTTTCTAGGTTTTGCTTGGAGTTTTGAAGGATAATTGTTGGTATTGTTCAAAGGGTCTCAACAAGCGGATTGAGGTGTCTTGGAGAGGCTCTAAACTACTAATGAGCGACTTCAGATTGGAGTTGGATTAAGAATCGTTGAGGTATAATCTTGTTCTTTGAAAGTATTACAAGATTACTTATATTGTTGTTGTTAGCTTTGTATGTTGCGAGCATGAAATTGTTATATTGAAGTTATAAAGATTATGGATTGATTATAGTCTTGGAAATCCGAAATGTAATGTAATCCATTACTAAGTTGAATTACAATTTAATCGTTGTTAGAATCGTCGCATGTTATTGACTTGAAGATTATGGTAGTTATAACTAAATGCGACTTGATATCATTTTATGCTACCAATTTGGATTGAAATGGAAATTTGATAGAATTGGTATTGTTGAACTCAAGATGGCCGATTTTGGACTACCTTCTATATAATTGTGAGCCAATTGGGGCTGTTTAGTTAGTCATTTGCATTGGACTACCTTCTATATATTTGTGAGCCAATTGGGGCTGTTTAGTTAGTCATTTGCATTGGACTACCTTCTATATATTTGTGAGCCAATTGGGGTTGTTTAGTTAGTCATTTGCATTGGACTACCTTCTATATAAATTGTGAGCCAATTGGGGCTGTTTGGTTATTGTATTTTCGGCCTTAAAAGAGGTGGCAAAGTGAGTAAATACAAAGGAGGTGTTGTCCGATTTTCCGTAGAAATTAGAGACTTAACACTTATAATATTCTACGTTTGAAGTAAGGCTTTAATAGACGTATTGTGAATATTATAGGTTGACATAGTCAGGCGGGACTTTGTACTTGGCAAGTGGTTTGACCCGACAAGGTATGTAGAACTTTTCCTATCTTTGAGCATGACTAGTTTCACGTATATAGTACGGTAGACGTACAAGACTTTGACATTCCTTACTTGTTTTATGAAATGCCAAGTCGGGTGAGTTAGGAGATTAACTCACTTCTTTGAGAATATTAAAGATGTCTTAAGTCTTGATAAAGATAAGGGACTTGAAGAATTTTAAAGTATGTAATACTTGGGTCGTTTTAAAAATGTATAAGTCCCTTGGATAGGAAATTGAGCATGACTAAGGTATAAAGTGAATATAACGACTTTATGGGGAGTTGGTTATATTGACTTTATGGAAAGATAAATGACTTGATTTAATGGAAGGCAATTCGATTTTAAGGCATCAATTGCCTAAGGTTTTGTAAGATACGAGTCACTTGATTTAGAAGCCATATTTTATTTCTAAAAGTATTGTGACTTGTCTTGAAAAGAAATTGTCACTTGATACTACGGCTAGTAGTATCTTGGAAGTTTTATAATGAAATGAGTCATTTTAAAAGAATAGAAGTCGTAGTACTTTGGGTTAAATTCTGATTTTCATAAAGACATTTTAGTGCCTTAAGTAAACTAAAATGAGAGTGTATATGAACAAGAATAGTAAGAAGTTGTGGATTTCTTAACTTGCTTATATATATTGTATGATAAGCGATAGAGCTTATGTTATGTGTGATAGCGGATTTGGGCTAGGGATATATTATTCGTTGCGGTCATTCCGGGATTGTGGCATTGTATATTTCCGTGGATTTGCTAACCACGATGCGAGAATACCTCATGCGAGTCGTAAGGGCTTATGCGGTGAAATAGTCCCGTGCGGGCGGGTCCAACCTATCGAGGAATACCTCGTGCAAGTCCGTAAGGGTTTATGCGGGTGAAATAGTCCCGTGCGAGGAATACCTCACGCAGTCCACCGGACCTATGCGGGTGAAATAGTCCTGGAGTAGGATTCCAATCCTATTTTTCGTTGTAAGTATACACCTATTTATACTCTCATTGTTAGTAAGGCCAATCTTGTAATTTCGTTAGCATACATGTCTCCGCTTTCTTTTAAACTTATGATTGTAATTACAGATACTTTCGATTTGCATACTTAGTACATATTGTGTATCGACCCCCTCGAGCTGCGTTCATCCGCAGAAAGGGTAGCGAGTTGCGGATCCACATTCTTAGGATCACTTATCGGACGTCGGAAGCTCCATCCTCCTGAGGCTTGTTTTTCTTTTGACGCTCTTGTCACGATGTTGTAGATTATGTACATTCGGGGTATGGCGGGCCTCGCCCCGCCATACGCTTGTTATTCCTGAGGTCAGTATTCACTATGTGGTTGGGCTATAAGAACCGAGTTGTAAAATTGTACTTTTGACTTTGTTTATATTATGGAAGCGGCTGATCGGCTAGCTTTGTGTTGTTTTATTTACACTGTGTTTATGTTGTGTATGTTCCGCCGCTATTCTCTCGATGTATACGAACAGGGTGCCGTGTAGGCACGATGTGGCCGAGTCGGGTCGTGACAAAAGTGGTATCGAGCGATTAGTCCTCGGAAAGTGTCTGAGCCGTGTCTAGTAGAGTCTTGATTATCGGTGTGTTGTGCACCACATCTATAATCAGGAGGCTACAGGACATTTAGGATTGGTTTCCATTCTTCTCTCTCTGAGATCGTGCAGTAGAGCTGTCTTATTAGGTTGAATCCTCTCTGACCTCTTCTTATGAAACAGCTATGCCTCACGAAAGCTACGGGGCCCGAAGGGCAAAGCGGCGGCGAGGCTGCTAAGCGGTACTCGAGAGGTTACGGGCTCGTGCACGGACTATGCACGAGGTAGTAGCGGGTGGCGAGTTCACCACGCTGCGATTTAGAAGGCAAAGGCAGCGGTAGCTCGAGATTCCGTGCAGAGCCTCGGTTCCGGCCGGTGCGAGTATAGAGACTACGGGAACAGTTCGATTGTTGACAAGATAATAGTCGGCAATGGCTGTGAGCAGCGACCACCTCGGCCGCGGTTTGCGGATTAGGGATTTTCGGGATGTCATCCACCGAAGTTTTATGGTTCGAGGTCCGATGAGGATCTGCAGGAGTTCATTCGGCCATTCTGACGGACCTGCAGTCCTAGGGCTTGAGACATAGTTTGTTACACTAGCCTCTTACCGGTTGCACGATATTGCGTTGAACTGGTTTGAGTCGTGGTTGCTTTCGAGAGGTGATGATGCTCTTCCGGTGTTTGGGAGGAGTTCAGAGGCCTTTATGGATCACTTTTACCTCCAGATGAGAGAGCCGGGTAGACAAATTTTTGACCTTGCGCGAGCAGGAGGGGCTGCAGGAGTCTGACACTGAGTTTGACTCCTTGGCGAGCATGCTCACACTATTGTAGCTAGCATGGCGGATAGGGTTCATCGTTATGTGATGGGCTAGACCGCCATATGATTACTGAGATGTTTGGGGTGGCTCTTGGCCCGGTATGGACATTGCTAGGATGCAGCCTATGCTCGAGGATAGAGGATAGAAAGGGAGGACCAGATTGACGAGCCGGCCCAGAGGGCGGGACATCGTGGTCTCGGGCGATTATCGAGGCGACAGCCGGCCTCGGCGAACTAGGTCACTTTCCACCAGCCTGAGTGCTCCATCACGGTTTCGCGGGAGGTCCGATCAGCGGTCGATCGGTGAGCAGTCGTGGCTCCGTGTCTTCAGGTTTCGAGGCGAGATCCTCGCCGATCGAGACCACCCACTTCGGTGTGCTCGATGCAGATCTCACCTGTGCGAGTGTCGTGTTCTGCGTGAGGTTGTTACTCTTGTGGACAGATGGGCCATTTGAAGAGAGATTGTCCGTCTAGAGGCAGCATGGGTGGTACAGCCACGGTAAGCGGGATCGATTCTGGGTCTTCTTCTCCTTCGTGGTTATGCGCCCGGAGGCGGTACTCACGGACAGCGGGCGCGGTAGAGGAGTGGTGGTGGTTCGATTCGCGGTCCCCAACCGCATATATTCTCTAGCCCGGCCGCCAGGATCAGGAGGCTTCCCCTGACGTCGTTACAGGTACATTACTGATTTCAGGCTGTGATGTTTATGCATTGATAGATCCAGGTTCTACCTTGTCCTACGTGTCCCCTCTTATTGCGGGTAGAATCGGGATAGAGCCGTGTCGATAGAGCCGTTTGAGGTAGCTACGCGATGGTGATTCGGTGTTAGCCGGCGGGTGTATAGAGGTTGTCGGTATTTATTTACGGTCGTCGGACCTTGCGGACTTGATAGAGTGGAGATGACAGATTTTGATGTCATTATGGGTATGGTGGTTGGCTTCTTGTTATGCCAACGTTGGTATGTAGACAGTTGGTTCGGTTCAGTTTCTGGCGATCGATTATCGAGTGGAGGGCAACCACGGCATGGCGAGGGTAGGTTTATTTCTTACCTCAAGGCTAGGAAGATGGTGCGAGAAGGTACATCTATCATCCGTTCGGTATTCGATACGAGGTAGGTGCCGTTCTTGATCGATGCCGATGGTTAGAGTTTCGGATGTGTTCCCGGATGATCTTCCGTATCCTCCCGAGAGGAGATCGAGTTTTGTATTGACACATTGCGGACACTCGACCTATTTCCATTCCGCCATACAGATGACACTGTGAGTTGAGGAGTGAAAGACCGGTGAAAGATTTTCCGAGAAAGGCTTTATCGGGCCTAGTGTATCTCCCAGGGAGCGCGGTGTTGTTTGTGAAGAAGAAGGATGAGGCCACAGCGTATGTGTGTTGACTACTGAGCGGTGAATAAGGTAACCATTAAGAATAGGTACCCTCCCGGGATTGATGATTTATTTGACCATTGCGAGTGCGAGGTGTTTCTCAAAGATAGACTGCGGTCTAGTTATCATCGAGTTCGAGTTGAGGCGACATCCCAAAGGCGCATTCGTGACCTGTATGGGCACTATGAGTTCTGGTTATGTCTTTCGGTTTGACCAGCGCTCAGTAGTATTTATGGATTTGATGAACTGGTGTTCAAGTCATTCTTGGATACATTTGTGATTGTATTCATTGATGACATCCTGGTTTATTCACGGACAGAACGGGAGCATGCAGATCACTTGAGGGCTGTACTTGGGATTCTCGGGCCGGCGATTGTCGCCAAGTTCTCCAAGTGTGAGTTTTGGTTGGCCTCAGTGGCATTCCTGGGGCATATTATTGGGGCTGACGGTGTTCGCGTGGATACGGCAAAGATTGAGGCAGTCAAGTCTTGGCCGAGGCCTACTACTCCGACCGAGGTGCGCAGTTTCTTAGGACTAGCGGGTTATTATCGTAGGTTTGTGGAGCGCTTGCTTCGATTTCAGCAGATTGACTAGGTGACTCGGTAAGCGGCCAAGTTCCGATGGGCGAGCTTGCGAGCAGGGTTTTCGGTTGCTGAAGGAGAGGTTGACTACAGCCCCAGTTCTTACTCTTCCTGAGGGGTTAGACGGGTACGTGATCTATTGTGATGCCTCGGGTATCGGGCTAGGGTGTGTTTTGATGCGGACGGCAAGGTTATAGCCTATGCTTCGGCGATTACGGAAGCATGAGAGGAATTACCCTACCCATGACTTAGAGTTGGCGCGGTTATACATGCCTTGAAGATTTGGAGACACTATTTATGCAGGGGTTCATGTGGATATTTATACAGACCACAAGAGCCTCAAGATATCTTCAGCAGAGGAGTGAACTTGAGGCGCAGACGGTGGTTAGAGTTCTTGAAAGATTATGATGTTGATATTCTATACCATCCGGAAGGCCAACGTAGTTGTTGATGCCTTGAGTCGTAGATCGATGGGAGCCTATCGAGGTACGGCAGAACGAGACACGGTCGTCGAGATCCACGATTAGCGAGCCTTGGGGTTCGATTGATCGATACCGACGATAGTAGATGCGGGTTCGTGAGGTTGCCGAAGTCTTCCATCGTTGATGAGGTGAAGAGGCGGCGATTTGAGGACCCGATGTTGGTACGGACCGTGATGCGACTCTTCGGGAGGAGAAGAGTCTATTCGAGTAGCGCTGATGAGTCTTGAGATTTGAGGGCGGTTGTGTGTTCCGATGATCAGACTTCGTCGTGGTCACAGGGAGGCACACAACGCCGATATTCTATTCATCGGTCACCAAGATGTACCATGACCTCGGATGTTTGTATTGGTGGGGTGGCTGAAGAGGACGTGGCGCTTTTTGTTGACTGAGGTCCTAATTGCCCAGTCAAGGTCGAGCACGAGGCCCGGTGGTTTATTGCGATCTATCGAGATTCCGACTTGGAAGTGGGAGATGATCAATATGGACTTTGTTACAGGTTACCTCGTACTCGGAGGAAATGCGACTCCATTTGGGTTATTGTTGTGGTATGAAATCAGCCCATTTCCTTCCAAATCGGGCCAGCGTTTTGGTGAGGACTATGCGGTGTACATCCGAGAGATAGTGAGGCCGCACGGTGTTCCTGTCGATTATATCGATAGGGAGCCCGGTTTATGGCTAACTCGGAGGTCTTTCGAGAAGGGTTTAGGGACACAGTGAGTCTCGGACAGATTTCACCCTCGCATCGACGCGGCAGGCCGCATCATCCGCACACTTGAGGATATGCTGCGAGCATGCGTGATTGATTTCAGTGGTAGTTGGGAGGATCATTTGCCTCTTGTGGAGTTTGCTTACAACAACAGCTACCATTCCGGATACGGATGGCGCCATCGAGGCTTTATATGGCGGAAATGCAGTCGCCGTCGGTTGGTTCGACGTGGGCGAGTGCGATTAGTTGGCGCACTTGGTACAGTGTGGATAAGGTGAAGCTTATCCGGGAGAGACTGATAGCGGCTCGAGTCGGCGAAGTCATACGCGGATAATCGGGCGTCGGCATTTGGAGTTTCGGTGCGATTGGGTCTTCTTGAAGGTGCCACCCACGAAGGGTGTGATGAGATTCGTAAGAAGGAAACTCACCAAGATACATTGGGCCATACCGGATCGTCCGTAGAGTGGGCAAGGTTGCCTCGAGTTGGATCTCGCCATCGAGTTAGAGGCGATACATCCTGGTCTTCCATGTTTCTATGTTGAGGAAGTGTATCTGAGATCCAGGCGAGTTTTTCCTACTAGTGAGGTCAGTGGCGAGAGGGTTATCGTATGAGAGAGTCCCATAGCGATACTCGATCGCCCAGTCAGCGGCTGCGGACCAAGGATGTAGCTTCGTCAAAGTCCTGTGGAGAAATGATAACCGGGAGAGATGACTTGGGAAGCGGATGAGGACACGTTGAGGAGGTATCCTCACTTATTTCCTATACCTTCGTGTATTTCATTCCGCCTACTTGTCGAGTTAATTGAAGTGTTCCTTTTGCTTAAATGCTTTTATGTGGCCATGAGTGGCATTTTTGGTATGTCGGGTGTGAAAGAAACTATGTCGCAAATTGTAAGTGTGACTCAGAAAGAACATTCGGGACGAATGTTTCTAAAGCGGGAAGAATGTTACACCCGTAATTTCGTGACATGTTTTAAGAACGTAAATAAGAACTCACAAGTGTTAGGATTTGAGACTTGTAAATTTATCTAATTATGAAATTATCGGAACGTAAGTGTTGTGACGAATGGGAGGGCAACACGTGTCACCCCCTTATGTGATGCCTTCGTGAAATATGCAAGCGGCAAGAGGTCATTGGACCTTAGTCTTGCAACATGAGTAGCATGAGAAAGTTGACTAGTCAAAAGGTCAATAAGTCTTGATCTTTTGTAAGACCACATCCAAGCCTCACATTTGTAATTATCTTGACCATCCAATTCTCTATTTAATACTAGTAGCAGAGATGTCTTAACACTTAGAAAATTTTACACAAAATTTGGATGAACATAGGGCAAGCTCACTGTTCACTAAGAAAAGAAAGAAAAATTTTCGTTTCTTGTCCATTTGATTCCACACTTTAAACCAAGGTTCTTGAGGGTAGTGTAAGCATATCTCAATAGAAAAATATTGGAAAAAGATTGTTTTCGGGTTAGTATAACGAAAACCTAAAGGGCCTTTCTAGGTTTTGCTTGAGTTTTGAAGGATAATTGTTGGTATTGTTCTAAGGGTCTCAACAAGCGGATTGAGGTGTCTTGGAGAGGCTCTAAACTACTAAGGAGCGACTTGGATGGAGTTGGATTAAGAATCGCTGAGGTATAATCTTGTTCTTTGAAAGTATTACAAGATTACTTATATTGTTGTTAGCTTTGTATGTTGCGAGCATGAAATTGTTATATTGAAGTTATAAAGATTATGGATTGATTATAGTCTTGGAAATCCGAAATGTAATGTAATCCATTACTAAGTTGAATTACAATTTAATCGTTGTTAGAATCGTCGCATGTTATCGACTTGAAGATTATGGTAGTTATAACCAAATGCGACTTGATATCATTTTATGCTACCAATTTGGATTGAAATGGAAATTTGATAGAATTGGTATTGTTGAACTCAAGATGGCCGATTTTGGACTACCTTCTATATAATTGTGAGCGATTGGGGTCGTTAGTTAGTTATTTGCATCGACTACCTTCATATATTTGTGAGCCAATTGGGGCTGTTTAGTTAGTCATTTGCATTGGACCACCTTCTATATATTTGTGAGCCAATTGGGGCTGTTTAGTTAGTCATTTGCATTGGACTACCTTCTATATAAATTATGTCACGACCCGAACCCGGGCCCGTGACTGGTGCCTTAACCCGGGCACCCTAGTGATACAACATCAGAGTAAAATCAGCGGAACATAAAACAATAACATGAAGCCAAATTAATAAGACGTTGAAATACGACAAAGCAACCCAAAACGGTTACCTTCATAATATATAACAATTTGAGCGATATCCCTTTCTACAACTCGCCTAACAAGATTTACTGACCTCTAAGAATGATACGACAACAATGGCGGGACGGGGCCGCCAAACCCTGAATGTAAACACCTACTACGACGAGGACTATACCACTGATAAGCCTCTGAGAAACGGAGCTTCCCAACGCCGACTGTGACCACGAGCTAGGATCAACGACGGTGTACCTCAACTGCAGCGTGGCGGCCAAGGAGGTCGATAACAGTACTAAGTATGTGGCTGAAATATCAGAAATGAAATCATAATAGTCTATAAAGCGAGACATGTATGATAACCAAACTACGATTTACAATTAAATAAGCGATATGTCAAGTCGTGGACTCACGCCGCCAAAGTCATCACTAAACATAACTATGGGTCTCAAGCCCATAACATCAATCATTCGTGGAATACCTTCCTCACCGCATAGCGGTTTATGATATAAAAGCACCAAGAAATACACATGAACACGTGTCCCACCTGTGTCCTAATAAAAAAGATGCAGGTAAGTACGAAGGCATAACCGACTACTAACACCTAAGCACTAACAAGGTCATAAAGCGTGTCATGATATCGCTCTGCACCGTCACATGATCAAAGCCTGGTCACTCGCGCATATCAAATGTGCGCGTTTAGCCACCTGAACTCTCCGCACTCCGCATAGGCCAACCTCATAGGCCCGCATGAGGTATTCCTGCGTCGAGGTAGCTACTCCCGACATCGCCCCGACTCGCATCGCGTAGCGCAAAGACCGCGTGACCACAAGGGCCGCAAACTAACTCGAACTCCGTAGTTCGCATGGATCCTCGGACCCGCATTAGGTATTCTCGAATCATGGTCCTGCATCACCGAGTCTACCCGCGTGGAGGCGGCTTAACCTCCGAGACAAGTCAAGGTGGGTGGTACAACACCAACATACGGTGATAGTCAAACAACTTTAAGCGCAGTCGAGGGGAAAACCCCTTTACACTAACATCATAAGATACTAACACACGTAGCATCCTAGCATGTTTACTTATCAATCAACAAGAAAGTATTACAAGGCTATCACAAACCAACACAAACAAATTATACACACAAGGTACTTTCTACTATATGTCAATAAGTTCGGGTTTTTATCCCCAAAGTACTTCATACATTAACTCTTTAAAAGATCGTTACTTTCACAAAAGTCACACAATACCCGTAGTATATGAAAATAGAGTGATTATCTTTTGAAGTAAATCAAAACACTTACCTTTGCAAAATCAAGTAACAACATTATTTTCCAAACGTCCAAGTTTCCCTAATTTCAAATGTTCACGTTTCTTATTTTAGAAAGGTTTCGTAGTTCATAGTCTTATTCATTTAAGAATATAATTCTCTTTTAAATCATCTGAGAAACATATGCCTTATATGTGAGTAGGATATTCTTGTTTATAATAATCTTATTACAGCAGCCATGATCTAGGAAGTATCATTTTGTCTCATCTTAGCTTCTATGCAGATGGAAGTTTCTACTGGTTTTAATAATACTTAATCTGTCAAAACATTTCCTTTTATTAACGCTTAAAGCGTTGGTTTGTCGATACATTCGATTTCGAAATCAGTAAAACATTCTTAAGCCGTTATACCTAACTTCCCATAAAGCTAGTATAGCTCTTAAGTTTTCAAAAACCAAGTATTACTTCTTCTTTCAAAATGATTCAAAAATCCTTTGAAATACTTCAAGTTCTTTATTATCACCTAACCAAATACTTATAGTTCAAATCAGTTACATTTTAAAACCACAAGTATTTTCTTACCTACATAAAGTCATATAACCAACTTCCCATAAAGCCGTTATAACACTTTATGTTTTAGACCAATCAAATATATTTAACACATATGCGTCTATCGTACTACATAGTTACACACATATCATGCTAGAAGAGATAGGAAGAGGTTCACATACCTCGCGACGATTATCGACTAATAGCAAAATGCTCCGAGTACCTCAAGTCGACGGCTACTCCTTAAGCCAAGTAGAACGCCACACGTAGTACTTCAACCTATAAGGCCCTGGCGCTTATTAACATCTAGATCTTATCGTAGAACATTCTACGTAAAATTCGCGGCACCTCCCCGCAATGGCGTAAATCTCCTCCTCTTTCTGGCTGGCTACCAAGCCAACCAGGGGTTATACGCCTAATCCGACGTGCACAATTCTACCTCACGTAAAAGCTACACAAGTCTCATCAGATCCCATGTAATTGCGCTTCAACACTCTTCTTCGAAAAGGTTTCTTATTATTCATCTTAAGTCCAAAGACATTGCGATAACAACGCTCGATTCTATATATAGTATACTTTAACTATTTAGTCTAACAATCATGTAATTTCCAATTACAATAGAGGACAAGATAATTACCTCGATAAGCCCATAATTATCCAAGTATAAAGTCGATTAGGCAACGTTTAGCTCCAACTCCGAGCGCTCAACCCGCTCCAAACCACCCTTAGAAGTTCTAACCAACTTCTACTTAATACTCCAACTTACTATGGAGATTTCCTTAGGGTGTCGGTGTTGTGACTGAAGGGACGTATAATAGTATTTCTGGTTTTTTTGGATAGGTATAACCTTAGAATACTACAAGGTATATGGCTAAGGTAATGTGGGCATTACAACAATACTTTGAGAGTATTTCTACCAAGAGGGTAGTATTTCGACTAGCACAACTAGGCTGGTGGGTTGCTCTCGCCCAAAGGCCACTCAAAGGGGAGGGTTGGACGAGAACCATACTTAAGGGGGAGAGGGATTTCAACACTTTGGAAATATTTGTGGATGAAGAAAGTTCATCACTTAGAGGGTATTTATAGACAAGCCAAGGCCAACCAATGGCCAAGATGAATCCAAGTGTTAGGCAAGTGTAGGGTGTGGATTTAGCCAAGTGTCTTGTGGGTCCCACTTTCTCATCTACCACACAAAATATCTACATAACATTGACCAAACATTTTAGGCAAGAAAAGCACAAAAAACGTGCTCAACCAAAAGCCCCCAAAACCCCACTGGGTGACAAGTGTCACCCTCCCGCTGGTCCAAAATATTTCATCTCTCGGAAAATCGTAAAATAATAAATGACATAGCGGAATTTTCCCTACGAAGTCGTGGAAACGCTTTCAAAAAACGACTCTAATCGGGTGTCAGGAACAAATAATTTTCGCCAAGCCACTTTAAAGCCCAAACTTTTCTACGCACGCCCCACGCATACTGGAAATACTGGTATAACATTCTCCTCCTTAGAAACATTCGCCCCAATGTTCCTTCTAAGTCTCAAAACAAACGCGCCAAGATAGTCTTCACCACTATACTTACGAGAACAAACTCGCCACACATGGCCACTTTAACCAACTCGCGCAAAATACTTACCTCCAAGTCCACGAGGAAACACCTCTAACATCACCACAAACACCTCTCTCCGGGTCTAAAATATACTTCCTTCGTGACCTTCTCTTTACAAAAGAAATGATACCACTTTTGTCACTTTGTCGCGAGGTTCTAGTGTCACCCGCCACCCAACAAATGGTACCGCCGCATGCGATCCCCGAGGTCGTCAGACACTCGAACTCTTACTACATTTCTCGAGCATCGTCAGCTTTCCAAAACTCGGTTACTATCTCTAATGTGGTCATCACTAATCGAACACTGATGGATCTCCGATACTTTCCGAACATAACAATACGAAGACCGGACGATCGCTTCCCAAGTCGGACGGCAAATGCTAACATATGTGCAACCCGCCTATCCTTCACACGAACTCAAAAGGCCCAAACTAACTCGCTAAGTTTCCTTGGTTTTTTTTTTTCCAAAACTCACACCCTAACCGGTGGTACCTTCAAGAAGACCGACCGTCAACTCAACTCTAAGCGCCGCCGATAATCCGCACGATTCCTCCGAGCCGCCAAAACCTCTTCTCGATAAGCTTTACCCTACCCACATACCGGAACAAGCTCAACCAACTATCTCGCACCTTGCCAACATCGAACCAATCGACCGAACTTACACTTCCGCCCCTACAAGGCTTCAAAAGACGACATCCGAACACCGAATGGTAGCTTAAACGCCCCTCCACAGGAGACAACAATCCCACAACTACCCCCGAAATCCACACATCGCCCGAGGCGAACGCGAGTCGAGACTCACCAGTTCTTAACGCCGCTGGTACAACTTTTAGAAAACGAAATAGCCACCACCTGGGCTTCACTGTCTGCCATAAGGTGAAGGTAGGCACCCCGTGCAGCCTTACAACTTTTCTGATATAAACAACACTGCTGAGTACACGGTTTATGCTAGAAGACAAGACGACTGACCTCCTCGGCCCGATCATCGGTCGAACGATCCACGACCAGACGTTGGTTAACTAAACTTGGGCCTAACACCCGTGACTTACTACCACAAGGCGACCACCACAACCGACCCCACCACCATACATGCCGCTGGTTGACCCGCAACGTGGCCTCAACCCGACCGAACGCCGCAAACGCTAGCTCCCCAAGAAAAACTCACTAATCACGTTATTTAAAACCTAGCGGTCTTCCTAGCTCAACTACCCTCTTTCATTCCACACTACTCGTGACTTATCCCAAACATAGCTCACGCACTATGCACTCCTATAAGGGTCAAACATGAACACTACACCTTTACTCGAGATGGCCTTACCTCTAAGGTCTCCACGTATAAAACTCTAAGGCTCACACCTTCTCTATCCCCAAATCTTACTTGGTTAACTAACCAAGATTTCTAATCACAACTTACACACCGCTATCGTAACATAAGACTTATGATATACCCATCTTATCACGCATACCGATCTCTAGAGGGTTAAGGATATATCTATATCTACCGCTACACTCCCTTAGTCGTCTAATCAAACTCGCCTGTAGGCGATAAAGCTACGAAGATGACAAACTACCCACCGATCCTCAAGGCTAAGTCCTCCTACAAGGACACTCTTTCGACATCGCACCGACGGCCATAGTACAACAAGTACCGACTAAAAGACGACATTCCTCGATGACGCCCGCCACATCGCGAACCTAAGCCCCGGAGTTCGACCAACTCCCGCATACCCCGAACGCCCCGAAATCCGGAAGACCACTCGCATCGCGGAGGTGCATATCTAATCACGCGAGGTGACTCGCCAAAGTTACCAGGACCTTGCCGATCGCCCTTCGCGCCCTTTGTTAACCCGTCGATCTCTACGCTTTCTCGCCACGCGCATAAGCCCGCATACGTGCCATGCTCAAGCCTAATCAAGAATTACTCGCACAACCTCTTAGATAGTCATCAAGACTCGTGGTACATCGGTACTCTGGTAGCCAAATCCATACTAGTAATGTGGTCGCCTTTGCAATCTATATTCCCGCCCCCTGGCCGCGGATCGGCGTTCAAATATCATGGCGCAGAGGAATCGCCGCCGCTAAACTCACTGGGCTAGCGACGCCGCAGAACTCCCGAATGAAGCACTACCCTAGGTAAAGATTGGGCCCGCGCTCGTAACCCTCAGATTTACTCGCAGCCTCCTCGGCCGCTTCGCCTCTCTGCCCGGCTTGCTACGCGAGGCATATCGGTGGAAAGAAATACGTTAGAGGGTCCAACTTATCACACGCCTCTAAGGCACGATCTCGTAATGAGAAGAATGGAAACCAATCCTAAATATCCTATATCCTCTCGACATGGTGTGGTGCACAACACACCGATAATCAAGACTTCATCGGATACGGTCAGACACTTTCCGAGGATTAATCGCTCGATACCACTTTTGTCACGACCAACCTGCCCGTGGATCGTGCCTTAACCCGCACCCTAGTGATACAACATCGAGTAAAATCAGCGAACATAAAACAATAACATGAAGCCAAAGTAATAAGACAGTTGAAATACGAAGACAAAGCAACCCTAAAACGGTTACCTTCATAATATATAACAATTTGAATAGCTATATCCTTTCTACAACTCGCCACAACAAGATTATGCACTTAAGAATGATACGACAACAATGGCGGACAGGCCCCGCCAAACCCTGAATGTAAACACCTACTACGCATGGACTATACCACCGATAAGCCTTGAGAAACGGAGCTTCCCAAACGTCAATCGCGACTCGAGAGCTAGGATCAACGATCGTGTACCTCAACTCGCGCAGATGAACGCACTTCCGGGCGAGGTCAAGATAACAGTACCAAGTATGTGGAAATCGAAATATCAGAAATGAAATCATAATAGTCTATAAAGCAGAGACATGTATGATAACCAAACTACGCTTACAATTAAATAAGCAAATATGTCAAGTCGTGGACTCACGCCTCAAAGTCATCACTCAAACATAACTACGGGTCTCAAGCCCATAACATCAATCACGCCCGTGGAATACCTTCCTCTCTCGCCACAGCTTATGATATAAAAGCACCAAGAAATACACATGAACACCGTGTCCCACCCGTGTCCTAATAAAACAAGACAGGTAAGTAACGAAGGCATAACCGACTACTAACACCTACGCACTAACAAGCGTCATAAACCGTGTCATGATATCTGCATGCACCGCCACATGATCAAAGCCGGTCACTCGCCTGCAAAGATCAAATGCGCGCCTAGCCCCGAACTCCGCACTCCGCATAGGCCAACCTCATAGGCCCGCATGAGGTATTCCTCGCATCGAGGGTAGCTACTCCCAAGATCGCCCCGACTCGCAGCCGCACGGCCACAAAGACCGCATGACCACGCGGCCGCGAACTAACCTCGAACTCCCGTAGTTCCGCATGGATCCCCGACCCGCATGAGGTATTCTCGAATCACGGTCCTGCATCACCGAAGTCTACCCCGCATCGGAGGGCAGCTTAACCTCCGGAGACAAGTCAAGGTGAGTGGTACAACACCAACATAACGGCTGATAGTCAAACAACTTTAAGCGCAGTCGAGGGGAAAACCCCTTTACACTAACATCATAAGATACTAACACACGTAGCATCCTAGCATGTTTACTTATCAATCAACAAGAAAGTATTACAAGGCTATCACAAACCAACACAAACAAATTATACATACAAGGTACTTTCTACTATATGTCAATAAGTTCGGGTTTTTATCCCCAAAGTACTTCATACATTAACTCTTTAAAAGATACGTTACTTTCACAAAAGTCACACAATACCCGTAGTATATGAAAATAGAGTGATTATCTTTTGAAGTAAATCAAAACACTTACCTTTGCAAAATCAAGTAACAACATTATTTTCCAAACGTCCAAGTTTCCCTAATTTCAAATGTTCACGTTTCTTATTTTAGAAAGGTTTCGTAGTTCATAGTCTTATTCATTTAAGAATATAATTCTCTTTTAAATCATCTGAGAAACATATGCCTTATATGTGAGTAGGATATTCTTGTTTATAACAATCTTATTACAGCAGCCATGATCTAGGAAGTATCATTTTGTCTCATCTTAGCTTCTATGCAGATGGAAGTTTCTACTGGTTTTAATAATACTTAATCTGTCAAAACATTTCCTTTTATTAACGCTGCAGTGGTTTGTCGATACACATTCTGATTTCCAAATCAAGAAACATTCTTAAGCCGTTATACCTAACTTCCCATAAAACTAGTATAGCTCTTAAGTTTTCAAAAACCAAGTATTACTTCTTCTTTCAAAATGATTCAAAAATACTTTGAAATACTTCAAGTTCTTTATTATCACCTAACCAGCCAGTTATAGTTCAAATCAGTTACATTTTAAAAACCACAAGTATTTTCTTACCTATATAAAGCTGTTATAACCAACTTCCCATAAAGCCGTTATAACACTTTATGTTTTAGACCAATCAAATACATTTAACACATGTACGTCTATCGTACTACATAGTTACACACATATCATGCTAGAAGAGATAGGAAGAGGTTCACATACCTCGCGACGATTATCGACTAATAGCAAAACGCCCGAGTACCTCAAGTCGCTTGGCCACTCCTTGCCAAGTAACGGGCCACACGTTGTAATTCAACCTATAAGGCCACAAGGGGCTTATTAACATCTAGATCTTATCGTAGAACATTCTACAGAAAATTCGGCAGCACCTCCCCCCCCCCGCAACAACGTAAATCTCCTCCTCTGTCGGGGCTGGCTACCAAGCCAACCAGGGGGGGTTATACATCTAATCCGGACGCACAATTCTACCTCACGTAAAAGCTACACAAGTCTAATCGTAATACACCCCATGTAATTGCGTCAAAGACTCTTCTTCAAAAGGTTTCTTATTATTCAGCTTAAGTCCAAAGACATCACGATAACAACGTTCAGTTCTATATATAGTATACTTCAACTATTTAGTCTAACAATCATGTAATTTCCAATTACAATAGAGGGACAAGATAATTACCTCGATAAGCCCATAATTATCCAAGTATAAAGTCGATCCTGGGCAACGTTTAGCTCCAACTCCGAGCGCTCCAACCCGCTCCAAACCACCCTTAGAAGTTCTAACCAACTTCTACTTAATACTCCAACTAACTATGGAGATTTCTGGTTTCGGTTTTGTGGACCAAGGAAGTATAATAGTATTTCTCGGTTTTTTTTATAGGTATAACCTTAGAATACTACAAGGTATATGGCTAAGGTAATTGGGCATTACAACAATACTTTGAGAGTATTTCTACCAAGAGGGTAGTATTTCGACTAGCACAACTAGGCAGTGGGTTGCTCTCGCCAAAGGCCACTCAAAGGGGAGGTTGGACGAGAACCATACTTAAGGTTGAGAGGGATTTCAACACTTTGGAAATATTTGTGGATGAAGAAAGTTCATCACTTAGAGGGGTATTTATAGATGCCAAGGCCAACCAATGGCCAAGATGAATCCAAGTGTTAGGCAAGTGTAGGGTGTGGATTTAGCCAAGGTCTTATGGGTCCCACTTTCATCTACCACACAAAATATCTACATAACATTGACCAAACATTTTAGGCAAGAAAAGCACAAAAACGTGCTCAACCAAAAGCCCCAAAATCATCCACTGGGTGACAAGGTCACCCTCCGTTGGTCCAAAATATTTCATCTCTGAAAAATCCGTGAAAATAATAAATGACATAGCCGGAATTTTCCCTACGAAAGTCGTGGAAACGCTTCATCGAAAAACTACTCTAATCGTGTTGTGAACAACAATTTTCTACAAGCCACTTTAAAGCCCAAACTTTTCTACGACGCCCCACGCACATACCGAAATACGGTATAACAAATTGTGAGCCAATCGCTTGGTTATTGTATTTTCGGCCTTGAAAGAGTGGCAAAGTGAGTAAATACAAAGGAGGTGCTGTCCGATTTTCCGTGAGAAATTAGAGACTTAACACTTATAATATTCTACGCTTGAAGTAAGGCTTTAATAGACGACGTGAATATTATAGGTTGACATAGTACGCGGGACTTTGTACTTGGCAAGTGGTTTGACCCGACAAGGTATGTAGAACTTTTCCTATCTTCGAGCATGACTAGTTTCACGATATAGTACGGAGACGACAAGACTTTGACATTCCTTACTTGTTTTACGAAATGCCAAGTCGGGTGAGTTAGAGATTAACTCACTTCTTTGAGAATATTAAAGATGTCTTAAGTCTTGTTAAAGATAAGTGGACTTGAAGAATTTTAAAGTATGTAATACTGGTCGCTTTAAAAACGTATAAGTCCCTTCGATAGAAATCGAGCATTACTCAGGTATAAAGTGAATATAACGACTTTACGGGAGTTGGTTATATTGACTTTATGGAAATATAAATGACTTGATTTAATGGAAGGCAATTCGATTTTAAGGCATCAATTGCCTAAGGTTTTATAAGATACGAGTCACTTGATTTAGAAGCCATATTTTATTTCTAAAAGTATCATGGACTTGTCTTGAAAAGAATTGTCACTGATACTACGACTAGTAGTATCTTGGAAGTTTTATAATGAAACGAGTCATTTTAAAAGAATAGAAGTACGTAGTACTTTGGGTTAAATTCTGATTTTCATAAAGACATTTTAGTGCCTTAAGTAAACTAAATGAGAGTGTATATGAACAAGAATAGTAAGGTTGTGGATTTCTTAACTCGCTTATATATATCAGATGATGTCGATAGAGCTTATGTTATGTGCGATAGCCTGATTTGGGCTGTGGATATATTATTCGCCATGGGTCATTCCCGATTGTGGCATTGTATATTTCCGTGGATTTGCTAACCACGATGCGAGGAATACCACGCGAGTCCGTAAGGGCTTACGCGGTGGAATAGTCCCACGCGGCGGTCCAAATTTACGCGCGAGAATACCTCAC
The DNA here is from genome assembly GCA_029844215.1 of Przewalskia tangutica. Classification (NCBI taxonomy): domain Eukaryota; kingdom Viridiplantae; phylum Streptophyta; class Magnoliopsida; order Solanales; family Solanaceae; genus Przewalskia; species Przewalskia tangutica. The sequence goes on from CM056721.1 coordinate 108,834,440, forward strand.
GCGAGTCCGTAAGGCTTACGCGGTGAAATAGTCCCATGCGAGGAATACCTCACGCAGTCCACCGACCTACGCGTGAAATAGTCCCGCGAGTAGATTCCAATCCTATTTTTCGCCAGTATACACCTATTTATACTCATCTGTTAGTGCGCATCGAGAATCGTAATTTCGCTAGCATACATGTTCCCGCTTTCTTTAAACTTATGATTGTAATTACGCATTTTCCGCTTTGCATACTTAGTACATATTGTGTAATCGACCCCCTTCCTGGGCCGCTCACGCCGCAGAAAGGGTAAGGTGTCATGGATCCACATTCTGTGATCACTTATCTGACGCCTAAGCTCCATTCTCCTGAGGCTTGTCTTTCTTTTGGTACGCCTTGTCCCCGATGTTGTAGATTATGTACATTCGTGGTATGGCGGGCCCCGCCCCGCCACGCTTGTTATTCCTGCAGGTATGTATTCACCCATGGTCACTATAAGAACCGAGTTGTAAAAATTGTACTTTTGACTTTGTTTATATTATGGAAGACTACTGACGGCTAGCCTCGTGTTGTTTTATTGTTTACACCGTGTTTATGTTCAGGTATGCTCCACGCTATTTTCTCGATGTATACAACAGGTGCCTGTGCAGGCACCGCCGCGCGGCCTGGTCGTGATAGAAACTTAGCCGCTTCCGAGTCACCTAGTCAACGTGCAGATAGAAGCAAACTTCTACGAACCGATAATAACCTCGCAAGGCCCGTAAAATCGCGAACCTCGCCGAGTAAGAGGTTCTAGACAACCTCGATCGCCGATCTCGCCGATCCACCCGAATACCATCACCCGACAATATGCCCAAGAAAAGCCACCAAGCCAACCAAAACTCACATTTGGAAAACTTCGCGATAATCACTGGTCTCGAGAACTCTCAAGACAAGCCTCAAACGCTCCGCACGCTCCTCGCTCTAAGCGAGAATAAACCAAGACGTCATCAATGAACACTATCACAAACGTGTTCAAAATGGCTTGAACACTCTGCTCATCAAATCCATAAAATCGCCGAGCATCGTCAAACCGAACGACATAACCCCGAACTCATAGTGCTTCGCATCGTCCGAATGCAGCCTAGGGACATCCGCCTCCGACTGCACTGATGATAGCCCATCGCATCAATCTTGAGAAACATCTCGCACTCGCACCGTCGAACAAATCATCAATCCCGGGAAGCGGGGTATTCGTTTAATAGTCACCTTGTTCACCGCCTCAGAATCAACACACACGCGCAGCTGCCCCATCCTTCTTTCTTCACGAACAATACCGGCGCTTCCCTGTGGAGAAACACTAGGCCCGATGAAGTCCTTCTCCAAAGAAATCTCTCACCGGTCCTTAAACTCTCTCAACTCCTATGCAAAGCACATGTGATGGCGAATGGAAATAAAGCGTTGTCCGCAAAGACATCGACACAAAACTCTATCTCCTCTCGTGAGTGATACCCGAGGTCGTCTGAAACACATCTGGGAACTCTCGACTACCGAACTGATCAAAATCTGTACCGCAGCCTCGTGATCAAAACCCGAATGAGATGGTAGATGTACCCTTCTCGCACCATCTTCCTAGCCTTGAGGTAGCAAATAAACCTACCTCTACGATACAATGTTCCTCTCTCACTCAACAACCGCCTCAGAAATCGAACCGCACTCACTTTCTCCTCGCAGCCTACATTGGCATAGCAAGAAGCTAACCAATCCATGCCCATGATCACATCGAAATCGCCATTCCCAACTCTATCAAGTCCGCCAGTGGTCCGACGATCGCATAAAGTCACCGGACAAGCCTCAGATACCCGCCGAGCTACCACCGACCGCCATCGCGTAGCTACCTCGTAGTGGTCTATGGACTCGTGCTCATCCTCATCCTACTAGCACAAGGGGAGATATATAGACAGAGTAGAACCCGGATCTATCGGGCGCATACATCATAACCAGAACCGATAGTACTGCGACGACGCCGCGACGCCTCGTCCCGCCTACCGACAAGACATAAATGCGTTCGAGGACCGCGAATCGACCCGCCACGACCTCTCGCCACGACCGCTGGTCCGCGAGTACCGCGCCCGGGCGTAATCAGAGGATGAAGACCCGCATAGACTCGGCGTCGACTTACCCTCGCGCGCCTCGCCTGACAGATTTTGCATAATGACCGGCCGCTACAAGTGTAGCAAGCTCCAAGTAGTACTACAGCCTCGAATGGAATCTACCACAACGACACACCGAGCACTCGATCGGTTAGCACCCTTGCTACCCTCGAAGTCCGTCCCGCCCCGACCGCCCCAATGCTCGCTGCATCGAAACGGCGTAGAGTGCTCAGCCGGCCGTGGTGCATCCAGACGTCACGAGGTCGCCCACCCCGAGAGCTACCAAAAGATCCCGCCGCCTCGCCTTCTTCGCCGCTGATATCCGCCGACCCGCCGGTCCTCTACGCCTCGCATCCAAGTGCATGAGCTCGCACGCGGTAATGTCCATACCCGGCAAGAGCAACACCCGCACAAGACTCGCCATATAATCATCTAGCCCGCGACGACGGCACTTTGCCCCTCCATATTCGCATTAGCGCAGTGGACATATCGAGCCGCTGAATCGAACTCGACGCCAGTACTCCTAATCAGGCGCCTCTGCCTCAAAGAACAAAAATTGGCCGCCCGTGCCCTCCTCATCCTGCAGAGGCAAGAAGTGCGTGAGAAAAGCCTCAAAACTCGCCCTATACTGGGCCGAGGCGATGCTCTCCCGAAAGCTCCCACGATCAAACCAATCGATCGCGTATCACGCAACGATGAGAACCAAAGATCACGGACTCGCCTTCAAGCCTTGATCACCCGCATGATCTCTTCAGAATCGACGGATGAACTCTCGCGATCATCTCGTGCCTCGACCAGAACTCAAGCGCTACAACTCGTAAAATCCCGTAGCCTCAAACCGTTCGATCTCGGTGAACTACGTGCACCGCTGAACTGGAATCGGCCAGATCCAAATTTATCCTCATGTTCGCCATAATCCCGCCAATAGTCTGGCCATCTCCTTGTACTTAACTCCTCCGCCCAGCCGTGGGACAGAGGCGCGGCATCGTGGTCTTCGCTGGGCCGGCGCGCCATGGAACTCGCTGCCTCGTGAATAGATCAGCTCGAGCCCTCGTGACTCTCTGTCCTACTAGCAGCCTCTACGCTCTTGCCCTGGGCTCGGTTGCCTTACGTGGAGGCATAATCACATGTAAAAGGAATACGTTAGAGGGGTCCAACTTATAACACAGCTCTAAAGCACGATCTCAGAGTGAGAAGAATGGAAACCAATCCTAAATATCCTATAGCCTCCTGATTATTGGTATGTTGCACAACATACCGATAATCAATACTCTACTAGATACGGCTCAGACACTTTCCGAGGATTAATCGCTCGATACACTTTTGTCACGACTGCCCGGCCCGTGGATCGTGCCTCACCGGCACCCAAGCAGACATACATCGAGTAATCATGAATATAAAAACAAGACATGAAACAAATGTAAATTGAGACACAATTTATCTCGAGAAAAGTCGCTTTCTGCATATATATATATAAAGAGTGAACGCTATATCCCAACTTTATAACATGACTACGCACTTAGAATGTAACAACTACGGCGGACAGGCCCCGCCATACCTCGAATGTACATATATCTACCACATCGTGAGAACCATACCAAAAGTCGAGCCTCCTATAGATGGAGCCTCGACACCAAAGCAAAAGATCCTAAGGACGCGGATCTAGCACTGCTTCCCTTACTCGCAGATGAACGCACTCAAGGAGGTCGCATAACAGTACCAAGTATGTGAAATCAGAAGTACATTAAATGAAATCAAAGTATTTAAAACCATTTGCAAATACAATCGCCCAATTGCACATAGTGTCATATCACAAACAAGAGCAATAATAGGTAAATCGTAATGTGTCTTTTCTAGGCCGCGAATGATCGGCGCAAGGCCAACCGCCTATAGATCATTACGCGCGCCTAATCCTCGACTCGTAGTCCGCATAAGTCACACACGCATTCGCATTTAGGTATTCTCGTGACGGTAGCTAACCCTGCACTCTCGACACCCGCAGCCCGCATAGTCTCAATAGACCGCATAGTCACACGCATCGCATGTGGCATCCCCGTGACGGATAAAACACCCGAATGATCAATCTTGAACTCCCGCAGCCCGCATAGTCACACGCATCGCATAGCCGATAGACCGCATCGCGGTGGCAAGCCCTCGTATAACAAGTCAGGGTATGTGATATAATAACAAGATAACGGTCTTAACGCTTAACAACGAAGCACAACAAGAATGACCCCTTTCACAACATCACAAGACACTAACACACGTAGCATAATATGTCTACTTATCAAACAATCTTACTACACTTTACGTAAATCAATACAAGGCTTTTATAAACAAATCAAGAAATGCCTTTTTATCTTTCTTAAGTGTTATACCTAACTTCCCATAAAGCTAGTATAACTCTTAAGCTTTTTGTTTAAACCCAAATATTACTCTTCCGTTATAAAATGATTCAACATTCTTTGAAATACTTCAAGCTTCTTATTATTCAGCTTAAGTCAAAAGACATTGCCGTAAAAGACGCCCAGCTTAACACACGCACGCCTACCGTGACTATATATATATTTTAAAAATATCATGCTCAAGAGTATAGGAAGAATCACATACCTTCTCTAAAAACCACCGCCAAGTCGAATATGTCGCTACAGAGAATCAACCTATAATAGTCGACACGCCTATCAATGTCTAGACTACTCAGACTATTCTAAGCAGAGGGTTCTTTATTCTACTAAAATCGCAAAGACTTCCCTACCCGCAAGCTACACAAGTTCATCAGAATACAAATTCCATGTAAGTACTTCAATACTTCTTTATTATTCTTCCGATGCGATTTCACCAATTCTATTCTTTAATATCCTTCTATATCTTATACTCAAATCTTAACTATTCATATGTGTAATATCCAATTACAATAGAAGGACAAGAGTATTTACCTCGATAAGCCCAAAATTATCCAAGTTAAATGTCGATCCTGAGCAAGGTTTAGCTCCTAATTTGTACGTTCCGATAGCTCCAAGAAACCCTTAGAAGTTTCTAACAACTTCTACTTAAATACTATAAGGGATTTGGGGCTGTGGTATTTAGAATAGTAACTATACTTGAAGACAACTTTTCTACCACGAGGGGGTAGGTTTCGCCAGACTCGCGAAGTGGAGAGGGTTGTTTCTGGCTAAGCTTCTGTGGGGAGAGAGGCTCGACGAAACACTACAAGAGGGGGAGGATTTTCAAGACTTGGAGAATTGATTTGTGGATAAAAACCTTCAAGTTGTGGGTATTTATAGGCCAAACAATGGCCAAGATGGCCAAGTGCTATGCAACAGAAGTGAGGATTTACCCAAGTGTCCTTATCCATCTACTACACAAAATATCCTACCTAACTCGACTATTCAAAAGGCCACAAAAACGTGCCCAAGGTCGCCCAATGTCTCGCCACTTGAGGGAGACAAGTGTCACCCTCCGCTGGTCCAAAATATTTCATCTCTAAAAATCCGCAAAAATAATAAATGACATAGTTTTAATTTTCCTACGCAAGTTTTGTAAAACGCTTCGCTTGATAACGATTCCTTTCGCGCTTGTGCACAATATTTCGACCTATGCCTAACTTTAAGGCTTAAACTTTTATACGCACGCCTCACGCATATTACTGAAATACGGGTATAATAACATATCCAAGTCTTGCAAGACTTGATCACTTTACACTTAGACAAAAATAAGCTCTCATCTTCTCCCCTTTAGCTCCATAATTTCGAGAGCCCTTGGCTAAAAACAACCATTGTTGATCAATTTATTTCTCCAAGATTAAGCCCTTAAACCAAGTGCTAAGCCTAGATTAATATTCTACACGCTTACTTGTCTTCGCCGAAGTTGATGCCAAAACCCTAGGGGTTCCGCTGACTTTTGGAAGTGAGATTCAAAGAGAAGTTGTTTCTAAGGTTGTAGGGGTACATATATGTGATTGGAACTTCAAGAAGTTGAGCGAAACGAAATCAAGGCACCAATAAAGACCTGACTGTTTTGGGGCGTTTTGGGAAATAAATGAGGTAAAAGTCCTTCTTCTTTAAAGTAATTGGATATTACTTATTTTTATTATGTATGGATGAACTTGTGTTAGAAAAGAATGAAGAATAAAAAGCGCTGATCCATTTTGGGGCTAAACCGATTTGGGACATATTTGGTGCAAATAGAATTCGCTGGTTATTGTCGTTGTTATCTTCACCTATTGCATGTTATAATGGATTAATATTGTTGTTAATAAGTTGTTATAACTTATGTAGAAGTTTTGGAACTCGAATTGGAATAAAATGGATTAAGGAACGAAAGTTATCGTTGAAGTTGTTGTGGTCAAAACCGCCCAAAACCGTTAGACGTTGTCGGTCGCTTAGTGGACTGTTTTGAGGTATTAAATGCTGGAAATTTAGTTGTTGTTATGCATGTTTAAGTGTAGTAGTTAAGTAATGAAAGTCCTAAGGGAATAAGAGTGTGGAAAGACGTTAAAAGGCCTCACATTTTACCCTCGTTATGGTCGAATTGCTGACTGCTTTACGGGCTGATTTGTGGACTGTTTTGTATTATCGTGGGCAGAATTTTACACGCCCATTTAGGCGTGTAATCCCCTTTGGCTAATTGTTGGCTGTGCTTTAAATGTGGCTTGTTGGTTGATGAATACAGGCCTTGGAAAAGGTGGAAAAGTACGAGAAACAAAGGAAGCGCCAATTTTCCGTAGAATTGAGGGCCATTATTTGGTATAAGTCCTACACTTGATAGCTTGTAGTTGATAGAAGTGCTATTGTCATTTTAGGTTGAAGTACTACGTAGCACATTCTACTGGCTTGTGGAATAGCCAAGGTTGAAGTACATCGAGCGCATTACACTTGTCGCTCAAGTTAGTCGCCAACGAGGTATGTGAACTTCTTCCTTCCTTTGACATGATTATTTGGTAATTCTATGACTAAATTTTAGTGAGTCTATGTGACTTGATTTGGTAAGTCTATGCGACTTAAGTCATTTGAAGTAAGTAAGTCGATTTTGGAAATATACGAGTCTTGATTATGAAAGTACGAGCTGCTTAGTCAAAATTGTATAAGTTACGTGAAGTACTTTAAAGTTAAGAGATTTGATTTAAAGTTATGAGACTTGATTTCTTTACAAGTTATGAGACTTTATTTTTCAAGATACGGGACTTGATTTCTAAAGTTAAGATATTTGATTTAAAGTTAAGAGACTTGATTTCTTTACAAGTTATGAGACTTTATTTTTCATGATATGGACTTGATTTCTAAAGTTAAGATATTTGATTTAAAGTTATGAGACTTGATTTCTTTACAAGTTATGAGACTTTATTTTTCAAGATATTGGACTTGATTTCTAAAGTTAAGATATTTGATTTAAAGTTATGAGACTTGATTTCTTTACAAGTTATGAGACTTTATTTTTCAAGATATGGGTTACTTGATTTACTTCTAAAGTTAAGAGGCTTGATTTCGAAAGAGTATGTGACTTGAGTTTTAAAAGTATACGTTATCGATTTAAAGAGAAGGAGTTTTATGATTCTTTTAAGTACGTATGCACGTAGTAATTTTGGGTTTAGTTTCCCAACGTGATAAGAAATAAAAGTTCCTTAAGTTCTCTAAAATGAAAGGTTGTTATAATAGCTTTATGGGAAGTTGTTATAATGACTTAAGAAGAAGTGAAAGGGTGGTTAAAATGTTATGTAAGGAAAATCACACCTAGCCTACAAATAGGACTGATTATGTTACGAGATACACCGAGCCTACAAATAGGCTGATTATGTTACGAGATACACCGAGCCTACAAATAGGCCTGACACGCCATATTACCCCGAGCCTACACATAGGCCGTTACGCCATCTTACACCGAGCTCCACAGCGGCCGGATTATGCTACATGATCCCACAAGACACCGAGCCCACAGCGCCTGACATGCTACATGATTCCACAAGACACCGAGCCCACAGCGGGCCGATTATGCTACATGATTCCACAAGACAATCGAGCCCCACAGCGGGCCGATTATGCCACATGATTCATCAAGACACCGTGTCCCGCAACGGGCTTGACACGTTATCACGCATGGATAATCAAAGTAAGCTCCCAACAAGAAGTCCTCCATAAATGGCCTGATTATGTTATGTAAGATATGTAGTTACGCGGGAAAACTTGATTGAATTCTTAAGTATGTATGTAAGAATATGATGTTAATTTATTGAAAGAAGGAAAATAATGATTAATGTACGATTGATTTCATGAGTTAAAATGGCACTATAGATCTCGTATTTTAATTTTTATACTTGTCCTCGCCATTATTTTGTACGCTATGATCTTGTTTAATGTACTTTATTTCCGCCCATACTTAGTACTTGTTGTATCGAATTTGTGGGGCTGCTCATGTCCGCAGTCTAGGTACACAACAGGATCCGCGAGCTTAGATCCTTGTTCAGCCTTTTTGAGATGGCCCAAGTTCCTGAGTTTCTCATTATGGCTAGGTATATTCAGCGGCACGCGGGCCTTGTCCCGCCATAGTTGTCACCTTCTTAGAGGTCCGTATTCATACGCTGGCCGGATCGTGTAAGTTGTATTTACATCACAGACATCGTAGACCTTTCGTGTGATTTATATTATACTAAGCCTTTCCGCTTTTCCTTTGTTTTAAAAAAATGAAAGTGTTATTTATCTTCCGCGCTTATTTATGTTGTATGGGTGCAGGGTGCCTGTGTAGGCACCACCACGCCCGGATTTGGGTCGTGACAGAGTGTACTGTTATTTGAGTTATCATACATGTCTCCAGCTTTATTTTAGACTTATGATTTTACTACAATACTTTCAGTTTTACATATTTGGTACACGTTGTAATCGACTCTCCTTCGCGGGTCATGCTCATGCCGCAGTAGTATACAAAGTCCGATCCTCACTCTTAGGATCATTGTTCACCGTTGGGAAACTCCATTACTCCGAGGCTTACCCCCGGTTCGCATCCCTAGTATGGCTCTGTTGTCAGATATTCTGTGGTACGGTATGGCCCCGCCCCGCCACGCTTGTTATTCTTTGAGGTTTGTAGTCACATCAGGATCGGGTTTTTAAGAACGTAAATGCATCGTTTATTTTATTCTCGTTCATGTATATTTTACTGGCGCGGCCTTATCGCCAACCCGCTGATATTTACCGCTTAAGTATTTACGAAGTTTTATATGTTCCGCCACTATTCTCGACGATACCGTAAGGGTGCCTGTGTAGGGCACTAGTCGCGCCCGGTCGGGTCGTGACAAAAGTGGTATCGTGAGCGCTTAGTCCTCTGAAAGCGTCTACGCACTGCGTCTAGTAGAGTCGCGTTATCGCGTGTCAGGCACCACATCTATAATCGCAGGTCGCAGACATTTAGGATCGTTTCATTATTCTCACTCCGAGATCGCGACAGAGTCATGGTTGTGGTCGCTTCTCCATAACAAGTTATGTTGATTGCAGCCTACAAGAAAGGCAACATGACTCCAGAAAGATTATGTGGATCACGTGATCCAAAGTTGGTAATATTTGCAGTATAGTTGGTATTATGACATACAACTATACAGATTTACGTACGAGGTCACCTATGTGTCATTTAGAATGATTTTAGATTACCGTGAATCGTAAGGACTAATTAGATACCGAGAAGGTATGAAACAATTTAATGAAATCTCATCAAGGTTTTACGTACTAATTTGAGATAATTAGGATACGATGAGTTGTCCGAGTATGCAACGGACCCTTTAAGTTATAATTAAGGATTTAATGAGACTATGTTAGTAACTTGCCACGTGGTATGCTTATGGAATGGTACTGATGAGACCCGTGATGAGTAAGTATGGTCGCTGTGGTCAAGACAACACGATTATGGTATTACGAGAAGTTTTGTAATTCGCTACGGGGACCGATAAGGCACGCCGAGCATGGAAATCGCGAGCCTAAGAATAGTGATAACCGCCGAGACCTTAAGTATATGCGGCCTTCTGCAGTAAAAAGTTAAGTCGCCAAGGATAAGAGTTAAGCACGACACCGAAGCCCGGTTGAGGACTCATTAAGGGTCGCCCATAGCCCGTAATGGAATGGAATCAGTTGGTAGTAGTCCCACCACGCGACAGGTCACGACGGTGCAAGCGCCCGAGTCTAGTTAATCGCTTTACGTTCGTGGACGCATTCCACCGAACTGTGTCATGAGAGCCTAAATGGCCTTATATTGTTTAATTTAGTAACTCCAAAGATCGAGGCCGATTTAGTACTGGAAGTTATGTACGATGCTAATATAAGTTTGGAAGTACGAAAGCGATGACCAAAGTGAAAAGAGAGCAACCAAGTGTAAAGAAATGTAGTCCGAATCCACGAACCTTTCGAGGTGACTACACCCGCGAGTGTTGGGCGGTAGCCGAGCCGTAGGTAATAATTGTCAGAACGATACGCTGGACCTCAGCGCATCTAGTAGAGCTGACATACGACGCACTTGAAGTCATTATGAGTACGCGCTAGTTGGCCTCTCGCTATGCCAACGCTGACCGCAGAGAGATTGGCTCGATTCCCGCTTCCTGCAGTTTGCCATCGAGTGAAAGGAATGTATGGTGGTAACCAGCGAATTATCCTTCCTTCTTTGACATCATTGTTTTTAATAAGTTTGTGTGACTTGTTCATTCGAGGTGAATCGAGGCGTATGTAAGAAGTACTTGAATTTGAAGGAGTTTATTTTAAGTGCCCTCGGTACTTGAGTTGGCTCATGTGGCGGTCGTACACGACCTTCCTGATAAGTTTAGGAAAACGCGCAAGAAAGAATAAGATAAGTACGAAAGTCGCCATGGAAAATGTAAGACATCACTGGTAGGTTTTGAAAATCTATACGATTATAAGACGGCGCTGATGATTAAGATTTTGATAGGATAAGTTCCTCCCCACGAAAAGGATAGTTTTACACATTACGGGTTATGGTACCCATGTTGTTAGACGGGATGTGAGACTGTAAGGTCTTCGTGATCTTCACGCCATAGGTTACGCTTTAGATAACCGTGGAAAAGTATTGTGTTCAGTAATCGGTAACGACGTTAGAAATGGTCGGCGTTGTCGTAAGGATATAAACGCAGTAGTACGCATGTATGAAACCGCACGATTATGGATCAAGATAGAAATAGTTTTGCTAATAATAAGCATAAGGTAAGGTTATGACCAAGATGATAAAAGAGAATACAACTATGGTTATGTAAGTTGCACGAGATATGATTACCCTGCACTAGTGTAAAGCACCATTAGTAAATAATGGGCGTAGAACACCTCGAGGAAACGTGGTAGCATCCAGATCGACGAGAAAGATAAGAAGAAAATACGGAGGTAAGGTACCCCGTGACAACTTGAAATAACTTATAAAGGAAAGACGAGTAGACACGAACGATAAGAAATCTCGACAAGTCATTCGATTATGTAATACCATGAATCGAGGTTGAACACTGACTATAAGCTCTACGAGTCGTGAGAATAATAGATTATTACTGACGAGATCAAGGAAACCTCTCCCTAAATCGTGATTGATATAAGTCTTAGCCATGAGGCAAACAAAGGAATCAAACGTTATACCCCAGATTTCCAGAGTACGCGCGAGGACGCACGCATTTAATATTCAAGCCCTAATTAGGTTAAGGATGAAATTGTGAACTTTCGACTTAAAAGATTCCAACCTCGTGAAGGAAATTCTACGCTTAATATTTTTACCGACACGGATTTTTCCGAGAGACGCAAATATTTTGACTAATAGAGAGGCGACATGTGTCACCCTTAGTTGGTATGGGTTGACGAAAATGTTGGCCTGGACAAGGTCAAATGGTCAAGTCTTGGAAGATATTTCTTCGCGAGCGTAGGCAGGAAGGCCTCAGGACGCTTTTTGCGCCTAATGGAAGGCCACATGGCTCTTATTGTGGGGACATATGTCCTAAGGTCATGGTGGACATATGTCCCAACATCAGGTGGACACTTGGTTCGAAGACCTCATCCTTCACATGGATCCAAATCTACACCATCCATTTGTTTTAATTCGCCCTGGTGGTTCTATAAATACCCCTAAGTTGCAAGAATTCTTCATCCACTAAACATTTTCCAAGTCTCAAAACTCCTTCCCCTCTGATAGCTTTCGCCCAAACACCTCCCCTCCTCGTGTTCTCGCCGAGACACACCCTCCACCCCTTCCTAGTTGTTTCTTCCAAAAGCTCCCCCTTGGTAGAAAAATATTCTCCAAGTATAGTTACTATTACAAAATACCTTAGTCAAATACCTTGTAGTATTCCAAAGTTACCTCTATACTAAAAGCCCTAAATACTACTTTATATCCATTAGTCACAAAACGAAACCCTAGGGAAATCTTCATAGTGGGTCAAGTATTAAGTAGAAGTTGTTTAGAAACTTCTAAGGGTTTCTCGAGCTATCTGAAATGCGTGCATCAGAGCTAAACCTTGCTCAGATCGACATATATTTTGGATAATTTTGGGCTTGTCGAGGTAAATATCTTGTCCTTCTATTGTAATTGGAAATTACATACGTAGTAGTATAGAAACGAGTATCAGATATATAGAAGGATGGTATAAAAGAAGAGAATTTAATCAGATTTACATGTGATCAGATTTACAGAGACTTTGTAGTTGACGTAGGAAACGTCGCCCAAATTTCCATAATGCAGAACCTTCGCTAATGTTCTACTGAGTAGTCTAGACGCCGATAGACGATATGGCCATTATAGGCTGAAGTTCATGAAAGTAGCGTGTTCTACTTCAAGGATGGACAAGGCTAGCGGGTTATAGTACGCTGAGCGCTTTGCTATTTGTCGATAATCGTCGCAGGTATGCGAACCTCTTCCTATCCTTTCTAGCATGATGTTTGTAAACTATGTAGTACGGCAGACGACGTTGCTAAATGAATCGGGTTGGTTTAAAACATAAAGTGTTATAACGCTTTATGGGAATTTTGTTATAACAACTTTACGTAGGTAAGAAACGGGTTGTTAATTTTAAGGAAATAAGAGACTTGACTTAATCGCTTGATATGAATTTTATTAAAAAGTCAGAAACCTCATTCATGAGTAATGAGTACTTGGTTTTAACTATAAGTTATATTGATTTTGGAAACGAATAAGTATCGAACAAACCATCAGCTGCTAATAAAGGAAAATGTATTGACAAATAATTAATTAAAACCAAGAGAAACCTCCATCCGCATGTAAGCTAAGATAAGACAAAATTTTATTACATTTCCTAGATCATGGTCGCTTAATAAGATTGTTATAAACAAGAATAAACTACTCACACATAAGATACATGTTACTCAATTTTGTTAAAAGAAGAATTTACGCTGTTAAGTGATTGTGACTATGAACTATGAAATCTTTCAAAATAAGAGACTTAAGTATTTAAAAATACGCAACTTGAACTTTTGGAAAAGAATGTTGTTACTTGACCTTAAAAAGGAAAAAATGTGTCGTTTAAAATGTTATGGACGATTGTCTTCATCGAGTCCCAAAACGGGTTTAAATACGATTCCACACGATTCTTCATCGAGTCCCACGGACGGGCCGAGACACGTATTCCACACGATTCTTCATCGAGTCCCACCGGACGGGCCGAGACACGTATTCCACACGATTCTTCATCGAGTCCCATGGACGGGCCGAGACACGACTCCACACCGATTCCACCTCGAGTCCCACGGGACGGGCCGAGACATGTTATACGATCACACGATTTATACCTAGATCGGGCCAGCTGAGGAATGAGTTCCACGCACGAGGGATGACTTTGGCGAGGAGGAGTCCTCGCTCGACATGACTACTTTTATGTTTTAAACCGTAGTTCGTTATCATACACGTCTCTCGCTTTATATAAACCGCATGATTTCATTTACGTGATTTTCCGCCACATACTGTACCGTCAGACCGACTCTTCGGGCCGCTCACGCCGCAGTAGAGGTACATCGGCTGTTGATCCTCACTCTTAGGATCACAGCTCAACAGATTGAAGCTCCGCTTTCTCCGAGGCTTATCTTTTGCATGCTTCTCGAGTTTGTAAGTTCTGTACATTCGTGGTACGGCGGGCCCCGTCCGCCATAGTTGTTGTAAAAAATCTTAGAGGTCTCAGAGTAATGCTGTGCGTAGTTTGTAAAAGGGATGTAATCGTCGTTCAAGTTTTATGTATATACGCCAAAGGCAATCTTCTCGATAAACTGTTTCATTCTATTATTGTTTCATGTCTTGTTTTATATTCCGCCGTTACTCGATGTATGTCTACTGGGTGCCCTGTAAGGCACCACCACGCCCGGTTCGGTCGTGACAAAAGTGGTATCGAGCGCTTAATCCTCTGGAAGCGTCTGCACCGTATCTAGTAGTTCGATTATCGTTGTCAGGCACCACACCAATAATCGTGAGGCTATAGGATATTTAGGATCGTTTCATTCTTCTCATTCCGAGATCGTGCCTTAGAGATGTGTTATAAGTCGACCCTCTAACGATTCTTTTATGCCGCTTATGCCTCCACGCAGTGCAATCGTGCCCGGGGCAAGGCGCGCAGAGGAGTCGCGAGTAGTAGCATGGCTCTCATCGAGACCACAAGACTGAGCCTCCACCCACACCGAGCAGTATGAGACGGGTTACGCGATATGGCCCGCTTATCGCCGTGATAGTGGCAAGGCACGAGGATAAGCCGACGCAGCAATTCCCGACGTAGCACCCGTAGCTCACCCGGCAGCGATAGTTTGAGATCGCGACTTTCCGAAGCCGCAGCCCGCCAGTTGTTTTACGGATCGAGGCCCGAGGATGATCCGCAAGAGTTCATCCGACGCCATGCGATCATGAGAGTGATCAAGGCTTCGAGACCGAGTCGCGGGTCTTAGGTTCGCATCGATCGCGTGATACCGCAGCCGACCGGTTTGATTCACTGAGCCGCCCGGGGAGCATGCGCTCCAGCCTATTTGGGACGAAGTTCTCGACCCACGAGGGTTACGGAATTTTACGGACGAATGGGAGGCGACACGCAGCACCCCCACATCGGGTCTTGGACGAAATCGTTAGTGGTAAAATGGTCATCGACTATCAGATGAACAAGTCTTGCTAGCTTCGAGATTGTCGACTTGTCCACTTGGCTAATTAATTAACGTTCTCCATCCAAACCACACATGTGTTGTTATCTAAGCCTTCCATTGTATTATATATACACAACTAGTGCAAGACTTGTCTTCAACACTTAGAAAAAATTAGAGACCTTGTTCTACACTAGTGTTTCTTGGCTTTGGACACTTTCTCACAAGAAAATTTTGTAGTTTTGATCCATTGTTCACAAGACTTTAACCCAAGGTCCCTAAGGGTATCAGAAGGATATCTCAATAGAAAGATTTCGAAAACGACGCTTTTACGTTAGTCGCAAGCGAAACCCTGGGTGTTCTTCAACTTTGAAGACGGAACTTGAAGAGGAGTTCTTCATGTTTCTAAGGAGTACTTGAGCGGATTGGAACATAAGGAAAGGATCTAAGAATTGCTAAGGAGCGACATTGAATCTTGGAAATTATTAGGGCTTGTAAAGGTAACATTCTTGTCGCTTTAGTAATTAAGATTACTTATTGTCAGTAGCTATGGATATTAGCAAGTATGAGATATATTTTATGAAGTTGATAAGTGTTATGGTTATTGAACCCTAATCCAAAACTAGTATGTTTAGCCTTGAGATTTCAATTCAATCGATTATTAGTTTAATCGCCACATGTTATATAAAGAAGGAATTATAATTGTTAAGTTGTTTATGACTATATAACATGTTAGACCTAAGAAGTTCGATTGAAAAAGAATTGGAAAGAACTTTGTGTTATCAATAAGTTAACCGAGAACGACCTTGATTAAGGACTTAGTTGGTATTAATTATGGGCGGAATTTTACACGTGACAAAGCGCGTAATCCCCTTTGATTGATTGTTGTATCGAGCCTTAAATGTGGTGTTTGGTTATTGAATTCGCTTTGAAAAAGGTGGCAAAGTATGTAGAAACAAAGGAAGTGTTGTCCGATTTTCCGTAGAATTTAGTGACTTTGCACTTAGAATATTCTACGCTTGAAGCTAGAGGTTTAATGGACGATATGGCCATTATAGGTGGAAGTACTAAGTATAGCTTATTCTACTCAAGGATGGAATAGCTATCAAGGTTTAAGTACTTTGGAGCATTTTTCCACTTGTCGATAATCGTCGCGCAGGTACGTGAACCTCTTCCTTCTTTTGACACGATTCTACGTATGAATATACATGTACTATTTCACGTGTCACGCACCCGAATCTCAAGCCTGGATCGGTGCCTTACCTCGCACCCTAGTGATACAACATCGTGAGAAACCAGGAAAATAAAACACGAGTCATGAAACAAGAGATATAATAAGTAAACAGCCAACCAAAACAAATAGCAAGATATACATAAAAACCCACAGCTTAACCTTTTACAAACCTCGCCACAACAAAGGCACAGCACTTAAGATTTACAATAATTCATGACGACAGCCCGCCATACCCCCGAATGTATAAGCATCTACTGCACTCGTGGTAACATACCAAAGATAAGCCTCCGAAGAACTGAGTTTCCACACGCTCAAAGCGTGATCCTAAAAGCGGATCTGCAAATGACGACCTTTACTCGCTGCATGAACGCACTTCAAGGAGGTCAAGACAGTACCAAGTATGTGAAATCAGAAATACCGTAAATGAAATCATAATAGTCTATATAAAGCACGAGACATGTGATGATAACCAAACTACGCCTCACAACATGAAGAAATATGTCAAGTCGTGGACTCACGCCCTAAAAGTCATCCTCATGCCCGTGGAACTCCTTCACCACCGCCTAGGTACAAATCATGTGATACGATAATGTGTCTCGCCCCGCCTCATGGACCCAATATAGAAAATGGTGGAATATATTCCTGCTCATCCCATGAACCAGAGTCGAGTGAATACATTCTGACGAACCTGGCCCTCAAGTGAAATACATTCTGACGAACCGGTCCTCAAGTGAAATACATTCCTGATGAACCTAATCAAGTGAAACACATCTCTGATGAACCAGAGTCGAGTGAAATACATTCCCTGATGAACCTGTAATCGTGATATACATTCCCTGATGACCGTAGTCAAGTGATATACATTCCGGATGAACCAGAATGAGTAGAACACAAGATTTACACAACAAGGCTATCACACGTAACATGGTCAAGTTTCATAACAACAAGTATAAGCAAGTTACACACGACTCAAGGTACTTTCATTTTATATCAAAGTCCGGATTTTAACCTTAAAGTACTACGTCCGTTAAATTCGTTTTAAGATCCATTCTTTTACAAAGGTCACCCGATACCCGTAGTATAAGATTTGAGTTGACTATCATATAAACCAAATGCTTTCCTTTGTAAAATCAAGTGACAACCTTTATTTTCCAAACGCTCAAGTTGCCTAATTTCAATGCTCAAGTTTCTCATTTTAGAAAAGGTTTCAGAGTTCATAGTTTTAAATCCTTTAAAACATAATTCTCCTTTAAACGCTTGAGAAACCTATGTCTTATAAGCGAGTAGGTATTCTTGTTTATAATCAATCTTATTGAAACCATGATCTAGGAAATGTAATATCATTTTGTCTCATCTTAGCTTCTACAGATGGAGGTTTACGGTTTTAATAATACTTTAGTCAATACATTTTCTTTATTAACGCCGCAGTTGGTTTGTCGATACACATTCCGATTTCCAAATCGTGAAAACATTCTTAAGCCGTTATACCTAACTTCCCATAAAGCTAGTATAACTCTTAAGCTTTCAAAACCTAAGTAATACTCATTCTTTCAAAACGATTCATAGATCTTTGAAATGCTTCAAGTTCTTTATTAACACATATCAAGCCGCTATTATTCAAATCAGCCACTTTTTTTAAAACCCACAAAGATGTGCTTATCCACATAAAGCTATTATAACCAACTTCCCATGTGCCGTTATAACACTTTATGTTTTAAATCAATCAAATACATTTAGCATACGACATCTACCGCATTACATAGTTCACACATATCATGCTAGAAGAGATAGGAAGAGTCCACATACCGCTGACGATCAGTCGACTAACAGCAAAACGCCCAAGTACCTCAAACCACGGCCACTCTAAGCCGTGGATCACCCACACGAGTACTACAACCCATAGAGGCCACAAAGTGCCTATTAATACCTTTTTAGATCCCGACGAGAATATTCTACGAAAAATTCAAGAAGACCTCCCCAACAACAGAAATCTCCTCCTCTATCGGCGCCGCCACCAAGCCAACCAGGTGGGGTTAACACGCCCGACCGGACGTGTACAATACTACACAAAGAATACAAGTCTATCAATACAAATTCTATGTAATTACAATCATTCTCTTATTTAAATTCAAAGCTTAAGTCAAAAGACATGAGCTGCACAATTATAATGTTCAGTTCTATATATAGTATACTTCAACTATAAATTCCTACAACATGTAATTTCCAATTACAATGTAATGTCAAGAATGTTTACCTCGATAAGCCCAAAATTATCCGAGTTTATACGCTGCTTCTCGAACAAGGTTTAGCTCCTACCCGCGGCGCCCAAACGCCCCAAGAAACCCTTAGAAGTGTCTACACAACTTCTACTTAATACTTCAACTACTTGTGAAGATTTTTCCTTAGGTTTCATTTAGTGGCAAAGGAAAGTATAATAGTATTTTCCAAGCCAGATAAGTATAACCTTGGAAAGTACAACAAGGTATTTGGGCTAAAGTATTTTGACAAGATAACAATACTAGAGAGTATTTCTATACCACAAAGTGTATTATACTTAAAACAACTAGGCTAGTGGGTACCTCACGGCTAGCACCACTAGGAGTGGGATACTTTCACTGCTGGCCTTCTCAAAGGGAGGGGTGCGCACGACTACTACTGAGAGGGAGAGATTTCAAGACTTAGGCACATTTTTGGACGAAGAACTCTTCAAGCTTAGGGGGTATTTATAGGTCAAGCCATGGCCAACCAACGGCCAAGATGAAGACAAGTGTGGTGCAAGTAGTGGATAGATTTCCACCATGTACCTTATCCATCTACCACACAACTTGCACAAAAATATCCTACCAACTAAAGCCCTCTTTTCGTCCACCATTGCGCCCCATTTGTTCCAATGTGAGGTGACACATGTCACCCTCCCGCTGGTCCACAATGTTTCAGCCTGCCTCTAAAACTGCAAAAATTATAAATGACATAGCCGAATTTTCCCAACAAAAGTCGGAAACGCTTTCATTAAAAACGACTCTAATCGGGTGTCATGTACAAATTTCGAAACTTGCCTAACTTAAGGCTCAAATTTTCTACGACGCCCTCACGCATATACTCAAAAATACGGTATAACATTCTTCCTCTTAGAAACATTCGTCCCGAATGTTCCTTCACAAGTCTCAACACAAACATGCGCCAAAGATAGTCTTCACCGCTATACGCATTAAAACAATCATGCCACACCGCCATGAAATAACAAATGCACAAAATACGAAATCCCAAGTCCACGAGGAATTACCGTTATCACAAAAGAAACGATCACACTCGCTCACTTCTCCCCACTGGCCGCACTCGCTCGAACACGAACTCTTCCCAAGACACGCACTCACACTTCAGCCAACGCTCGTTTCAACCTCGAGTCACTACCTCCAAACTTGGTCATCTTACTAACCTCGATTTCTAAGGCCACTCGCCTTCACGAACTGATTCTCGGTCGAACGATCCACGAACTCATAAGATGGTCATCTAAACTTAGGCCTAGCACCCTTTGTGACCGCCACCGCGACCACCCAGCCGACCTTTCCTCGAACGGACGCGGTTGGCCCGCAACACGGCCCCAACCCGACCCACTATCGCGCCAACTCGCTTCCGACACGGAACAATCTTGAAAACACATCATGAAAGCTACCACTTTCATTTACCCAACCTGTGACTTATCACACAATACATTCTAGGCATAAAATGTACTCGACAAGGATCACTGCAAAATCTTGTACCAAGACGGCCTTACATCTAAGGTTTCAATCAATATTCTAAGGTTCATCATTTTCTCACCCCAAAGCTTACTCCTTTCACTAAGCATGTTTCTAAATCACATTTTAGACTAAGCTATCCAACATAACACTTAACACATTATCATAACAAACAAAACTCTGATGGTTATGATATACCCGAAGCTACCGCCCACTTCTAATCATAAGTCCACCGCAGGCGCATAATCGTAGGGGCGCGACGAACCCGCCATCGATCCGCAGGCCGCGCTCGGCCGCATTCTCCTATAAGCACGCCTTCGTCACACGGCCCTCGACGGCCGCAGTGAAACAAGCACCGTGAAAGACGACATTCCCTGATGATGTTTGCCACATCGCACACCGGTGGGACATGAATCCGGCCGCTAGCACTCACGTATACCGCGGAACCGTGGCTCGGAGCTCACCGCCCCGAATACCTTAACGCCCCGAAGATCGGCGGGACCACTGCATCGCGGAGGTACATAACTAGATCGGCCACCGAGGCGGTCCGCATCAGTTACCAAAGCGACCCCGCTGCTCGCCTCTTCTCGCCGATCTCGCCATTCCGCGACCTCCGTGCCTCACATCCTAGTGCATTGAGCCAGACGCGCAATGTCCATGCTCTACCAAGAGCTACACCAGCATAAGCTTCGCCAAGTAATCGTCAGCACCTGCGGATGTAGCCGTACTCGCCCTCCATATCCGCTTACTACGGAACATACCGAAAGCAATGAGTCAACTCACATTGTACTTCTAACCGTCCGCCCGCCCCGCCTCAACGCCAAAAATCTTTACCCGAGCCCTCTCATCCTGTGGAGGCAAGAAATGTGCAAGAAATGCCTCGAGAACTCGTCCCAAACGCTGGAAGTGCATGCTCTTCCCGACACCCCACGAATCAAACCACCAATCGCAGATCACGCACTGATGCGAACCCAATACCACCGACTGGGCCTGGCTCGATCACCATGATCCGGGTCAGAGCCGCTTGATAAACTCCTCCGAGGTCGTCCTCGGGCCTCATCCATAGAACACGGAGTGCTACAACTCGTGAAGTCACGTAGCCTCAAACCGTCGCCGGTGTACTTCACGGCGTGCTATCAATGGAATCACGTGATTCACTTATCTCATATTCCGCCACGACTCGCCGCAGAATCGCCATCTCAGACTTATCTCATCGGCCCAAAGCCGCGGGACTGGAGGCTCAGCATCAGAGTCTCAGCACCATCGCCGCGCCTAAACTCGCTGTGCCGGGCAAGGCCGCTGCCAACCCGCCGCTTGGCATCGCTCGTATCGACTGCTCGCGCTCGCATTTCTCAGATTCACTAACAGCTTCCTCGATCGCCGCCACTGGCCTCGTTGCTTACGCGAGGCATAATCGTAAAGGAAAGGAATACGCCGAGGGTCCAATTTATCACACACTCTAAGGCACGATTCGTAATGAGAAGGATGGAAACTAATCCTAAATGTCCCGCAGCCTCCGATTATAGATGGTGCACAACACACCGATAATCAAGACTCTACTAGACACGGTCTCAGAGACACTTTCCGAGGACTAATCGCTCGATACTACTTTTTGTCACGACCAATCTCTGCCCGTGGATCGTGCCTTACCCCGGCACCCTAAAGTGATACAACATCGTAGAAAACCAACGAAAATAAAACACGAGTCATGAAACAAGAGATATAATAAGTAAACAAGCAACTAAAACAATACTTTCAAGATATACATAAAAACCCTAACAGTTAACCTTACAAACCCCGCCACAACAAAGGCTGCACTTAAGATTTACAACAACTATGACGGACAGTGCCCCGCCATACCCCCGAATGTATAAGCATCTACGCACTCGTGGTAACATACCAAAAGATAAGCCTCCAAGGAACTGAGCTTTCCAACACGCCAAAGCGTGATCCTAAAAGCTGGATCGGCAATGATGTAATTTTTTAATTGCAAGATGAACGCACTTCAAGGAGGTCGCATAACAGTACCAAGTATGTGAAATCAGAAATATCAGAATGAAATCATAATAGTCTATATAAAGCAGAGACATGATGATAACCAAACTACGCCTCACAACATAGAAGCCATGTCAAGTCGTGGACTCACGCCCTAAAAGTCATCCTCATGCCCTGGAACTCTTCCTCACCGCTAGCACTAGGTACAAATCATGTGATACGTATAATGTGTCTCGCCTCATGGACTCCAATATAGAAAATGGTGGAATACATTCCTGCTCATCCTACGAACCTGGTCGAGCGAATACATTCCTGGATGAACCGGCCCTCAAGTGAAATACATTCTGATGAACCGGCCCTCATGAAATACATTCCTGATGAACCTGGTGAATCAAGTGAAATACATTCCTGGACGAATCCCAGAGTCGAGTGAAATACATTCCTGACGAACCGGTAATCAAGTTGGATATACATTCCCTGATTTAATTCGTAGTCAAGTGATATACATTCCCTGATGAACCCGTGAGTCGAGTAGAACACAAGACTTACAATAACAAGGCTATCACACGTAACACGGCCAAGTTTCATAACAACAAGTATAAGCAAGTTACACACCTACTCAAGCGTACTTTCATTTTATATCAAAGTCCCATTTTAACCTTAAAGTACTACGTCCGTTAAATTCCTTTAAGATCCATCTTTTACAAAGGTCACCCGATACCCGTAGTATAAGATTCGAGTGACTAACATCATTAAGTAAACCAAAATGCTTTCCTTTGTAAAATCAAGTGACAACCTTATTTTCCAAACGCCTGTTGCCTAATTCTCAATGCTCTGGTTTCTCATTTTAGAAAAGGTTTCGTAGTTCATAGTTTTAAACTTTAAAACATAATTCTCCTTTAAACGCTTGAGAAACCTATGCCTTATAAGCGTAGCAGGTATTCTGCTTATAATCAATCTTATTAAGCACCATGATCTAGAAATGTAATATCATTTGTCTCATCTAGCTTCTACGAATGGAGGTTTCTACCGGTTTTAATAATACTTTAGTCAATACATTTTCCTTTATTAACGCCAAAGGGTTTGTCGATACACATTCTCGATTTCCAAATCAAGAAACATTCTTAAGCCGTTATACCTAACTTCCCATAAAGCCTAGTATAACTCTTAAGCTTTCAAAACCTAAGTAATACTCATTCTTTCAAAACGATTCATAGATCTTTTGAAATGCTTCAAGTTCTTTATTAACACATATCAAGCCGCTATTATTCAAATCGCTTACTTTTTTTAAAACCACAAAGATGTGCTTATCCAACATAAAGCTATTATAACCAACTTCCCATAAAGCCGCTATAACACTTTGCATGTTTTAAATCAATCAAATACATTTAGCACATGACATCTACCGTACTACATGGTTCACACATATCACGCTGTAAGAGATGAAGAGGTCCACATACCTCGCGCAACGATCACGACTAATAGCAAACGCTCCAAGTACCTCAAACCGCCACTACTCCTGCCGGGATCACCCACACGTAGTACTACAACCTATGAGGCCACAAAGTGCCTATTAATACCTTTGCATCCCGACGAGAATATCTCTACGTAAAATTCTAAGAAGACTCTCCCGCAGCAAATCTCCTCTCTATCGGTGCCGCTACTGCAAGCCAACCAGTGGGGTTAACACGTTCCACCGGACGCGGTACAATTCTACTACAAGAACGTTACATGCTTCAACGAATACACCCCATGTAATTACAAATAGCTTCTTTATTTAAATTCAGCTTAAGTCAAAAGACATTGCAGACAATTATAATGTTCACTTCTATATATAGTATACTCAACTATAAATTCCTACAACATGTAATTTCCAATTACAAATGGTGTCAAGAATGCTTTACCTCGATAAGCCCAAAATTATCCGAGCTTATACGTCGCTCCCGAACAAGGTTTAGCTCCTACTCCGCATCAAAACGCTCCAAGAAACCCTTAGAAGTGTCTACACAACTTCTACTTAATACTTCAACCACGTGAAGATTTT
>CM056721.1:108858746-108943942 GCA_029844215.1 Przewalskia tangutica
ATAGAAAAATTCTCATTTAACAAGCCAAAGTACTTATCCGCACAAATAGAATAATTCTCATTTAACAAGCCAAAGTACTTATCAAGACACAAATAGAATAATTCTCATTTAACAAGCCAAAGTACTTATCAAGGCACAAATAGAATAATTCTCATTTAACAAGCCAAAGTACTTATCCGGGCACAAATAGAATAATTCTCATTTAACAAGCCAAAGTACTTATCAAGGCACAAATAGAATAATTCTCATTTAACAAGCCAAAGTACTTATCAAGGCACAAATAGAATAATTCTCATTTAACAAGCCAAAGTACTTATCAAGGCACAAATAGAATAATTCTCATTTAACAAGCCAAAGTACTTATCAAGGCACAAATAGAATAATTCTCATTTAACAAGCCAAAGTACTTATCAAGGCACAAATAGAATAATTCTCAATTAATCAAGCCAAAGTACTACGTACGTACATTCTTTTCAAAAGACTCCTTTTTATGTAAAAACCCAAGATACTAACACCCGTAGTATCAAGGTGTGTCTATTTTTCAAAGTAAGTTACTACACCTTTAGAAAACTCATTTCAAAGTTTGAAATCAAGTAACTTCGAATTTTCACAATCTAGGCAACTTATGCCCAATAATCAAAATAGACAACTTTCTTAACCTTCCGTAAAGCCGTTATAACCAACTTCCCATAAAGCCGTTATAACCCTTTATGGTTTTAGACATATCCATTCCTTTTATAACCAAGAGACTTATACTTTAAAAACCAAGTATCACATGCTTGCAAAACAAGTTCTTAACTTTCAAATTACTTCAAGTCTCTTAATATTTAGAAAACATGTTTCATCTACTTTTTAAACCTCAAGTAACTCACACCTCTAACACAAGTTACTTCTCTTAAATCATGTCACTTCTCCTCTTTTAAAACAAGTAAGTAAATCACTCCTTTGACTCCCCTAAAGTCATTATAATGACCTTTAGGTTTTGGAACTAAGGCACTAGCCAAAAGGTTTGGAAACCACTTTCTTTTCAAGACTCCATGTACTTTAAGTAAAATACTCTCACTTTTTAGAATCCAAACTTCACTAAGGAAATGGATTATACAACTTACAATTTAAACATCAAAGTACAATCAAGGAAGTACATAGAACAAATTCCACTTTAGGCAATCCAAATACAACCAAGGAATGGATCATTTAAGGAGTAGAACTTACTTTCTTTATCTTAAGGAATCATGCTAGAAGAGGAGATAGTTCACATACCTTTTCGGCTAAATCCACAAGCTAAGTCGAATACGCCGTACGTAGAAGTGTCAACCTATAATGGTCACAACAAGACTATCAACTTCTAGTCTCAACGTAGAATAATACTAAGTATATGGTCTCTAATTCTACGGAAAATCGGGCAGCACTTCCTTTGTTTCTACTCACTTTGCCACCTTTTCAAGGCCGAATACAATAACCAACACGCCACATTTAAGGCTCAAACCAACAACCAAACAAAGGGGATTACACGCCTTACAATACGTGTAAAATTCTGCCCCACAATTCATACAAAGTAGATTAAAATCCAAACCATCTCTCGGCCAACTTATAACCAACGACACTAAGTCCTTTCCAAATTCTTTTTTCAATCCAAGTTCTTAGTTCTAACATGTTATGTAGTCATTAACAACTTCAACGACTACAATTTCCTTCTTTATACAACATGCGAATACTTAAACTAATAATCAACTTGAATTCCAATCTTAAAGCTAAACATGCTAGTTTTCGGATTAGGGTTAAAATAGCCAATATACTTATCAACTTCATACAATATACCACATGCTTGCTAATATGCATAGCTACAACAACAAGTAAGTCTTAACTACTAAAACGACAAAATTTATACCATTCCAAGCCCTTAAAATTTCCAAGATTCAAAGTCGCGCCTTAGCAATTCTTAGCTCCTTTCCTTAAGTTCCAATCCGCTCCAAGCACTCCTTAGAGGCCTATGAAGGACCCATCTTCAAGTTCCAACTTCAAAGTTGAAGAACTTCTTAAGTTTCCGCCTTGCGACTAATACGAAAACGCCGCTTTTCCGAAATATTTCTATTGAGATATCCTTACAACACTCTTAGGGACATTGGGTTTAAGTCTTGTGGCTAATGGATCAAAACTACAAATTTTTCTCCTTTCTTTCTTAGCAAACCCGAGAGCAACAATGGGCACACACAAGCTCTCTCAATTTTTGTAAGTGTTAAATGAGCTAGTCTTGCACTAGTAGTATACTTATAACACAATGGAGGGCTTAGATATCAACAAATGTGAGGCTAGGATGAATTTCACAAGGATTAAGCCCATGTGGACAAGTTGACTTTGGTCAAATATATCAAGCTTGAAGACTTATCTTCCAAGATGGTCAATGACCATTCTACCCCTTCCATTTTCGTCCAAGACCACATGAGGGGGGTGCCAAGT
Source organism: Przewalskia tangutica (assembly GCA_029844215.1). Taxonomy (NCBI): domain Eukaryota; kingdom Viridiplantae; phylum Streptophyta; class Magnoliopsida; order Solanales; family Solanaceae; genus Przewalskia; species Przewalskia tangutica. The sequence continues at coordinate 108,861,204 of CM056721.1, forward strand.
GTCGCCCACTCATTCGTCCATAAAAATTCTGTAACCCTCGTGGGCCCCGCAAAACGTAAAATTCCTCGGGTGGGCCCCACGTGACCAATTCCGTAAAAATAAATTTCCATAATTCTATAGGTTCCATACTCCTCAAATAATACATTTTGAGAATCCAATTCTCAACAACGAACATTTTTCCTTTCCGACGTTCGGAACATTTCCCGTCGGAAAAACAATTCTTCCTTTCGTACCAAATTCCAAGTCTTGTTTCCTTTCGTACATTCTCTTTTACATGTCCTGGACTTACGGGGTGTAACATTCTTCCCCCCTTAGAAACATTCGTCCCCGAATGTTCTTAGTCGGTTGCCAAGCTATCCAAACTCCGGCATAAACTCTATACTATGCCTATCAATCAAAACATGCACAAGACCAACGATGCCACACATGGCCACCACAACATACGTGAACATAATAATGGACCTTCCGTCCGTGACCCCTTCTCACAAAACTCGAAGGTTACGGTCTTCTAAAACACGGGACCCTTAGAGGTTCCTTTCTTTCCTTACTTGTCATTCTTTCTCGTACTTTCAAACTCATCTAGTACACGTACAAAATCTCAAATTTTGTTTCTCTTCTCCAATCCTTGGAGTTACTATCCAAACTTGGCCATATAGTTACTTACATTCCCGTTAAGGCTCTTCTCGGTCCTTACGACCTAGTTCCGTGGAGCAACGCATCCACGAACTCGTACAACGATCAACTAGACTTGGGCCTAGCACCCTCGTGACCCTATCACATCACGGGACCATTACCAACTGACATCACCCGATTCCATACTATCGGCTGACCCGAAATGAGTCCATAACCCGACCCATCGTCACACTTAACCTCTTATTCTTAGTCTGAACTAAGACTCTCTCTTATCTCAAGGTACTTCTCACCCTATCCTCCCATTCACTAGAGGTTCGTCACATAAGCCAAGGTATTTCTACTATACATCCTTCCCTATCGGTCTTACACTGTTACGGGGTAATTACAACTTGTGAACTCTATACAACTATAGTCTCAGTTCACTTATCATTCTTGTCAATATTCTTAACTTCACACTTTACTAATCAAAGTATCCCTACCTCTGGGGTACTATCACTTTACAACTCTAGCAATAAAGGGAAAACATATACGCTAGGGTAAAATCTGAATCTATCAACGCACGTATGATTCAAAAGAATCGAAATATACCTGTAACCCCATGAGATGTTGCCTCCTGATCCTGTCCAGTAGTCACGTCATCTATGCGGTTGGAAGGACCGCCAGAACTATAAACTCCACCCTGACCTCTACCACGGCTGGCTGACATCTGAACACCCTGCCCTGGGGGACGCACAGCTGTAGAGGAAAGGGAATCAACCATCGGCCTCATAGGCTGAGCCACCCCACCGGTGCCTCTTCTAAAAGGACATACCCTCAGTATATCGCCCGGACGGCCACAATAAAAACAAAGACTCGTGCCATAACGACATTTCCCCAAATGACGCTTACAACATCGGAAACACTGAGGAAAAAGTGGCCTCGACTGAGAAAACCCTCTGCTCCTCTGAGAACCTCGACCTCTGGAGCTCGGACCGCTCTAAATACCTTGTGGGTCCAAACTCCCACCGTGAGCTGCGGGGTATGTCTTGGGTAGGTGGGATGAATATCTCACTCATTCTTGAGGCACTCGTTCAAAAACTCCGGGATAACCAACCGCCTAGCCTCTTACGCAGATCTCCGCTACCGCCTCTACCTCTGTACACTGCATGCATCGGTGAATAACCTCCGGTGATGAAAGCCCAGAATCGCTATCTTGGTCAATAACATAATGGCTTCCTTCATGACCCTAAAGTCTTCCCTTAACTGAGAAACTGGAGGCTCTGGTGCTGGGGCCTCAAAACCTGGCGCAGGAGAACTCGCCGACTGCGGCACATCATCCGGTATACCCTGGGCATAAGCCCTATCAACTCTCTGAGTCTGACTAGTAGCTCCTGCTACTCCTTTTCCCTTCTGGGCGACTGTTGCCCTCCTTGGAGGCATAACTGTAACACAACAATACGTCAGAGAGGAATTATCTTACTAACACAGCTCTATGGCACGATCTCAGAGTGAGAAGAATAGAAACCAACTCCTAATTGTCCTGTAGCCTCCTGTTTATGGGTGTGGCGCGCAACACACCGATAATCAAGACTCTACTAGACACGGTTTGTAGACATTCCGAGGATCGCTCGATACCACTCTGTCACGACCAACCCGGGCGAATCGTGCCCTACAGGCACCCTTCTACCTTAACAACACAAGAAAACTGCGGAATTTATAACACTCTTTTTTTAAAAAAAAAAAAAACCAACGTACGTGCAAGGGCAAAGCCGACAAGGCTGCCAAATAATATATATAATAAAAGACACTACACTGTACATGAGTCCAATCCCACATATGAATACAGACCTCTAAGAGTTATACTGAACTATGACGGGACAAGGCCGCCGCACCCATAATCGTACAAAAGCATGTATTGAAAGAACTTATACCAAAAGATAACTCCGAATGTAAGGAGCTATCCAAAACTCTGGCGGTCCTACACTGCGATCACCAAACAGTACCTAAACTGCGGCGTGAACGCGGCCCCAGAAGAGGTCAAGATGCGAAGAATGTACCAAGTATGTGAACGAAAATCGTAACAAAATCATAATCTAACAAAGCAGAGACATGTATGATAATCAAATTACTGATACAATACATAAATCATATCAAGTCGTGGACGACGCCAAAGTCATTACTAAAAACATAACCATGGGTCTCACGCCCATAATATCAATCATGCCCGTGGAATCCTTCCTCACTGCCGGCAGTCCATGATATAATATAACATCAATAAGCATACATGAACACCAAGTCCCACCGGTGGTATAGCGTCTTGGGGATTTACCCCTCACTTATACTCTTACCCTGGAGAAGGTGGTAAAGCAGGTGGTATAGCATCTTGGGGGTTTACCCCTCACTTATACTCTTACCCTGGAGAAGGTGGTAAAGCAGGTGGTATAGCATCTTGGGGGTTTACCCCTCACTTATACTCTTACCCTGGAGAAGGTGGTAAAGCAGGTGGTATAACATCTTGGGGGTTTACCCCTCACTTATACTCTTACCCTATCTCAACCGGCCGTCAAACAACACATAAAGCAGGTGGTACAGCGTCTTGGGGGTTTACCCCTCACTTATACTCTTACCCTATCTCAACCGGCCATTAAACAAGACATAAGCACTACCATGTCTTTTATAAAAATCCGGAATTTAACCCAGTACTACAATTAACAAAGCATACGTGGAATCCCACATCACCGTCGACGCGTCAAGTAACTTACAACTGCATTGACCAATCTCCAACCGAGAGTCGCGGCAACGTAATAAAACATAATACTTGCACTCAAAGGCTATTACCATCACACCTAGGCTAATTCTCAATTAACCAAGCCAAAGTACTTATCAAGTCAAAAATAGAAAAATTCTCATTTAACAAGCCAAAGTACTTATCCGGGCACAAATAGAATAATTCTCATTTAACAAGCCAAAGTACTTATCAAGGCACAAATAGAATAATTCTCATTTAACAAGCCAAAGTACTTATCAAGGCACAAATAGAATAATTCTCATTTAACAAGCCAAAGTACTTATCCGGGCACAAATAGAATAATTCTCATTTAACAAGCCAAAGAACTTATCAAGGCACAAATAGAATAATTCTCATTTAACAAGCCAAAGTACTTATCAAGGCACAAATAGAATAATTCTCATTTAACAAGCCAAAGTACTTATCCGGGCACAAATAGAATAATTCTCATTTAACAAGCCAAAGTACTTATCAAGGCACAAATAGAATAATTCTCATTTAACAAGCCAAAGTACTTATCAAGGCACGAATAGAATAATTCTCAATTAATCAAGCCAAAGTACTACGTACGTACATTCTTTTCAAAAGACTCCTTTTTATGTAAAAACCCAAGATACTAACACCCGTAGTATCAAGGTGTGTCTATTTTTCAAAGTAAGTTACTACACCTTTAGAAAACTCATTTCAACGTTTGAAATCAAGTAACTTCGAATTTTCACAATCTAGGCAACTTATGCCCAATAATCAAAATAGACAACTTTCTTAACCTTCCGTAAAGCCGTTATAACCAACTTCCCATAAAGCCGTTATAACCCTTTATGGTTTTAGACATATCCATTCCTTTTATAACCAAGAGACTTATACTTTAAAAACCAAGTATCACATACTTGCAAAACAAGTTCTTAACTTTCAAATTACTTCAAGTCTCTTAATATTTAGAAAACAAGTTTCATCTACTTTTTAAACCTCAAGTAACTCACACCTCTAACACAAGTTACTTCTCTTAAATCATGACACTTCTCCTCTTTTAAAACAAGTAAGTAAATCACTACTTTGACTCCCCTAAAGTCATTATAATGACCTTTAGGTTTTGGAACTAAGGCACTAGCCAAAAGGTTTGGAAACCACTTCCTTTTCAAGACTCCATGTACTTTAAGTAAAATACTCTCACTTTTTAGAATCCAAACTTCACTAAGGAAATGGATTATACAACTTACAATTTAAACATCAAAGTACAATCAAGAAAGTACATAGAACAAATTCCACTTTAGGCAATCCAAATACAATCAAGGAATGGATCATTTAAGGAGTAGAACTTACTTTCTTTATCTTAAGGAATCATGCTAGAAGAGAAGATAGTTCACATACCTTTTCGGCTAAATCCACAAGCTAAGCCGAATACGCCGTACGTAGAAGTGTCAACCTATAATGGTCACAACATGACTATCAACTTCTAGTCTCAACGTAGAATAATACTAAGTATACGGTCTCTAATTCTACGGAAAATCGGGCAGCACTTCCTTTGTTTCTACTCACTTTGCCACCTTTTTCAAGGCCGAATACAATAACCAACACGCCACATTTAAGGCTCAAACCAACAACCAAACAAAGGGGATTACACGCCTTACAATACGTGTAAAATTCCGCCCCACAATTCATACAAAGTAGATTAAAATCCAAACCATCTCTCGGCCAACTTATAACCAACGACACTAAGTCCTTTCCAAATTCTTTTTTCAATCCAAGTTCTTAGTTCTAACATGTTATGTAGTCATTAACACCTTCAACGACTACAATTTCCTTATTTATACAACATGCGAAGACTTAAACTAATAATCAACTTGAATTCCAATCTTAAAGCTAAACATGCTAGTTTTCGGATTAGGGTTCCAATAGCCAATATACTTATCAACTTCATACAATATACCACATGCTTGCTAATATTCATAGCTACAACAACAAGTAAGTCTTAACTACTAAAACGACAAAATTTATACCTTTCCAAGCCCTTAAAATTTCCAAGATTCAAAGTCGCGCCTTAGCAATTCTTAGCTCCTTTCCTTAAGTTCCAATCCGCTCCAAGCACTCCTTAGAGGCCTATGAAGGACCCATCTTCAAGTTCCAACTTCAAAGTTGAAGAACTTCTTAAGTTTCCGCCTTGCGACTAATACGAAAACGCCGTTTTCCGAAATCTTTCTATTGAGATATCCTTACAACACTCTTAGGGACATTGGGTTTAAGTCTTGTGGCTAATGGATCAAAACTACAAATTTTTCTCCTTTCTTTCTTAGCAAACCCGAGAGCAACAATGGGCACACACAAGCTCTCTCAATTTTTCTAAGTGTTAAATGAGCTAGTCTTGCACTAGTAGTATACTTATAACACAATGGAGGGCTTAGATATCAACAAATGTGAGGCTAGGATGAATTTCACAAGGATTAAACCCATGTGGACAAGTTGACTTTGGTCAAATATATCAAGCTTGAAGACTTATCTTCCAAGATGGTCAATGACCATTCTACCCCTTGCATTTTCGTCCAAGACCACATGAGGAGGTGCCATGTGTCGCCCTCTCATTCGTCCATAAAAATTCCGTAACCCTCGTGGGCCCCGCAAAACGTAAAATTCCTCGGGTGGGCCCCACGTGACCAATTCCGTAAAAATAAATTTCCATAATTCTAATAGGTTCCATAATCCTCAAATAATACATTTTGAGAATCCAATTCTCAACAACGAACATTTTTCCTTTCCGACGTTCGGAACATTTCCCGTCGGAAAAACAATTCTTCCTTTCGTACCAAATTCCAAGTCTTGTTTCCTTTCGTACATTCTCTTTTACATGTCCTGGACTTACGGGGTGTAACACTCCCGAAGTAGTACCACAACCTCCTGAATGGAATCTACCACATCGGACACACTGAGCAGACCTCGATCGGTTAGCACCCACTACCGAAATCAGAAGTCCCTGGGGCCCGACCGCCCCGAATACTCTGGCTGTACCGAAAACGATGTAGGAGTGCTCTGAGCTGGCTGGGGTGCAAATCTAGACTGCTGCTGAGGTCGTCCACCCCGAGAGCTACCAAAAGATCCGGCCGTCTTGGCCTTCTTCTGCTGATATCACCGACCCGTCGGTCTCTACGCTCCTCGCATCCAAGTGCATGAGCCTGCATGCGGGCAATATCCATGCCCGGCTGAAGAGCTACACCAGCGCACGACTCTGCCATATAATCATCTAGTCCGGTGACGTTGCGGTGCACTCGGTCCTCCATATTCTGCTAAGCGCGAGGACATATCGAGCCAAAGAATCGAACTCGACGCGTTGTACTCCTAATCAGCGCCCTCTGCCTCAAAGAACAAAAACTTGTCGTCCCGTGCCCTCCTCATCTGCGGAGTCAAGAAGTGAGTGAGAAAAGCCTCCGAAAACTCGTCCCATACTGCTGGAGGCGCATGTTCTCCCCGGGAAAGCTCCCACGAGTCAAACCAGTCGACTGCGGTATCACGCAGCCGATGCGAACCGAAGATCACGGACTCGGTCTCTGAAGCCTTGATCACCCGCGATCCTCAGAATCGGCGGATGAACTCCTGCGGGTCATCCTCAGGCCTCGACCCATAGAACTCTGGCGGGCTACAACTCAGAAAATCCCGTAGCCTCAAACTATCTGATCTCGGGTGAATCACGAATGCTGCTGGGCTGAGCTGCTGCATCTGACTATCCTCGTTCGCCACAATCACGGCGATCGAACCATCTCCTTGTACCCTAACTCCTGCGCCGGTGTGGGGTGGAGGTGCGGGTACTGTGGTCTCTGTTGGGGCCGGCGGCGTCATGGAACTCGCCGTCTGAGGTATCGCCTCGGGTAAGAACTGGGCCTGTGCCCTCGTGACTCTCGGTGTCCTACTAGCAGCTCCCTCGGCTGCCTTGCCCTTCTGGGCCCGGGTTGCCTTACGTGGAAGCATAACTGTTAAAGAAAGGAAATACGTTAGAGGGGTTCAACTTATAACACAGCTCTAAGGCACGATCTCAGAGTGAGAAGAATGGAAACCAATCCTAAATATCCTATAGCCTCCTGATTATTGGTGTGGTGCACAACACACCGATAATCAAGACTCTACTAGATACGGTTTGTAGACACTTTCCGAGGATTAACTGCTCTGATACCACTTTTGTCACGACCCGTTCCGGGGCCCGTGACTGGTGCCTTACCCGGGCACCCAAGTAGTCATACATCAGAGTAACCTGCGGAATATAAAAACAAGACATGAAACAATGTAACATGAGACCACGCTTTATAGAGAAAAAGTCGTCTTTCGGCATATATATATAAACATCAAGTTTGGCAGTTACATCCCAACTTTACAATAGAACTACAGACCTCTAGGAATGTAAACAACTATGGCGGGACAGGGCCCCGCCATACCCTGAATGTACATATATCTACAACATCAGGGAGAACCATACCAAAAGTCGAGCCTCCGGAGAAGATGGAGCTCCTGACACCAACGTAGAGATCCTAAGGATGTGGATCTAGCACCTGCTTTCCTTACCTGCGGCATGACGCGGCCTCAAGGAGGTCGATAACAGTACCAAGTATGTGAAAGCGTAAAAATCAAGTAAAATCAAAGTATTTAAAACCATTTGCAAATACAACAGTTCAATCACATAGTGCCACAACATAAACAAGAGCAAGATAGATATAGTGTAATCGGTCTTTTCTAGGCGCGAATGATCGAAGCAAGGCCAATCGCCCATAGTATCATTATGCGTGCCTAATCCTTGACTTCCGCAATCGCATAGGTCACACGAACCGCATGAGGTATTCCTCGCGACGGGGTAGCTAACCCCGGTACCCTCGACTCCGCGATCCGCATAGTCTCATAGACCGCATAGTCACACAGACCGCATAGGGCATCCCTCACATCGGGATAAAATACCCGGAATGATCAATCTTGGAACTCCCGCAGCTCCGCATAGTCACACAGACTGCATAGGCCGTATAGACCCGCATCAAGGGTGGCAAGCCCTCGGTATAACAAGTCAAGGGGGTATGTGATATAATAACAGTATAACGGTCTTAACGTTTAACAACGTAAGCACAACAAGAATGATCCCCTTACACAACATCACAAGGCACTAACACACGTAGCATCATAACATGTTCTCCTATCAAACCATCTTACTACACTTTGCAGAAATCAATACAAGATTTTCATAAACAATAAGTAAAACCGTTCCTTTTATCTTTCTTAAGTCATTATACCTAACTTCCCATAAAGCTAGTATAACTCTTAAGCTTTCTGTTTAAAAATCAAGTATTACTCTTCTTTCAAAAATGATTCATAATTCTTTTGAAATACTTCAAGGTTCTTATTATTTAGACTCAAGTCGAAAGACGTCAAGTAAAACCATGTTCAGTTAACACACGTACGTCTACCGTACTATATATATATTTAAAATATCATGCTCAAGAGGATAGGAAGAATCACATACCTCCTCGGCGAAAACCACCTGCCAAGTCGAATATGTCGCACGCAGAGTATCGACCTATAACAGTCAAATACGTCTATCAACGTCTAGACTATACTGTAGAATATTCTAAGCAGAGGGTTCTCTATTCTACGGAAAATTTGGCAGCAGTTCCTGCAGTCAAACTACTCAAGTCTCATAAATACATCTATGTAAGCACAGTTCAATTTTCTTCTTTTATACCCTTCTACTGTGATTACAGTTCAATTCTATTATTTAATATCCTTCTATATCTTATACTCAACTCTTAACTATTCTTATATGTAATCTCCAATTACAATAGAAGGACAAGAGTATTTACCTCGATAAGCCCAAAATTATCCAAGTTAAATGTCGATCCTGAGCAAGGTTTAGCTCCTAATTTGCACGCTCCGATAGCTCCAAGAAAACCTTAGAAGTTCTACACAACTTCTACCTAAATACTATAGGGGATTTGGGCTAGGGTATTTTGGAGATAGTAACAACACTTGGAGAATATTTTCTACCAAGGAGGGGGCTCTCGGCCGAGCAACTAGGAAGGGGGGGAAGAGGACTTTGGACGAGAACACTACTAGGGAGAGGGAGTTTTTGAGACTTGGAGAAAGTGTGGAGTGGATGAAGAAGTCTTCACTCAAGGGGGGTATTTATAGAACACTCAAGGGACAAGATTAAAACAAGTGGAGGGTTGGGATTATGATCCAAGTGAAAGATGAGGTCTTCCAACCAAGTGTCTCCCACAACATTTGGACATATGTCCACCACAATAATGGAACACAGGCCCACCACAACAATGAGTCACGTGGACTCCACTAACTCACAAAAAACTTCCACCCTCTACCTACTCCCACTCACACAAAATCAACTTGCAAGACTTGACCAATTGACTTGCCCACTTGGCCACATTTTCGTCCAACACATGCCAACTAAGGGTGACACATGTCGCCCTCCCATTGGTCCAAAATATTCGTCTTTCGTAAAAATCCGTAATCGGTTAAAATATTAAAAACGTGGAATTTCCTTCACAAGGTTCGAAATCTTTTCCGTCGAAAGCTTACAATTCCATTCTTAACCTAATTAGGGTTTGTACAAATGTACGTACGTCCTCACGTACATACTCCGGAAATACGGGGTATAACAACTGTAATTCTGTTATCATACATGTCTCCGGCTTTGTTTTAAAACTTATGTTGTAATTACAGTACTTTCCAGTTTTACATACTTAGTACATATTGTGTACTGACCCCCTTCCCCGGGGGCTGCGTTCATGCCGCAGGAAAGGGTAAGCAGGTGGTGGATCCTCATACTTAGGATCACTTATCAGACGTCAGAGGCTCCATTTATCCGGAGGCTTGTCTCTTTTGGTACAGTCTTTTCCCTGGTGTTGTAGATTTATGTACATTCAGGGGTATGGCGGGGCCCTGTCCCGCCACAGTTGTTATTCCTAGAGGTCTGTATTCACATATGTGGTTGGGCTGTAAGAACTGATGTTGTACAGTTGTACTTTTGATTTTGTTATATATATTGGAAGGCGGCCTTATCGGCTAGCCTGGGATGTTTTATTGTTACACATGTGTTTATGTTGTGTATGTTCCGCTGCTATTCTCTGATGTATACCTGAACAGGGTGCCCAGGTAGGGCACCAGTCGCGGCCCGGGGTCGGGTCGTGACAGGAACAATCTCACTAATCAAGTTACGAAAACCTAGTGGTCTTCTTAGCTCAAATACCCTCTTTCATTCCACACTACTCAGGGACTTACCACACAAATATATCTCACGTGCACTATGCACTCCGATAAGGATCAAACAAAAAAATACATCTTTTACTCGAGATGGCCTTACCTCTAAGGTCTCCACGTATAAAACTCTAAGGCTCACACTTTTCCTATCCCCCAATCTTACCCGGTTATCTAACCATGATTTCTAATCACAATTTACACAATGTTATCTGAACGTAACACTTAAGATATACTTATCTTATCACACATACAATCTCTAGAGGGTTAAGGATATACCAGATCTCTTTGCTTTACTCCCCTCTGTCGTTCCAATCAATCCTGCCTTGATGGGCGCATAGCTAGGGAAGGTGACAAACTAGCCACTGATCCTGAAGGCTGAGTCTTTACATCCGCGCCACCTCTGGTCGGACAATTTCTCGCAAAATGGCCTGTGTCAAGCATAACAAGTTGTCGAAAAGTCGACACTCCCACAATGACACTTACCACAACGTCCACACCGGTGGGGTGGCCTCTCAGCTAACACCCTTCCTCTCAGCCATCGCTGAATCGATCTGGTAGGCTGAGTCCTCCTACTTGCATCCCTCCTACTAGGACACCCTTTCGACACATGGCCCTGACGACCGCAGCACCAACAAAAAGATGACATTCCCTGGGATGACGCCTGTCACACTGTGAACACTGGGGAAAAACTGAATACGGCTGGCTGGAACCTACGTGTAGCTGTGAACCGGAAGCCCTGGAGTTCTGACCAACTCCGACATACCCGAGCGCCACGAACCACAGCGAGGACCACTCTGCACTGGTGGAGGTGCATATCTAATCTGCTGCTGAGTCGGTTTGCCTTGAAAGTTACCAAAGGATCCTGCCGATCGGGCCCTCTTCTGCAGTCCTTGATTAATCTGTCGATCTCTACGTTTCTCGGCCTGCTACGCATAAGCCCGTACGCAGGCCATACTCATGCCTGACTGGAGAGCTACTCTTGCACAACCCTCTCTTAGATAGTCATCAAGACCCGTGATAAACCGGTACATAATATACTCTCTGGTTGCTAACTCTCTAGCTAGTAACAGGGTCGTCTCTTTGCAATCTATTCTTTCAAGCATCGTCGTGGGCCGAAGGTCCAGATATCATGGCATGATGAGCTATCGCCGTGCTAAACTCTGCTGGGGCTGGCTCCGTCGCAGAACTCCCCGATTTAAGCACCTCCACTGGTGTTGATTGGGCCTGGGCCCTCGTAACCCTCTGTGCTCTCTACTCGCAGCTCCTCATTTGCCCTTGCCGCCGGGCGGGTTGCCTTACGCGGAGGCATAACGGTAAGGGAAAGAAATACGTTAGAGGGGTCCAACTTATAACACAGCTCTAAGCACGATCTCAGAGTGAGAAGAATGGAAACCAATCCTAAATATCCTATAGCCTCCTGATTATTGGTGTGGTGCACAACACACCGATAATCAAGACTCTACTAGATACGGTCTGTAGACACTTTCGATGATTAATCGCTCGATACCACTTTTGTCACGACCGAACCGGGCGTGGTCGTGCCTTACCGGGCACCAAAGTAGACATACATCGAGTAATCGTGAATATAAGACAAGACATGAAATAACATGAAGTGTGAAACAGTTATCTGAGAAAAGTTGCCTTTCGGCATATATATATAAAAACTTAAATCCGAACAGTTACATCCCTTTTACAAACTCTGCCCACAACAGTACTACAGACCTCTAAGAATGATATAACAACAATGGCGGGACAGGGCCCCGCCATACCCCTGAATGTAAGTACCTACAACGACAGGGGACTATACCCAATATAAGCCTCCGGAGAAACGGAGCTTCCCAAGCAATGAGCTGACCTATGGCGGATCAACAATCGATGTACCTCTACTGCGGCATGAACGCGGCCCCAAGGAGTCGATCACAACAGTACCAAGTATGTGGCGAAAATATTGTAAATGAAATCATAGTAGTCTATATAGCGGAGACATATATGATAACCAAACTACGATTCACAATAAATAGCGGTCATGTCAAGTCGAGGACTCACGCCCTCAAAGTCATCACTCAAATATAACTATGGGTCTCACGCCCACAACATCAATCATGCAGTGGAATACCTTCTCATCGGTGATCTATGATATAAAAGCACCAAGGAATACACATGAACACGTGTCCCACATCATACTAAAACCGTCGGGGTAAGTACGAAGGCATAGCCGACTACTAAAACCACAAGTACCAACAAAGTCATAAATCGTATCACGAGGTCTGTCTAGACCGCCACATGATCGGCGCCACTCGCCGCAGATATCAAATGTGCGCGTCTAGTCTGGAACTTCCCGCGACTCCGCATAGGCCACTCGCCATAGGCCCATGGGGTTGTCATATTTCACATCTCCGCGTCCTCCATAAAGGGCGTGACTTGTTTCAAGGATACCATGGGTTAGCTCCCCATGGGGGTGAGTGGTACACACTCACGGCGGGTCGGTATTTGACTCGGGCAGGTTAAATTCCCGGGATATATATATAAACCATGGATTAGCTATCCGTGATGCGAGTATCGTGTACCGATGACTCATTGCAGGTCCACATGACCTAAGCGGGTGGAATAGTCCTTTGTGGGTGAAATAGTCCTATGATAGGTTGCATTATAACACAGAGGGTGGTTGACCCTGGCACTGGCACGGCCTTCATGTTTTGAAACGGTAGTGATTTAATTAATGAAAGGGTGCAGTGTGTGTATGACTTAAAGTGGAACAGTTGGTCTCATTGTTAAAAGTATAACTTAAAAAGGTAAAAGAATTGCATTACTCTCATGTTTGCAAGGTTCAATGTGCTTATTGATATTATGTTATATCATGGTTTGCCGGCAGTGAGGAAGGATTCCACGGGCATGATTGATGTTATGGGCGTGAGACCCATGATTATATTTGAGTAATGACTTTGAGGGCATGCGTCCCTGATTTGACATGACTGTCTATGTATTATGTACTGTAGTTTGGCTATCATACATGTCTCATGTTTTGTATAGACTGTTGTAATTTCATTACAGTACTTATTGTTTCACATACTTGGTGCATTCTTCGTACTGACCTCCTTCGGGGGGCTGCGTTCATGCCGCAGGTTTAGGTACGCAGTTTGGTGATCTGCAGGTGTAGGACCCTGCTCAGAGTTTTTGGATAGCTCCATCTGTTCAGGAGTTTATCATTTTGGTATAGATCCTTGATGTGCTTTTGTACTGATTATGGTAGATGCGGCGGGGCCTTGTCCCGTCATAGTTCAGTAAAACTCTTAGAGGTGTTATACCCCGTATTTCCAGAGTATGTACGTAAGGGCGTACATACAAAAGTTTAAGCCTTAAAGTAGGCATAGGGACGAAAATTTGTGCACAACCCACGAAACGAATTGTTTTCCGACGAAACGTTTTCCAAAACTTGCGTAGGGAAAATTATGGCTATGTCATTTATAATTTTTGCGGATTTTTCCGAGAGATGAAATATTTTGGACCAACGGGAGGGTGACACTTGTCACCCTCAAGTGGACGGCTAAGAGGGGCGGTTGGCACGATTTTGGGGCCTAAACTAAGGGTCAATATTTGTGAGTGATTTATGGAGTAGGGTTAGGGTGAACTTGTGCAAATCCCCACCCTCCACTTACCCTCCACTTGCCTTCATCTTGACCCTTTAAAGCCCTATAAATACCCCCCTTAAGTTGAAGACTTCTTCATCCACAAATCATCTTCCAAGTCACCAAATTCCCCCCCCCCCCCCCATTGAGAGAAGCTCTCGTCCAAGCCTTCTCCCCCCCCCCTCTTGAGAAAGAGCTTAACCGAAACACCCCTCTCCCCCCCTTTCCTAGTAGTCTCGGCAAAAGCACTCCCCCCTTGGTAGAAAATACTCTCCAAGTATTGTTACTATCCCTAAAATACCTTAGCCAATCCCTTATAGTATTTCCAAAGTTACCTCTATACGTAGAGTCCGGAAATACTACCTTATATTCCTTTAGTCACTAACGAAACCCTAAAAGAAACTTCATAGTTGGTTGAAGTAGAAGGTAGAGGTTGTGTAGAAATTTCTAAGGGTTTCTTGGAGCGGATTGGAGCGTACAGATTAGGAGCTAAACCTTGCTCAGGATCGACTTATATCTTGGATAATTTTGGGCTTATCGAGGTAAATAATAATCTTATCCTTCTATATTAATTGGAGAATACATACTGTAAAAGTATAGAAATAAGTATAAAATGCATAGAAGGGTATTCTGAAGAGAATTGAATCAGATTTACATAGAGTATTTATGAAACTTGTATAGTTTATCGGGTAGGAGTCGAAGTCTTTCCGTAGATTTTCGATCCAATAGAAACCTGCTTAGATTATCCTACTGAGTAGTCTAGGCGTTGATAGACGTATTTGACTATTATAGGTTGATACTCTGCGCGCGACATATTTGACTTGGCAGGTGGATTTCGCCGAGAAGGTATGTGATTCTTCCTATCCTCTAGAGCATTATATTTTAAAGTATATATATAGTACGGTAGACGTACGTGTGTTAACTGAACATGGTTTTACTTGACGTCTTTTGACTTGAGTCTAAATAACAAGAAGCTTGAAGTATTTCAAAAGAATTATGAATCATTTTTGAAAGAAGAGTAATACTTGGTTTTTAAACAAAAGCTTAAGAGTTATACTAGCTTTATGGGAAGTTAGGTATAACGACTTAAGAATGATAAAAGGAACAGTTTACTTATGTGTTTATGAAAGACTTGTATTGATTTCTGGAAAGTATAATAAGATGGTTTGATGAGTAGACATATAGTGATGCTATGTGTGTTAGTGTCTTGTAACGTTTGTATAAGAGGTTGTTCTTGTTGTGCTTATGTTGTTTAACGGTAAGCCATTATGCTAGTATTACATCACTCACCTCTTGACATGATATACCGGGGGTTAAGCTGCCCTCCGATGCGGGGTATACCTCAGGCAGTCTGGGACTATGATTCGAGAATACCTCATGCGGGTCCTGGGGACCTATGCGGAGCTATGAGAGTTCCAGGTTAGTGTGCGATCCATGTGGCTCTGCGGTCTATGTGGCCATGCGGACTACGAGTCCAGGACGATGCCGAGGAGTAGCTACCCTCGATGCGGGGAATACCTCATGCCGGCCTAGGTGGCTCACGGACTACGAGTCGAGGATTAGGCATGCATAATGATACTATGGGCGATTGGCCTTGCTCGATCATTCGCGGCCTAGAAAAGACACATTACTGTTTACATTGTTACTCTTGTTTGTGATGTGGCACTATGTCATTACATTGGTTATTTCATACATATTTGAAAAATTGGCTTTAAAATGATATGATTTCATTTAAGTACTTTCTGATTTCACATACTTAGTACATGTTATCGACCTCCTTGAGGCTGCGTTCATGCATGGTAAGGAAGCAGTGCTAGATCCGCATCCTTAGGATCTTTTACTTTGGTGTCGGGAGCTCCATCTTCTCCGAGGCTCGACTTTTGGTATGGTTCTCCACGATGTTGTAGATATATGTACATTCAGGTATGGCGGGGCCATCGCCATAGTTATTACTTCCTTAAGTGCAGTAGTCTATTATGCGGTTGGGATGTAGCGCGATTTTGGTTTATATATATATCTAAAGGCGACTTTTCTCGAATAAAGCGTGTCTCAATTTACATTGTTGCATGTCTTGTTTTTATATTCGCTGATTTTCTCGATGTATGACTACTTGGGTGCGGGTAAGGCACGATCCAGCCGAGCAGGTCGTGACAAAAGTGGTATCGAGCGATTAATCCTCGGAAAGTGTCTACGAGCCGTATCGATGAAGTCTTGATTATCGGTGCGTTGTGCACCACACCAATAATCAGGAGGCTATAGTTATTTACGATTGGTTTCCATTCTTCTCACTCTGAGATCGTGCCTTAGAGTTGTGTTATAAGTCGGACCCCTCTAACGTATTTCCTTTCTTTAACAGTTATGCCTCCACGTAAGGCAACCCGGGCCCAGAAGGCAAAGCGTGAGAGGCTGCTAGTAGGACAGAAGTCACGAGGATCGAGCCCGATCTATACGAGACGGCGAGTTCCACGACGCCGCCCGGCCTCAGCGAGTTTAGGGCGCGGCGATGGTGATGAGACCCAAGACTGCACCTCGGACCACGGCACAGGCGGATGAGATGGGTTCTGAGAGATGGCGATTCTTGGCGGGATCGTGGCGAATATGAGATAAATTTGAATCAGCGGATTCGATTCAGCGATACGTGGTTCACCCGACATCGGATAGTTTGAGGCTACGAGATTTTACGAGTTGTAGCGCGAGTTACGGTCGAGGCACGAGGATGATCGCGAGGAGTTCATCCGTCGATTCTGAAGGATCATGCGAGTTATCAAGGCTTGGAGACCGAGTCCGTGATCTTCGGTTCACGTAAATGCGTGATACGCGATCGATTGGTTTGATTCGTGGGAGTTATCGGGAGAGCACACGTCCCAGTACTTGGGATGAGTTCTCGGAGGCTTTTCTCACTCACTTCGCCTCGCGGATAAGGAGGCGCGGTAAAGATTTTTATTCTTTGAGATAGAGAGGCGCCTGATTAGGAAGTACAACGTTGAGTTCGATTCGTTGGCTCGATATGTCCACTGCGTTGGTAGCGAATGGAGGGCGGTACACCGCTATGTCACGGGCTAGATGATTATATGGCGAGTATTGTGCGGTGTGGCTCTTCGGCCGAGCATGGATATTACGTATGCGAGCTCATGCGCTTGGATGCGAGGCGTAAGTCGGCAGGTTGTGACAACAGCGAGAAGAAGGCGGGCGGCGGGTCTTTTGGTAGCTATCGGGGTGGGCGGCCTCGGCGCCGATCTGGATTTGCGCCACGGCCCGGCTCGAGCACTCTACCGTCCTCGGGGCGGCCCGGGTATTTGGCGGCAGACAGGGCCCCGGGACTTCGGCGTCGAGGGTAGCGAGGTGCTAACGATCGGGACCACCCGCCGGTGTGGCCGTCGGTAGATCCATTCGGGAATTGTGGTGCGCTCGGGAGTTTGTTTGATTGCGGCCAGTGGTCACTTTGCGAGCTGTCAGGCCGAGGCGCGAGAGGGTAAGTCGGCCTACGAGTTCTTTCGCGGGTCTTCATCTCCTACGATTACTCACCGGAGGCGAGAATACTCGTGGGCCAGCGGTCGCGGAGGTCGTGGCGCGGGTCGATTCGCGGTCCTCGAGAACGCGTATATGCCTTGTCGGCAGGCGGGACGGGAGGCCTCACGATGGCGTCCGCAGTACTTTATCGGTTTCATGTTGTGGCGTGTATGCCTTGATAGATCAGGTTCTACTCTGTCTATATATCTCCCTTGTTGCTAGTAGAATAGGGATAGAGCACGAGTCCATGAACCGAGGTAGCTACGCCGATGGGTGATTCGGTGGTAGCTCGGCGGGTATATAGGGCTTGTCCGGTGACCGTATGCGATCGTCGGACCACTTAGCCGACTTGATAGAGTCGGATATGACTGATTTCGATGTGATCATGGGTATGGATTGGCTAGCTTCTTGCTACGCCAATGTAAGCTGCGAGGAGAGAGTGGTGCGGTTCCGATTTCTGAGGCCGGTTGTTGAGTGGGAGGAACACTATGTCGTAGAGGTAAGTTTATTTCTTACCTCAAGGCTAGGAAGATGGTGCGAAGGGTATATCTACCATCTCGTTCGGGTATTTGATCGAGGGTGCGGTACGAGTTTGATCCATTCGATAGTCGAGAGAGTTCCCGGATGTATTTCGACGACCTCGGGTATCCTCCCAAGAGGAGATAGAGTTTTGTATCGATGTCTTTGCGGACACTGGCTTTATTTCCATTCGCCATACAGAATGGTACCGAGTTGAGAGAGTTGAAGGACCGGTGAGAGATTTCTTTGGAGAAAGGCTTCATTAGGCCTAGTGTTTCTCCTGAGGAGCGCGGTATTGTTCGTGAAGAAGAAGGGCGGGGCAGCTGCGCACGTGTGTTTATTACGAGCGGTGAACAAGGTGACCATTAAACGAATACCCATTTCCCAAGATTGATGATTTGTTCGACCGATTTGCGAAGTGCGAGATGTTTCTCCAAGATTGATCTGCGATCGGGCTATCATCAGTGCGTGTTAGAGGCGGATGTCACAGATTTGCATTCGGACGATGCGGAATTATGAGTTCGAGTTATGTCTTTCCGGGTTGACCAATGCTCGTGGTATTCATGGATTTGATGAGCCGAGTGTTCAAGCCATTTTGGACACGTTTGTGATAGTGTTCATTGATGACATCTTGGTTTATTCGCTCGGAGCGGGGCGTGCGGGCATTTGAGGGCGATCTTGAGAGTTCTCGGGACCAGCGATTATCGCCAAGTTTTCCAAATGTGAGTTTTGGTTGACTTGGTGGCTTTTCTTGGGCATATTGTGGTAGATGGTATTCGGGTGGATCGGCCAAGATCGGCGATCGAGGAGTTGGCCTAGACTCTTACTCGGCCAGTGCGCGACTTTACGGGCCTTGCGAGTTACTGCTCGGCGATTCGTAGAAGTTTGCTTCTATCTGCACCATTGACTAGGTGACTCGAAAGCGTGAGTTTGATGGGTGATGCTTGTGAGAAGGGTTTCCGATTCTTGAAGGAGGCGATGGCGCCCGTTCTTACGCTTCGGAGGTCGAGACGGTTATGTAGTGTATTGTGATCGTCGGCGTCGGGCTCGGATGTGTGTTGATGCGGTGGGTAAGGTTATAAGCGTCGCATCGGCGACTTAAGAAGCATGAGAGGAACTACCCGCCCATGATTTGGAGTTAGCGGTGATTGAGCCTTGAAGATGCGGAGGCACTATTTGTATGGGGTTCGTGTGGATATTTATCTGGACCACAAGAACCTCCGGTATATCTTCACCGGAGGAGTGAACTTATAGCGAGGGCGGTGGTTAGAGTTACTCAAAGATTATGATGTTGATATCCTGTACCACCCGGGGAAGGCCAATGTTGTGGCAGATACTCTTAGCCGTAGGTCGATGGAGAGTCTATCAGATGTGCAGCCAGAGAGGAGGGGCATGGTCCGCGAGTTGCATCAACTAGCGAGCCTTGGAGTCCAATTTATTGATTCTGATAGCAGTGGGGTTCGAGTTCGAGAGGTTTCCGAGTCTTCCATCGTCGAGGAGGTGAAGAGGCAACAGTTTGAGGATCCGGTTTTGATGCGGTACCGTGATATGGCTCTTCGTGAGGGGAAAGGTCCTTTTGAGGTAGCACCTGATGGGGTTCTAAGGTTTGAGGGCAGGTTGTGTGTTCGGATATTGCGGGACTTGGCGGCGGAGTTAGGAAGCACACGGTAGCGGCGTTACTCTATCCATCAAAGTCGACCAAGATGTACCGCGACCTCGGTCTGTGTATTGGTGGGATGGCTTGAAGAGGGGCGTTGCGAGTTTGTGGCTCGGTGCGTGTTGTCGGTGAAGATAGAGCACGAGGCACGGTGGATTATTGCGACGATAGAGATCCCACGGAAGTGGGAGGTGATCAACATGGACTTTATCAACTGGATTACCTCGCACTCGGAGGAAGCGTGATTCTATCGGGTTATAAATCGACAGTGTGAAATCAGCCCACTTTCTTCCCATCGGGGCGACTTTTGGTGAGGATTATGCGGACTTTACATCAGAGATCGCGGTGCATGGAGTCCCTATTTCTATCATATCGACGGAAGGCCGATTCACGGCAAATTTACGGAGGTCTTTCGAGAAGGTCTAAGGTCGGTGAGCACAGTGCGCATTCCATCCTCGAGATAGGCGGACGAGCGGGCGCACTATCGAGACTCTTGAGGATATGCTGCGAGCCTGTGTTATTGATTTCAGGGGTAGCTGGGAGGATCATTTTCCTCTAGTTGAGTTTGCGTATAATAATAGCTACCACTCCAGTATTCAGATGGCGTCTTATGAGGCCTTGTATGGGAGGAAGCGCAGATCACCGATAGGCTGGTTTGATGTGGGCGAGTGCGATTAGTAGGACGGTTGGTGCGGCGAGCGATGGATAAGGTGAAGCTTATCCGGGAGGCGATTCTTGGCGGCTCGAGTCGGCGAAGTCATATCGCGAGATCATCGTCGTCGGCATCTAGAGTTTGAGGTTGATGATTGGGATTTCTGAAGAGTGTCACCCATGAAGGGTGTGATGAGATTCGGGAAGAAAGGCTTCGGCCAGTACGTTGGGCGTATCATTTTCGCGAGGTAGGCAAGATTGCCTATGAGTTGGATCTGCCGTCCGATATGGAGGCAGTGCATCCGGTGTTTCATGTTTTTATGCTGAGGAGATGCATCGGGGATCCATCTAGGGTGCACCCGATTGACGATGTCCAGGTGACCGAGGGGTTATCGTATGAGGAGATTCCCATAGCGATAATCGATCGTCAGGTTAGGCGTCTGCGGACGGGGCGTGGCTTAGTCAAAGTCTTGTGGCGGAGCGAGTTCGGGAGGAGATGGCGTGGGAAGGCGAGAGGACATGAGGCGAAGTATCTCACCTATTCCCAGCACCTCGGGTAACTCACTTTCCTACTTGTAAATTTTGATGTCATATCTGCAAGTGTTGTATTGTGGCCATGTGTGGCATTTGCAAGCTATTTAAGTTATGAGGAACCTTATCGTTATCTGTCTTGGGAAGGAACATTCGGGACGAATGTTTCTAAGGAGAGGAGAATGTTATACCGTATTTCAGTATGTGCGTGGGCGTGCGTCTGAGTTTAAGCCTTAAAGTAGGCATAGGGACGAAAATTTGTGCCTGACCAGAAGCGAATTGTTTTTCGACGAAGCGTTTTCCAAAACTTGCGTAGGAAAATTACGACTATGTCATTTATAATTTTTGCGGATTTTCCGAGAGATGAAATATTTTGGACCAGCGGGAGGGTGACACTTGTCACCGCCGAGTGGGCGACTAAGAGGAAGCGGTTAGCGCGATTTTGGGGCCTAAACTAAGTCAATGTTTGTGAGTGATTTATGGAGTAGGGTTAGGGTGAACTTGTGCAAATCCCACCCTCACTTGCCCTCCACTTGCCTTAATCTTGACCCATGAAAGCCCTATAAATACCCACTAAGTTGAAGACTTCTTCATCCACAAATCATCTTCCAGTCTCCAAACTTCCCCCACCGCTGAGAGAAGCTCGTCAAGCCTTCTCCCCCTCTTGAGAAAGAGCTTAGCGAAACACCCTCTCCCCCTTTCCTAGTAGTCTCGGCAAAATCCCTCCCCTTGGTAGAAAATACTCTCAGTATTGTTACTATCCCCAAAATACCTTAGTGATCTCTTATAGTATTTCCAAAGTTACCTCTATACGTAGAGTCCGGAAATACTACCTTATATTCCTTTAGTCACTAACGAAATCCTAAAAGAAACTTCATAGTTGGTTGAAGTAGAAGGTAGAGGTTGTGTAGAAACTTCTAAGGGTTTCTTGGAGCGGATTGGAGCGTACAGATTAGGAGCTAAACCTTGCTCAGGATCGACTTATATCTTGGATAATTTTGGGCTTATCGAGGTAAATAATAATCTTATCCTTCTATATTAATTGGAGAATACATCTTGTAGAAGTATAGAAATAAGTATAAAATGCATAGAAGGGTATTCTGTAAGAGAATTGAGCAGTACTTACATGGAATTTGTATTCTGATGACTTGTATAGTTCTGGGTAGGAAATCTTTGCTGATTTTCCGTAGAATAGAACCCTCTTAGATTATCTACGAGTAGTCTAGGCGTTGATAGGCGTATTTGACTATTATAGGTTGATACTCTGCGCGCGACATATTCGACTTGGCGGTGGATTTAGTGAGAAGGTATGTGATTCTTCCTATCCTCTAGAGCATGATATTTTAAAGTATATATATAGTACGGTAGACGTACGTGTGTTAACTGAACATGGTTTTACTTGACTTCTTTTGACTTGAGTCTAAATAACAAGAATCTTGAAGTATTTCAAAAGAATTATGAATCATTTTTGAAAGAAGAGTAATAATTGGTTTTTAAACAAAAGCTTAAGAGTTATACTAGCTTTATGGGAAGTTAGGTATAACGACTTAAGAATGATAAAAGGAACAGTTTACTTATGTGTTTATGAAAGACTTGTATTGATTTCTGGAAAGTATAATAAGATGGTTTGATGAGTAGACATATTATGATGCTATGTGTGTTAGTGTCTTGTAACGTTTGTATAAGAGGTTGTTCTTGTTGTGCTTATGTTGTTTAACGGTAAGCCGTTATGCTAGTATTACATCACTCACCTCTTGACATGATATCTGGGGTTAAGCCCTCCGTCACGGGGTATACCTCGAGCGATGCAGGACTATGATTGAGAATACCTCATGCGGGTCGGGGACCTATCGCGAGCTCACGAGTTCGAGTTAGTGTGCGGTCCATGTGGCCATGCGGTCTATGTGGCCATGCGGACTCACGAGTCGGGGCGATGCCGGAGTAGCTACCCTCGATGCGGGAATACCTCATGCGGGCTAGGTGGCATGCGGACTCTGAGTCGAGATTAGGCATGCATAATGATACTATGGGCGATTGGCCTTGCTTCGATCATTTGCAACCTAGAAAATACCTGTTACAGTTTACCTGTTGTTACTCTTGTTTGTGATGTGGCACTATGTGCGGTTACATTGGTTATTTCATACATATTTGTAAAATTGGCTTTAAAATGATATGATTTCATTTAAGTACTTCTGATTTCACATACTTAGTACTGTTGTCGACCTCCTTGGGGCTGCGTTAAATGCCGCATGTAAGGGAAAACAGGTGCTAGATCCGCATCCTTAGGATCTTTTGCTTTGGTGTCAGGAGCTCCATCTTCTCTGGAGGCTCGACTTTTGGTATGGTTCTCCATGATGTTGTAGATATATGTACATTCAGGGTATGGCGGGGCCCTGTCCCGCCATAGTTGTTTACTTCCTTAGAGTGCTGTAGTCTATTATGCAGTTGGGATGTAGCGCGATTTTGGTTTTATATATATATGCCGAAAGGCGACTTTCTCGAATAAGCGTGTCTCAATTTACATTGTTGCATGTCTTGTTTTTATATTCCGCTGATTTTCTCTGATGTATGACTACTTGGGTGCCCGGGTAAGGCACCAGTCACTTGTTATACCCCGTAGTTGCAGGGTATGTATGTGAGTAAATTTTGAAAGGAAAGAAAGATGTGAGTTTTTAAATGGAAAGTTTAAAGGTTCGTTAATTGGATTCCCGTTTGGTATTTGGACTTCATAGATTATATTAGAATTTTGAGATTTTATTTTTGGAAATGGTCACGTGGGGCCGGGAGAAATTTTTGTTTTAAGATTTTGGCCATTGTGGTTATTTTTTTCGTAGGGAAAATTTTGTATTTTTTGGTTCCTTGTTTTGTGCCTTGTTTTGGCCTTGTTTTGTGGCTTGTTTGGTGCAATGTTTTGTGGTTGGGTTTGCTATAAATACCCGCTGTGAAGACTTCATTCATCCACAAATGTTTCCAAGTCTTGAATCCCTCCTCCCTCTTGCTAGTTGTTTTGTGGTATAGAAATACTCCCTAGTATTGTTATAATGCCCAAAATACCTTTAGTATTCAATACTACGCTTTTGTCCTTTTAGTCTCAGGAAATCTTTGAAGTATGTGAGTAGAAGTTAGTTAGAACTTCTAAGGGTTGTTTGGAGTGGTTTGGGCGCTAAACCTTGCTCGGGATCGACATTATAACTTGGATAATTTTGGGCTTATCGAGGTAATTATCAATTGGAAATTACATGTTTGTTAGGATATATAGTTGAAGTATACTATATATGGAACTATACTTAGTATTATGGCAATGTCTTTTGACTTAAGCTGAAGAATGAAGAATTGAGGTTGTATTGACTTATGTAGCATTCGGTTGGCTTAAGTGTTTAAGATTTTAAGTAGCGTATTACATAGAGGTTGGAGCATTTTGCTTATTGTCGATAAATCGTACCTCTTTGCGTGTTTGATTGTTCTTAAAACATAAAGTGTTATAACTGTGAATTATAAGCGGCTAGTTATAATAAAGAACTTGATGTATTTCAAAAGATTTCGTTTTAAAGGTTTTAAAAAGAGTTATACTAGATGGGAGTTAGGTATAATGTCTTAGAGAGGTAAAGAAAATGGTTTCGAAGTTAAGAGACTTGATCTTATAAGATAAGAGACTTAACTTATTTGTTTTAATGTGGATGTTTATGTGAAACCTCATTCGTGAGTAATGAGTACTTGGTTTTATTTAAAGGATAATGTTTCCGTTAATAAAGGAAAATGTATTGGATAATGATGAATTGTATTAAAAAGATGAGACAAAATGATATTACATTTTCTAGATCATGGAAACTTGTAATAAGATATTACTCAATTGTTCTAAAATTAAGTTTATGAACTATGAAACCATTTGAAAATCTTGATTTTGAAAAGGAATGTGGGGTGACTTTAATAAGTAATGGATCTCAAAGAACTTGGCGAGGGTTGTAAAGTTAAGCTGCATTGGTATTGTGTATATTACGAAGAAATGGCTTTGGTTGGTTGTTATTTATTATATCTCTTGCTTGGATGTGAGGCGATAAATGTGGAATGACCACGAATGGGCGAAGGGCAGAACAGCGGTCCTTCTTTGGTGATTTCTTTTGAGGGCCAATAGGAGGTGACACGTGCTTGCCGCTTATTAAAGCAACGAGATTACATTTGGGCTGGCTTGTTTGGTATGTTTTGTGGAGTGGGGTTAGAGATGCCCAGGCGATGAGGCACACAGCCCTAAGCTGCTTGTGGCTTGATCTTGGCCGTTAGGTTGGCATTTGGGTTTCTTTATAAATACCCACTTTGTGAACTTCATTCGTCCATGGAAATGTTTCAAATCTGCCAGATCCCTGCATCCTCTTTATTGACTAGTCCAGAAATCTCCTCTCCAGCGAAAGTGAACTGGCGGTAAGTCTTCCTCCCTTGTGAGGAGGTCATGGTAGAAAGTGCACCAGCCTAGTTGTTTTATATAATACCACTTGGTATTAGTATAGAAATATCACAAATATTGATATAATGCAAATACCTTGTGTAGCCTTGTATTATTCCAAGATACTCTTTGCGTGGAGTCGGAAATACTACCTTTGTCCTTTTAGTCTCAAGCGAAACCACTAAGGAAATCTTCGCTAGTTGGTTGAAGTATGTGAGTAGAAGTTGGTTAGAACTTCTAAGGGTTGTTTGGAGTGGTTTGGAGCGCTCGGTGGGTAAACCTTGCTCAGGGATCGACGTTATAACTTGGATAATTTTAGACTTATCGAGGTAATTATCTTGTCCCTCTGTTGTAATTGGAAATTACATGTTTGTTAAGGATATATAGTTGGAAGTATACTATATGATTCATATTAGTATTATGTGATGTCTTTTGACAGCTGAAGAATGAAGAATTGAGCATTAATCACGTAGAAGGTTAATAAAGAGAAGAAGCTAGATTGTGGTTTACTGCAAGGTTTGTGATACAGTGAACTTATGTAGCGATAACGTATTTTGTGGAATTATCGCGTCAGGTTAGGCGTGTTAACTTCCATGGTTGGCTTGGTGGCGGGCCTGCGATGGGGGGAGGAGATTTACGTGATACTGGGGAGAGTCTTCATAGAATTTTACGTAGAAAGATGGGAACATGTGTTTAAGATTTTAATAGGCGTTTGTGACCTTTATACTACTCTCGAAGTGGAAAGGGCTAGCAGGTTGTGGCAATCTTTGGGCATTTTGTATTGTCGATAAATGAAATGCGGTGCTGTAGACCTCTTCTATCTTTGCAGCAGTATGTATGGCCCATGGCGTCATGTTGAAGCGTACGTGTGTGCATGTGTTGTATTGTTCTTAAAACATAAAGTGTTATAACGGCTTTATGGGAAGTTAGTTATAACAATTTATGTAGACAAAAAAAGTAAGAAAAAATTTAAAGGTAAGCGGTGTGATTATAGCGGCTAGTTATAATAAAGAACTTGATGTATTTCAAGATTTCTAGAAATCGTTTTGAAGGGAGAGTTTTGAAGGAGAGTAAAGGTTGGTTTTAGTTATTTAGAAAGTTGTACTGGTTAGGTATAATGTAGAGTAAAGAAAATTAAGAGATGATGTTAGAAGTTAGAACTTGATCTTGAAGTTGAGAAGACTTATATTTGTTTTAATGTGGATGTTTATGTGAAACCTCATTCGTGGTAATGAGTGTAGTTTATTAAAGGATAATGTTTCTCTTGATTTCGGAAATCGAGAATGTGTATCGACGGACCACTGCGAGCGTTAATAAAGAAAATGTATTGAATAATGAAAATGTATTAAAACCAGTGAAAACCTCGTGCATAGAAACTAGATGAAGTTAAAATGATATTACATTTTCTAGATGCGTAGTTCTTTGTAATAAGAATGTTGTAAAGCAAGAATAACTGCTCGTGAGACTTAAGAATACTTTACTCTCCCGTGTACTAAATTCGAACTACGAGTGATAATTTTGGAGGCGTGAGTCGTCTTGATATGGCGGCTATATTATATGTATCTTTGTAGTTTGGTGCGTCATCGTATCTCTGCTTTATGGCCCAGTATGGTTCATTCACCGGTATTTACAGGTTTCCATACTTAGTACAATGCGTTGTCTGCGGCCTCCTTGAAATTGCGTTAAATCTGCATGGTAAATTACGTATCGGTGTCGATCCTCATTTATTGGATCTCATTTTATTTTGGGAAGCTCCCGCAGTTCCGTCGGAGCTTATCTTTTGAGTATGTTACCTGCCCCAGTGCATGAAGTTCTTGTGCGTTCGGGGTATGGCGGAGCCACTGTCGTCATAGTTGTTATATAAATCTTAGAAGTCGCCAGCTAATCTTGTTGTGGGCGGGGTTGTAAAAGAGATTAGCTATTCGAATTATTATGCTTAATATCTTGAAATATATTGTTTTGGTGATTTTATTTATTTATTCGTAGTCTTGTTTCATGATTCATGTTTATTTTCGTGCCGAGGTAACGATGTTGTATCCTTTAGGGTGCTAGGGGTAGAGTTCCCCGAGCAGGTCATGAAAGAATGCAGTATTCATATGTGGGATTGGACTCGTGTACAATGTAGTGGTTTTTATTATGTATGTTATATGACAGCCTTGTCGGCTTTGCCCTTACATGTACGTTGGTTTAAAAAAAAGGGTGTTATTTAATTCCGCAGTTTAATTGGGTTGTTAAGGTAGGAGGGTGCCCAGTTAGGTCACCAGTCATGGGCCCGGGGTTCGAGGCATGACAGATGCATACCTAGCCTGCTGTCGAGGTTGTCCCCCTCGAAAGTCACTCGAAAACCCTGCCTTCCTGGCCCTCTTGGGGTGATCTTTATCAAGTGGTCGACCCCTATGTCGATCCTCGACTCTCTGTGCATACGCCTGAATACGGGCAATGTCCATGTCGTGCGCGTCGATAAATAGTGGTCTAGCCCGTCGGCGTAGCGATGCACTCTGCCGTGTCGATTTCTTGTAGTGGGCGCATCTTGAGCGATGAGTCGAACTACAGGCTATACTCTCGATCGTCCTCCTGCTGCCTCAGCGTCGAGAACACATCGACGGGGCTTCCATCTCGAGGCAGAAGTGATCAAGAAAGGCCTCGTGAAGAAGTCTTCAGTGGAGGAGCACCTGCCACGGGCGGCTCCATCTCGAACTAGTTAACTACTACATGGCCCTTGGCGGTAAGCCAATGCGGCTCGGTCTCGTGCCTTAATCACCCTCGTGTTCGCTGAATCGCCGAATAAACTCCACGAAGATCATCGCCGGGCCTGCGACCCATAAAACTCTGTGGTGCAACTCAAGTCCTGAACCCTCAGCCCATGCGCTCTGGCGTTAACTGGTGGCTCGCTGTCATGGTACTTGACCACAAATCACGGCCGGCATCTGTTGTATGTATCTGCGTACATCCTGCCGCAGGTGAGGCTGGAGGCTCAGGTATCGCGGCCTCTAGAGCTACTCTAAGCTCCTCTAGTACTGGCGGTGTATGGCGAACTCGCCGGTAGGCCTGACCTCGAGCATAGTTTGAGCGTGCCTGGTAACTCTCGTGCTGGCTGGCTCCTGCTTTCTTGACTTGCCGCCACAGGCCCACTGTTGCCTTCTTCGGAGGCATAGTTATGTATTTCTGAATCGTCGAGAGGATCAACCTAATAACACAACTATTGCGATCTCGGGTAGAAGAGTAGAAACCAATCCTAAATGCCCGTGACCTCCTGTGTATAAGTGTGGTGCAACACGCGTACAGACTCTTAACCAGACGATATTTATAATCCATATAATCAATGTTATACCACGTATTCTGGTATGTGCGTGAGGCGTGCGTATAATAATTTAAGCCTTAAGATTGGCTAGTTTGAAAATTGTACACAAGTGCCAAATAGAGTCGTTTTAAATAAACGTTTCCACGAACTACGTGGGAAAATTCGGCTATGTCATTAATAATTTGCGGAAAACATTTTGGGACGAGAGAGCGACACTTGTCACCCTCTGGTGGAAGAAGTGGCTAAGTTGAATGAAAAAGTGGGCAATGGGTTAGGTAGGATATTTGTACAAGTTGGTGTGGTAGATGGATAAGGTCCACGTGGTTGAAATCTAGCCCTACACTTGCACCACACTTGTCTTCATCTTGGCCATTGGTTGGCCTTCACTTGACTATAAATACCCTCTAGTTGAAGACTTTCTTCATCAAAACATGAGCAATCTTTCTAAGTCTCAAATACTCCTCCTCTTGTCTTGAAATCGTCCAAAGCCCTCCCTTTGAGAGCCTGGCGAGTGAAACCCACTCCACAGGTGAGGCTTGGTAGTGGGGTACCCACTAGCCTAGTTGTCTCGTATAAATACCCCTGTGGTATAGAAATACTCTCTAGTATTGTTATAATGCCCAAATACTCTAGCCCATATACCTTATAGTACTTTCCAAATTACCACTTTATCGAAAAACCGGAAAATGCGATTATACCTCCTTTAGCCACTAAACGAAACCCTAAGGAAAAATATTCACCGTAGTTGAAGTATTAAGTAGAAGTTGTGTAGACAACTTCTAAGGGTTTCTTGGAGCGTTTTGGGCGCCGCGGAGTAGGAGCTAAACCTTGTTCAGGAGCGACATTTAACTCGGATAATTTTGGGCTTATCGAGGTAAATATCTTGTCCCCCTATTGTAATTGGAAATTACATGATTGTTAGAATATATAGTTGAAGTATACTATATATAGAATGAATATTGAATAGAACTGAACGTAGTTAAATCGTAATGTCTTTTGACTTAAGCCTGAATAAGAATTGAACAGTAATCACATAGAAGGATAATTAAGAGAAGAACTGAACTGAACTATTATTACATAGGGCTGTATTACAGTAGACTTGTGTAGCATTACTGTGTAGTAGTATTGTACACGTCTGGTTAGACGTGTTAACCCCCCCTAGCCGGCCTCGATAAGGGAGGAGATTTACGCTGTTGTTGGGGAGGTCTTTGCCGAATTTTACGTAGAATATGGAGCGATGAGATCTAGATGTTAATAAAGCGCCTTGTGGCCTTATAGGTTGAAGTACTACGTGTGGTGCAATCTCGTGGCTTAAGGAGTGGCCATTGTTTGAGGTACTTGGAGCATTTTGCTATTAGTCGATAATCGTCGCGAGGTATGTGAACCTTTTCCTATCTTTTCGGCGTGATATGTGTATAACTATGTAGTGCGGTAGGCGTACATGTGTTAAATGTATTTGATTGGTAAAACATAAAGGGTTATAACGACTTTATGGGAAGTTGGTTATAACGACTTTATGTAGGTTAAGAAATGCCTTGTGGTTTTAAAGGGTAACCGATTTGACTTATAAGCGACTTAATGTGTGACCAGAAAGAACTTGAAGAAGGTCAAAAGATTAAGAATCCCTTTTTTTTGAAAGAAGAGTAATACTTGGTTTTGAAAACATAAGAGTTATACTAGCTTTATGGGAAGTTAGGTATAACGTCTTAAGGGAGGAAAAATGAATGGTTTATTGATCTTAAAAGATAAGAGACTTGGCTTGAATGAATTAATATGAGTTTTGTGTGAAACCTCATTCGTGAGTAATGAGTACTTGGTTTTTAAAAGGAATAATGTTTCTTGATTGGAAATTAGAATGTGTATCGACAAACCACTGCAGCGTTAATAAAGGAAAATGTATTAAATAAATGAAGTATTATATTAAAACCAGTAGAAACCTCCATCTGCATAGAAGCTAAGATGAGACAAAATGATATTACATTTTCTAGATCATGGCTGCTTAATAAGATTGATTATGAACAGGAATAACATACACTCATATAAGGCATATGTTTTCTCAGATTGTTTAAAGAGAATTATATTCTTAAATGATTAAGACTATGAACTATGAAACTTTTCTAAAATAAAGAGACTTGAGTAAGTGAAATTAGGCAAAGCTGGAACTTTAGGAAAAGAATGTTGTTAAGAAGGAAAGTGTTTTGGTTTACCTAAAAATGTGAGTCACTCTATTTTTTTAATACTACGAATTATCGGGTGACTTTTATAAAAGGAATGAATCTCTTTAAAAGGAATTCAACGTCGTAGTACTTTAGAGTTAAAACCGGACTTTGGCATAAAATGAAAGTACTTTGAGTTGTGTATGACTTGCTATGCTTGTTGTGGTGAAACACGCCTATCTTGTGATGATAGCCTTTGTTGTGCAAGTGTTGTATTTACGTATTCTGGCGTCTCTCGATGGAGGGCGGTTGACTTATTAAGAACTTACTTGGGCGTCTTTGGCGGTGTGAAGAATTCCACGGGTATGTTTCCATTTTATTGTTGTCTTGATTGATTGATGTTACATGGACATGTCTACACCGATCACGAGTCCGGGACAAGTGGCCATGCAGCGGGTTGATCACCCGATATATTGTTGTTGATGTTACATGGGCGTGTCTACCGTCTGAATTCGGGCATGTGGCCATGCGGCATTGTCGTGTGTTGCATCATGGACATGTTTACACCGTCACGAATCCGGGGCATGCGGCCATGATCTGAACATGATTGGTGTTGTGGGCGTGAGACCCATAGTTATATTTTAGTGGTGACTTTGAGGGCGTGAGTCCCTGACTTGACTGCTTTTATGTTGCATACTGTATGTTGGTCATCATACATGTCTCCTGCTTTATATAGACTGTTATGATTTAACTACAGTATTTTCAGTTTCACGTACTTGGTACCTGTTGTACTGACCTCCTTGAGTCTGCGTTAAATCCGCGGTAGAAGTATATTGGCTGTCGATCCCCGCTTTTAGGATCACCTTTCAGCGTATTGGGAAGCTCCGTTCCTTCGGAGGCTTATCTTTTGGTATGTGTTCACTGAGTTGTAGGTTCTTGTACATTCAGGGTATGGCGGGGCCTGTCCGCCATAGTTGTGTAAATCTTAAGTGCGAAATCTTGTTGTGGCGGGGTTGTAAAAAGATTAAAGCTATCGGGGTTTGTATATATTTATGCAGGCAAGCTGTTTTGGTTGCTTTGTTTATTTATCATGTCACTTGTTTCATATTTATGTTTTATGTTCGCTGATTTTCTCGATGAATAGCTACTTGGGTGCGGGCAAGGCACGATCCACGGGCCGGTTGGTCGTGACAAAAGTGGTATCGAAGCGATTAATCCTCGGAAAGTGTCTGAGCCGTGTCTAGTAAGTCTTGATTATCGATGTGTTGTGCACCATCTATAATCGAGGAGAAATGCAGGACATTTAGGATTAGTTTCCATTTCTTCTCATTCGATATCGTGCCTTAGAGGCGTGTGATAAGTTGGACCCCTCGGCGTATTTCGTTTTTACGATTATGCCTCGCGTAAACAACCGGCCCAGTGGGCAAGGCGGTGAGGAGGCTGCTAGTGAGATCTGAGAGAGAATGCGAGCGCGAGCGGTCGATACACGAGACAGTACTTGACGGCGAGTTTCGCGCCGCCCGGCCAGCGAGTTTAGAAGCGCAGCGGTGGCTGCCGAGACTCTGATGCCAGCCTCGGTCCTGCAGGGAAAAAGAGATGGGTTACAAGGAGATGGCGATTCTTGGCGAGTCGTGGCAGATATGAGGATAAATTTGGGCCAGCGGTTCGAAGAAGATGGTTCACCCTAGATCGGATAGTTTGAGGCTACAGGACTTCCTGAGATGTAGTGTTATACCCCGTATTTCCTGAGTACATACGTGAGGGCGTACGTATTAAAATTTTTGCCTTAAGAATTGACAAGTTTCGAAATTTGGGCACAAGTGCCGATAAGAGTCGTTTTCGGCGAAGCGTTTCCACGACTTTCGTAGGGAAAATTCCGGCTATGTCATTTATAATTTTGCGGATTTTTCCGAGGCGAAACATTTTTGACCAGCGGGAGGGTGACAAGTGTCACCTCGCATTGGAAGGCTTGGGCGGCAACCGTGGCTTGACTTGGGCGATTTGGACCACTTTAGTTGGTAGGATATTTTTGTGCAAGTTGTGTGGTAGATGGATAAGGTCCACATGGTTGAAATCTAGCCTACACTTGCTATGCACTTGGCAAGATCTTGGCCATTGGTTGGCCATGGCTTGACTATAAATACCCCTAAGTGAAGGCTTTCTTCATCCACAAATTGTTCTAAGTGATAAATCCCTTCCCTCCTCTTGTAGACTCGTCCAAGAGCTCTCTCCCTCTCTTGTGAGCTAGCCGAGAGCCTCCTCCCTTGGCGGGTACACCCCTCTAGTGGTGCTAGCAGTAGGGTACCCCACTAGCCTAGTTGTTTTCGTATAATACCCCCTTTGTGGTATAGAAATACTCTCAAAGTATTGTTGTTATGTCCAAATACCTTGGCCCATATACCTTGTAGTATTCCCAAGGTTACACTTTTAAAAGCCAGAAAATACGATTATACTTTCCTTTAGCCACTAAACGAAACCTAAGGAAATCTTCATTGTTGTTTGAGGTACTTAAGAAGTTGGTTAGAACTTCTAAGGGTTGTTTGGAGCGGATTGGAGCACTCGGAGGAGGAGCTAAACCTTGCTCGGGAGCGACATTAAACTCGGATAATTTTGGGCTTATCGAGGTAAATATCTTGTCTCCTATTGTAATTGGAAATTACATAAGTGTTGAATATATAGTTGTTGTATACTATATATAGAATGAACTTAGTATTGTGGCAATGTCTTTTGACTTAAGCTGAAGAATGAAGAATTGAGCAGTAATCACATGTAGGATAATAAAGAGAAGAATCGAACTGTAATTACCTGTGTATTCTGATGGACTTGTGTAGCATTCTTGTGTAGTAGTATGGCACGTGTCCTGTTAGATGTTGACCCCTCTGGTTGGCTTGGTAGCCGACTCGATAAAGGAGGAGATTTACGCTGTCATGAGGTGCGAATTTTCGTAGAAAGATGGGAACTTGTGTTTAAGATTTAATAGACGTTTGTGGCCTTTATAGGTGAAAGTACTAAGAGTAGCGTATTCTACTCGAGAGTGGAAAGGGCTAGCAAGGTTGTAGTACTTGGAGCTTTTGCTTATTGTCGATAATCGCCGCGGTATGTGAACCTCTTCCTATCTCTTCTAGTACGAGCATGATATGAACTATGTAGTAAGTAGACGCATACGTGTTAACCGTGTTTGATTGTCTTTAAAACATAAAGTGTTATAACGGCTTTATGGGAAGTTGGTTATAACGACTTTATGTAGGTGAGAAAATGGGTTGTGGTTTTCAAAAGGTAATCGATTTGGTTATAATCGCTTGTTATGTGTTAATGAAGAAATTGAAGTATTTCAAAAGATTTGTGAATCGTTTTAAAAGAAAGAGTAACACTTGGTTGGAAAGGTTTTAAAAAGAGTTGTACTAGCTTTATGGGGAGTTAGGTATAATGTCTTAAGAGAGGTAAAGAAAATGGTTTACTGGTGTTAGCAGTTAAGAGACTTGATCTTATAAGATAAGAGACTTAACTTATTTGTTTTAAATGTGAATGTTTGTGTAAAACCTCATTCGTGAGTAATGAGTACTTGGTTTTATTTAAAGGGAATGATGTTTTACTGATTTCGGAAATCAGAATGTGTATCGACAAACCACTCGCGTTAATAAAGGAAAATGTATTAAGTAATGAAGTATTATTAAAACCAAGAGAAACCTCCATCTGCATAAGCTAAGATGAGACAAAATGATATTACATTTTCTAGATCATGGTCATTGTAATAAGATTGTTATAAACAAGAATAACCTACTCACATATATGGCATATGTTACTCAATGTTTTTTTAAAGGAGAGACTATAGGTTGAAATTGAAATGGCAACCGAACGTTTGGAAGATAATGTTGTTACTTGATTTTACAAAGGGAAGTATTTTGTTTACTTAATAAGATAGTCACTATTTTAATACTACGGGTATCAGGTGACTTATGTGAAAGAAACGGATCTTTTAAAGGGTTTAATGTAAGTAGTACTTTAGGGTTAAAACCCGGACTTTGGCATAAAATGAAGGTACTTTGAGTGATGTAAAACTTGCCTATGCGTGTTGTGGTGAAACTTGCCTATGCTTGTGATGATAGCCTTTGTTGTGCAAGTGTGGTGTTTACGTTACCGCTCTCGATAGAGGCGGTTGACTTGTTGAGAACTTACTTGGACGTCTTTGGTGATGGAGAATTCCACGTATGTTTCCATTTTGATTATCGTCTTGTTGATGTCACATGGACATGTCTACACCGACGCAGATTCCGGCACGCGCCACGCGGCCGGTTGATTACCCGATATATGGTTATTACCGCAACATGGACGTGTCTACACCGACGCAGATTCGGGCATGTGGCCACGCGCGTGGTTGACCACCCAAGATATTGTTATTGAGGTTACACGGGCATGTCTACACCGGCGCAAGATTCGGCGTGTGGCGTGCACGCCTTATTATTGTTGCATCATGGACATGTCTACACCGATACAAGATTCCGGCACGCGCCGACGCGAACATGATGGATGTTGTGGGCGTGAGACCCATAGTTATATTTGAGTGGTGACTTTGAGGCGTGAGTCCACGACTTGATCGCTTATGTTGCGTCGTATTTTGGGTTATCATACATGTCTCCTGCTTTTTAGGCTATTATGATTTCATTTACGAGTTGTGATTTCACATACTTAGTACTGCCAGATCGACTCCTTCGGGGCCGCGTACGCCAGCAGTGAGGTACATCGGTCGTGGATCCTCGCTCATGGATCACGCCAGACGTATTGGAAGCTCCGTTTCTCCGGAGGCTTATCTTTTGGTATGTGTTTCCGAGTTGTAGGTTCTGTACATTCGTGGGTATGGCGGCCGTCCCGTCATAGTCATTGTAAATCTTAAGTCAGAGTAATCGTGGCGTGGTTTGTAAAAAGTATAACTGTTAGGGTTTTTATGTATATACAGAAGGCAACTGTATTGGTTGTCCTCGTTATTTATTATACCTCTTGTATCATGACTCGTGTTTTCTTTTACGCTGGTTTTCTCTGAAGTTGTATCACTATGGTGCCCGGTAAGGCACCGAATCTGCCCGGTTCGGGCGTTACAAAGTGGTATCGAAGCGCTTAGTCCTCGGAAAGTGTCTACGCATCGTGTCAGTAGTGTCCTGATTATCGGTGTGTGCACCACATCTATAATCGTGAGGCTATAGGACATTTAGGATTGGTTTCTATTCTTCTCATTCGAGATCGTGCCTTGAAATGTGTGATAAGTTGGACCTCTCGACGAGTTTCATTTTTACCGCTATGCCTGCGAAGGCAACCAGGCCCGAAGGCAAGGCGCTGAGGAGCTGCTAGTGGGATTCAGGAGTACGAGGCGCATGCCCGGTCAAGACTGAGTAGCTTCAGACAGCGAGTTTTGACGCCGCCCGGCCTCAAAGAGTTTAGAGCCGCAGCAGCTGGTCGCCGAGACTACAAGACTGAGCCTCCACCCCACACCGAGCGGGAGATGGGTCGCGAGATGGCCGATTATTGCCGTGGTCAGGCGAATATGAGATAGGTGGGCCGACGCAGCAGTCAGCCCAAAGAAGACTGTAGTGCACCCGAGGCGCATTTGAGGCTACGGATTTCCTTAGCCAGCGCCGAGTTTTACGGTCGAGGCCGGAGGATGATCCGCAGGAGTTCATCCGCCGCAGAGGATCATGCGGGTGATCAAGGCTTCGAGACCGAGTCGGGTCTAGGTTCGTGTCGCGTGATACCGCAATGATCGGTTTGATTCGTGGAACCGCCCCGGGAGAGAATGCACTTCCCGTTTGGGACGAGTTTTCGGGCCTTCTGGCACATTTCTTGCCTCCACAGATGAGGGCTCGGGCCGATTTTTGATGTTGAGGTAATCCGCGCATACGGGAGTACAATGTGGAGTTCGACTCATCGCCCGGATGTTCCCGCATTAGTAGCTAGTATGGAGGATCGAGTGCACCGATATGTTGGTGGCTCGATGATTACCTAGCGTAGAGTTGTTCGTGTTTCTTCACCGGCATGGACATTGCCCGCATTCAGGCTCATGCACTTGGGTGCGAGGAGCGCAGAGATCGACGGGTGGACCGTTTTCAGCAGAAGAAGACCAAGACGGCCGGATATTTTGGCGACTTTCGAGGCGGACCGCCTCAGCAGCAGACTAGTTATGTACCTCCGCCATTGCAGAGTGGTCCTCCGCAGCTTCGGGACCTCGGGATATTCGGGAGCGGTCGTGGCTCCTGTGTTTCGGATGTTCGAGGAGTAGGGTGTTGGCGGATGCAATACCCCTACCTCGGTGTGGTCGATGTGGTAGACCGCATTTCGGGAGTGTCGTAGTACCAAGGAGCTTGTTATTCTTGCGCCAACAGGCCATATGACGAGAGACTGTCCGACTGTGGTAGCGCTGGTAGGATAGCACATACTACTGAGCGATTTAGCCACAGATAGTCGCGGTGGAAGTTCCGATTTAAGCGGTCCTGAACCGCTAGTTTCGGTATATCCTTAACCTCGTAGATACTTGTATGTATTGATGTTAATGATGTGTTAAGTGTTATGTTTGGATAGCTTTGTGCTAAAATGTGATTTAGAAACTCGTTAGTGAAAAGGGTAAGTCCGGGTAGTGTGAAATGGAAGTGGTAGCTTTCATGACTGTAGAGGTAAGATTGTTCTGGATCAAGAAACTAGAGAGTTGGCGTGACGGGTCGGGTTGAGGCGTGTTGCGTGTCAACCCGTAGTCCGGATTGGTGGGGTCACTCGGGTGGTCCCGCCGTGAGTAGGGTCACCAGGTGTTAGCCCAAGTTTTGATGACCATCGTATGAGTTCGTGGATATGTTCGACCGTATAGATCGCGAAGGCCGGGAATGGCCTTAAGGAAGAGTACGTGCGTTAGTTCGTGGCCAGGCGCGGCGTTGGCAACTTGTTAGAAGATCTTCTTCGTAATCCGTCTTGAGAAGAAACATTCGGGACGAATGTTTCTAAGGAGGGGAGAATGTTATACCCCGTATTTCCTGAGTACATACGTGAGGGCGTACGTATTAAAATTTTTGCCTTAAGAATTGACAAGTTTCGAAATTTGGGCACAAGTGCCGATAAGAGTCGTTTTTCGACGAAACGTTTCCACAGCTTTCGTAGGGAAAATTCCGGCTATGTCATTTATAATTTTTGCGGATTTTTCCGAGAGACGAAACATTTTTGACCAACGGGAGGGTGACAAGTGTCACCCACATCGAAGGCTTGGACGGCAACCATGGCTTGACTTGGACGATTTGGACCACTTTAGTTGGTAGGATATTTTTGTGCAAGTTGTGTGGTAGATGGATAAGGTCCACATGGTTGAAATCTAGCCCTACACTTGCTATGCACTTGGCAAGATCTTGGCCATTGGTTGGCCATGGCTTGACCTATAAATACCCCTCTAAGTGAAGGCTTTCTTCATCCACAAATTGTTCTAAGTGATAAATCCCTTCCTCCTCTTGTAGACTCTCGTCCAAGAGCTCCTCTCCCTCTCTTGTGAGCTAGCCGAGAGCCTCCTCCCCTTAGTCAGTGGTACACCCCCTCTAGTGGTGCTAGTAGGGTACCCCTAGCCTAGTTGTTTTCGTATAATACCCCCTTTGTGGTATAGAAATACTCTCCAAAGTATTGTTGTTATGTCCAAATACCTTGGCCCATATACCTTGTAGTATTCCCAAGGTTACACTTTTAAAAGCCCAGAAAATACGATTATACTTTCCTTTAGCCACTAAACGAAACCCTAAGGAAATCTTCATTGTTGTTTGAGGTACTTAAGAGAAGTTGGTTAGAACTTCTAAGGGTTGTTTGGAGCGGATTGGAGCACTCGGAGGAGGAGCTAAACCTTGCTCAGGAGCGACATTAAACTCGGATAATTTTTGGGCTTATCGAGGTAAATATCTTGTCCCCCTATTGTAATTGGTGTCACGACCCGTTCCGGGGCCCGTGACTGGTGCCTTACCCCGGGCACCCAAGTAGCCATACATCAGAGTAATCAGCGGAACATAAAGACAATACATGAAACCAATGTAAAATGACAGTGAAATAAGAAGACAAAGCAACTAAAAAAGCGGTTACCTTCAAGATATATATAAATAGCAATTCGAATAGCTATAACCTCTTACAAATTCTGCCTACAACAAGATTCTACAGACCTTAAGAAATGATACGACAATAATGGCGGACGTTCCCGCCAAACCCCGAATGTAAACACTTACTACGACGGGGACTATACCACCGATAAGCCTCCGAGATACGAGCTTCCAAAAGCTGAATCGTGATCCTAAGAGCGAGGATCAACGATCGTGTACCTTTACTGCGGCATGAACGCAGCCCCGAGCGAGGTCGATAACAACAGTGAGTATGTGAAATGAAAATAAATCAGTAAATGAAATCATAGTAGTCTATATAAAGCGGGAGACATGTATGATAACCAAACTACGCTCACAATAAATAAGCAATATGTCAAGTCGTGACTCACGCCTCAAAGTTATCACAATAAAACCGTGACGGCAAGTGCGAAGGCATAGCCGACTACTAAGACCACGCACCAAAAATACCACAAATCGTATCTCGAGGTCTTTCTGCATCGCACCATACGATCGGCCGCCACTTTCGCGCAATATCAATGCGCGTCTATCCTCGAACTCTCGCACTCGCATAGGTCACCCACGACCCGCACGAGGTATTCCTCGAATCATGGTCCTGCATCACCGAGGTATACCCCCGCGTCGAAGCGCAGCCAACCCTCGGTATCCGCCTAGGCTCCCGCACCCGCGTAGTCTCAAAAGACCGCATAGTCTCAGCATCGCATAGGAATCCCCGCGTCGTGCTAAACACCCGAATGATCAATCACGAGCTACCGCACTCCGCATAGTCACAAGGACTGCATAGGCCGTATAGACCCGCATCAAGGGTGGCAAGCCCTCGGTATAACAAGTCAAGGGGGTATGTGATACAATAACAGTACAACGGGCTTAACGTTTAACAACGTAAGCACAACAAGAATGACCCCCTTACATCACGATCACACAAGATACTAACACACGTAGCATCCTAACATGTTTACTTATCACATCAACAAGAAAGTATTTACAAGGCTATCTCAAACCAACACAATCAAGTTATTCACACAAGGTACTTTATGCTAACAAGTTCGGGTATCTATCCCTAAAGTACTTCATACATTAAAGCTTTTTAAAAGATCCATTGCTTTCACATAAGTCACACAATACCCGTAGTATAAAATAGAGGATCTTTTTAAGTAAACCAAAACACTTACCTTTGTAAAATCAAGTAACAACATTATTTTCCAATGTTCAAGTTTGCCTAATTTCCAATGTTCAAGTTTGCCTAATTTCCAATGTTCAAGTTTCTCATTTTAGAAAGGTTTCGTAGTTCATAGTCTTATTCATTTAAGAATATAATTCTCCTTTAAACAATCCGAGAAACCTAAGCCTTATATGTGAGTAGGATATTCTTGTTTATAACAATCTTATTACAAAGTAGTGATCTAGAAATATCATTTTGTCTCATCTTAGCTTCTATGCGGATGGAAGTTTCTCTGGTTTTAATAATACTTAATTAGTCAAAACATTTCCTTTTATTAACGCCGCAGTGGTTTGTCGATACACATTCTCGATTTCCAAATCAAGAAACATTCTTAAGCCGTTATACCTAACTTCCCATAAAGCTAGTATAACTCTTAAGTTTTCAAAACCAAGTATTACTTCTTCTTTCAAAATGATTCAAAAATCTTTTGAAATACTTCAAGTTCTTTATTAATACATAACAAGCCAGTTATAGTTCAAATCAGTTACCTTTTAAAAACCACATGTATTTTCTTACCAACATAAAGCTGTTATAACCAACTTCCATAAAGTCGTTATAACACTTTATGTTTTACACCAATCAAATACATTTAGCACCGTGACGCTCACCGCATTACATAGTTCACACATATCATGCTAGAAGAGATAGGAAGAGGTTCACATACCTCGCGACGAGTATCGACTAATAGCAAACGCCCAAGTACCTCCAACCGCTGCTACTCCTTAAGCCAAGTAGATCGCGCCATACGTAGAACGCCAACCTATAAGGCCACAAGGCGCTTATGAAGATTTAGATCCCTTCGTAGAACATTCTACATAAAATTCGAAGACTCTCCCCGCAACAGAAATCTCCTCCTCTATCGGGGCCGGCTATCAAGCCAACCAGGGGGGGTTCATACATCTAACCCGAACGGGTACAATTCTACTCCACAGTACTACTACACAAGTCTACTGTAATACAGTCCTATGTAATTACAGTTCAGCTCAGTTCTTCAGGCTTAAGTCAAAAGACATTGCCAACTAACTACGTTCAGTTCTATATATAGTATACTTCAACTATATAGTCTAACAATCATGTAATTTCCAATTACAATAGAGGGACAAGATAATTACCTCAATAAGCCCATAATTATCCAAGTAAAAAGTCGATCCTGGGCAATCGTTTAGCTCCAACTCCAGGTTCGACCAGCCCACACAACCCTTGAAGTTCTAACCAACTTCTACTTATGACTCCAACTAACTATGGAGATTTTCCTTAGGTTTCGGTTTTGTGGATCGACGGAAGTATAATAGTATTTACAGGCTTTTCAGATAGGTATACCCATAGAATACACCAAGGTATACGGCTCAGGTACTGTGGGCATTATAACACGACTTGGCAGCGTATTTCTATACCACAAAAAGGGGTGTGTATTATACGAGACAACTCGGCTAGGGGGGGGTACCCCACGGCCACACTACTGTGAGTGGCGCTACTCGCCAAGGGGCCTCACGAAATGGGAGGGACGAGAACAATAGAGAGGGGAGAGTCTTTCAAGACTTAGAGATTTTTAGGATGAATAAGTCTTCCAAAGAGGCTGGTATTTATAGACAAGCCAAGGCCAACCAATGGCCAAGATCTTGCCAAGTGCATGCAAGTGTAGGCCAAGATCAAGCCACGCACCCTAACCCTACTCCACAAAACACTCCACAAAACAAGGCACAAAACAAGGCACAAATCAAGGCCATAAAGTAGCCCAATTCGCCAAGGTTGCCGCCTTGCTTCCAATGTGAGGTGACATGTCACCCTCCCGTTGGTCCAAAATGTTTCGCCTCTCTAAAAATCCGCAAAAATTAAAAATGACATAGCCGGAAATTCCCTACGAAGTTGTGGAAACGTTTCGTCGAAAACGACTCTAACCTGTTGTGAACAAAAGAATTCGCCAAGCCTAAATCACAAGTTCAAATTTCTACGCACGCCCCACGCATACTGCCGAAATACGGTATAACATTCTCCCCTCCTTAGAAACATTCGTCCCGAATGTTCCTTCTAAGTCTCAAAACAACGTGCGCCAGTATAGTCTTCACTAATATACTTACGAGAACCAACCTACCACATCTGGCCACAGAAACACCCGCGCACATAAAAACTTACATCCAAGTCCACGAGGAAACACCTCTAACATCACCAAAATGATACCACTTTTGTCACTTTGTCGCGAGCCTTGCTCCGACGACCCAACAAATGGTACCGGGATGCATGCGATCACCGGCCGCCGTGACACTCAACCCTTACCACATTTCGACATCATTGTAGTTTCCAAAACTCGGGCTACTATCTCTTAACGTGGGCATCATTAATCGGGAACATTTCGATGGATCTTCGATACTTTCCGAACATAACAATACGAAGACCGGACGCCCCGCCTCCTAAGTCGGACGCAAAGCTAACATATGTGCAACCCGCCTATTCTTCACATGAACTTACAAAGGCCCAAAGTAACTCGGGCTAAGTTTCTCTGTTTTCCAAAACTCACACCCAAACCGGGTGGTACTTTCGAAGACCGACCCAACTCAACTCTAAGCGTCGTCGCCGATAATCCGCACGATTCTCTGCCGCCAAAACCTCTTCTAGATAAGCTTCGCCTATCCACACTGTTGGAACAAACTGAACCAACTATCCGAACCTTGCCAACATCGAACCAATCGATCGACAACTTACACTTCCGCCCTACAAGGCTTCATAAGGAGACATCCGAACACCGAAATGGTAGCTAACAACACCTTCAACAGGGACAACAAACTCGCAACTACCCCGAAATCCAAACATCGCCCGAGGCGAATGTGATTCTCGAGACTCACCTCGAGTTCTTAACACATGTTTGGTAAAACTTCCGTAAACAAAAACAGCCGCACTGGCTCCACCATGCGCCATAAGGTGAAGGTAGGCACCCCGCAGCCTTCCAACCTTTCTCATAAAACAACATCGCTGAGTGAACGTCCCGATCAAGAACACGATGGCTGCCCCCATCGCCCAACCATCGTCGAACGCATCCACGAACTCGTACGCTGGTCAACTAAACTTGGGCCTAACACCCTCGTGACCCTAACACAAGACGGGACCACCACAAACTGACCCCACCACCAAACCTGCCGCGGGTTGACCCGCAACGCGCACAATGCTAGCTCCCCGAAGGAAAACTCTTACTAATCACGTTACGAAAACCTAGCGGTCTTCTTAGCTCAACTACCCTCTTTCATTTCACACTACTCAGGGACTTATCCCACAAACATAGCTCACGTGCACTATGCACTCCTTATAAGGATCAAACATAACACTACACCTTTACCCGAGATGGCCTTACCTCTAAGGTCTCTACGTATAAAGCTCTAAGGCTCACACTTTCTCTATCCCTCAACATCTTACTCGGTTAAACAACCATGATCTAATCAAAACTAACACACTGCTATCAAAACATAGCACTTAAGGTATACTCACCTGATCACATAAACAAAACTCTAGAGGGTTAAAGATATACCAGAACTCATCGTTCACTCCCCTTAATCGTTCTAATCAAACCTGCCCCGTAGGGCGCATAGCTGAGGGAGATGACAAACTACCCACCGATCCTGAAGGCTAAGTCCTTCTTACTAGGACACTCTTTCGACATTAGACCCTGACGGTCATAGGTACAACAAGTACCAACTACAAGACGACATTCCCCGGGATGACGTCTCACATCGGAACCTAAGCCCCGAGTTCTCGCCAACTCCCCGCACACCCCGAACGCCCCGAAATTCGTGGAAGACCACTCGCGACCGCGATGTGCATAATCAAATCCGCGAG
Source organism: Przewalskia tangutica (assembly GCA_029844215.1). Classification (NCBI taxonomy): domain Eukaryota; kingdom Viridiplantae; phylum Streptophyta; class Magnoliopsida; order Solanales; family Solanaceae; genus Przewalskia; species Przewalskia tangutica. The sequence continues at coordinate 108,905,396 of CM056721.1, forward strand.
GCGAATTGCCTCAAAGTTACCAGCGACCTTGCCGCTCGCCCTCCTCTCGCCCTTCAACCCGTCGATCTCTACACGCCTCGCTGCCGCGCAAAAAGCCCGCATACGTGCCATGCTCAAGCTTCAATCAAGAACTTACTCTTGCACAACCTTTTCGCTGATATTCATCAAGACTCGCAGACATCGGTATACTCGTAGCCAAATCCATAGCTAGTAATAGGTCGCCTCCTTGAAATCTATATTCTCTCGCTCCTGGCCGTGGAACCGAAGATTCAAATATCATGGCCGCAGTAGGAATCGCCGCCGCTAAACTTTACCGGGCTAGTGATGTCGCGAAATCCCCGAATGAAGCACCTAACTCAGTGATGATTGGGCTCAGGCCCTCGTAACCCTCGACTCTACTCAGCCTCCTCGGCCGCCTTGCCCTCCCGGCCCGGTTGCCCTACGCGAGGCATAATGGTAAGGGAAAGAAATACGCTTAGAGGTCCAACTTACAACACGGCTCTAAGGCACGATCTCGAGTGAGAAGAATAGAAACCAATCCTAAATACCCTATAGCCTCGATTATGGTGTGGTGCACAACACACCGATAATCAAGACTTCATCGATACGGTGCAGACACTTTCCGAGGATTAATCGCTCGATACCACTTTGTCACGACTGCCCGGCCCGTGGATCGTGCCTTACCCCGCACCCAAGTAGCCATACATCGAGTAATCACGAACATAAAGACAATACATGAAACCAATGTAAAATGACAAAGGAAATAAGAAGACAAAGCAACTAAAAGCGGTTACCTTCGTGATATATATAAATAGCAATTAATAGCATAACCTCTTACAAATTCTGCCACAACAAGATTACATGCACTTCTAAGAAATGATACGACAATAATGGCGGACAGGCCGCCAAACCCCGAATGTAAACACTTACTACGACAGGACTATACCATCGATAAGCCTCCGAGATACGAGCTTCCCAAAGTGAACCGTGATCCTAAGGCGAGGATCAACGATCGTGTACCTTTACTGCGGCATGAACGCACTTCCGGGCGAGGTCGATAACAAAATTTAGTATGTGAAATCAAAATAAGCATCAGAAATGAAATCATAGTAGTCTATATAAAGCAGAGACATGTATGATAACCAAACTACGCTCACAATAAATAAGCAAATATGTCAAGTCGTGGACTCACGCCTCAAAGTTATCACAATAAAACCGCACGGCAAGTACAAGGCATAGCCGACTACTAAGACCCACGCACCAAAAATACCACAAACCGTATCTCGAGGTCTTTCTGCACCGCACCACATGATCGGCCGCCACCGCCCCGCAATATCAATGCGCGCTGCCTATCCTCGAACTCTCGCAGCCCGCATAGGTCACCCACGCACCCGCATGAGGTATTCCTCAATCATGGTCCTGCATCACCGAGGTATACCGTGATCGGCGCAGCCAACCTCGGTATCCGCCTAGGCTCCCGCAGCCCGCATAGTCTCAAAAGACCGCATAGTCTCACAGACCGCATAGGAATCCCGCATCGTGCTAAACACCCGAATGATCAATCCTCGAGCTACCGCGACCGCATAGTCACAAGGACTGCATAGGCCGATAGACCGCATCAAGGGTGGCAAGCCCTGTATAACAAGTCGCGGGTATGTGATACAATAACAAGATAACGCTTAACGCTTAACAACGTAAGCACAACAAGAATGACCCTTACATCACGATCACACAAGATACTAACACACGTAGCATCCTAACATGTTTACTTATCACATCAACAAGAAAGTATTTACAAGGCTATCTCAAACCAACACAATCAAGTTAGTCACACGCGTACTTTATGCTAACAAGTTCGTATCTATCCCTAAAGTACTTCATACATTAAAGCTTTTTAAAAGATCCATTGCTTTCACATAAGTCACACAATACCCGTAGTATAAAATAGAGTGATCGTTTTTTAAGTAAAACCAAAACACTTACCTTTGTAAAATCCAGTAAAAACTTTATTTTCCAATGTTCAAGTTTGCCTAATTTCCAATGTTCAAGTTTGCCTAATTTCCAATGTTCAAGTTTCTCATTTTAGAAAGGTTTCGTAGTTCATAGTCTTATTCATTTAAGAATATAATTCTCCTTTAAACAATCTGAGAAACCTAAGCCTTATACGTGAGTAGGATATTCTTGTTTATAACAATCTTATTACGAAATGGTGATCTAGAAATATCATTTTGTCTCATCTTAGCTTCTATGCAGATGGAAGTTTCTCTCGTTTTAATAATACTTAATTAGTCAAAACATTTCCTTTTATTAACGCCGCTGGTTTGTCGATACATATTCGATTTCCAAATCAAGAAACATTCTTAAGCCGCTATACCTAACTTCCCATAAAGCTAGTATAACTCTTAAGTTTTCAAAACCAAGTATTACTTCTTCTTTCAAAATGATTCAAAATCTTTTGAAATACTTCAAGTTCTTTATTAATACATAACAAGCCGCTTATAGTTCAAATCGCTTACCTTTAAAACCACATGTATTTTCTTACCAACATAAAGTCGTTATAACCAACTTCCATAAAGCCGTTATAACACTTTATGTTTTACACCAATCAAATACATTTAGCACTGACGCCTACCGCATTACATAGTTCACACATATCATGCTAGAAGAGATAGGAAGAGGTTCACATACCTCGCGACGAGCATCGACTAATAGCAAAACGCTCCAAGTACCTCCAACCGCCGGCTACTCCTTAAGCCAAGTAGATCGCGCCACATACGAGTACGCCAACCTATAAGGCCACAAGGCGCTTATTAACATTTAGATCCCTTCAGAGAACATTCTACGTAAAATTCGCAAGACCTCCCCGCAACAGGCAGAAATCTCCTCCTCTATCTGGGCCGCCATCAAGCCAACCAGGGGTTCATACATCTAACCCGAACGGGTACAATTCTACTCCACAAGATTACTACACAAGTCTCATCAGAATACAAATCCTATGTAATTACAGTCACCATTCTGTGCTTAAGTCAAAAGACATTGCCAACTAACTACGCTCAGTTCTATATATAGTATACTTCAACTATATAGTCTAACAATCATGTAATTTCCAATTACAATAGAGGACAAGATAATTACCTCAATAAGCCCATAATTATCCAAGTAAAAAGTCGATCCCGGCAATCGCTTAGCTCCAACTCCGCAGTTCGAATTCGCCCATTGACAACCCTTAGAAGTTCTAACCAACTTCTACTTATGACTCCAACTAACTATGGAGATTTTCCTGTGGTTTCGGTTTTGGATCGACGGAAGTATAATAGTATTTCGGCTTTTCAGATAGGTATAACCTTAGAATACAACAAGGTATACGGCTAAGGTAATTTGGGCATTATAACAATACTTTGGAGAGTATTTCTATACCACAAAAAGGGTGTATTATACGAGACAACTAGGCTAGTGGGTACCCCACGCCACACTACTAGGAGGGGGCGCTACTCTCCAAGGGCCTCACGAAATGGGGAGGGACGAGAACAATAGAGAGAGGGGAGAGTCTTTCAAGACTTAGAGATTTTTAGGATGAATAAGTCTTCCAAAGAGGCTGGTATTTATAGGACAAGCCAAGGCCAACCAATGGCCAAGATCTTGCCAAGTGCATAGCAAGTGTAGGCCAAGATCAAGCCATGTGCACCCTAACCCTACTCCACAAAACACTCCACAAAACAAGGCACAAACAAGGCACAAATCAAGGCCATAAAGTAGCCCAATTCGCCAAGGGTTGCCGCCTCTGCTTCCAATGTGAGGTGACACATGTCACCCTCCCGCTGGTCCAAAATGTTTCGCCTCTAAAAATCCGCAAAAATTAAAAATGACATAGCCGGAAATTCCCTACGAAAGTCGGAAACGCTTCGAAAAACGACTCTAACCGTGTTGTGAACAAAAGAATTCGCCAAGCCTAAATCACAAGTTCAAATTTCTACGCACGCCCCACGCATATACTGGAAATACGGTATAACAATTGGAAATTACATAAGTGTTGAATATATAGTTGTTGTATACTATATATAGAATCAACTTAGTATTGTGGCAATGTCTTTTGACTTAAGCCCAAGAATGAAGAATTGAACAAGAATCACATGTAGGATAATAAAGAGAAGAATCGAATCAGAATTACCTAGGTCAGACATAAAGAGACTTGTGTAGCATTACCGTAGTAGTATGGTACGTGTCCGGTTAGACGTGTTGACCCGTTGGCTTCGTAGCCAAACCTCGATAAAGCGAGGAGATTTACGCCATGGGGAGGTGTCACTAATTTTCAGAGAAAGATGGGAACTTGTGTTTAAGATTTAATAGACGTTTGTGGCCTTTATAGGTGAAAGTACTAAGAGTAGCGATTCTACTCGGCGAGTGGAAAGTGGCTAGCGTTGTAGTACTTGGAGCTTTTTGCTTATTGTCGATAATCGCCGCGAGGTATGTGAACCTCTTCCTATCTCTTCTAGCATGATATGTGAACTATGTAGTACGGTAGATGCATACGTGTTAACTATGTTTGATTGTTTTAAAACATAAAGTGTTATAACGCTTTATGGGAAGTTGGTTATAACAACTTTATGTGAGTAGAAAATGGGTTGTGGTTTTCAAAAGGTAATCGATTTGGTTATAATCGCTTGTTATGTGTTAATGAAGATATTGAAGTATTTCAAAAGATTTGTGAATCGTTTTAAAAGAAAGAGTAACACTTGGTTGGAAAGGTTTTAAAAAGAGTTGTACTAGCTTTATGGGGAGTTAGGTATAATGTCTTAAGAGAGGTAAAGAAAATGGTTTATCGTGTTAGCAGCTAAGAGACTTGATCTTATAAGATAAGAGACTTAACTTATTTGTTTTAAATGTGAATGTTTGTGTAAAACCTCATTCGCGAGTAATGAGTACTTGGTTTTATTTAAAGGAATGATGTTTTACCGATTTCGAAATCGAACGTATCGACAAACCACCGCAGTTAATAAAGGAAAATGTATTAAGTAATGAAGTATTATTAAAACCAAGAGAAACCTCCATCCGCATAAGCTAAGATGAGACAAAATGATATTACATTTTCTAGATCATGGTCAGTAATAAGATTGTTATAAACAAGAATAACCTACTCACATATATGGCATATGTTACTCAACCGCTTTAAAGGAGATTAAGACTACGAGTTATGAAACCTTTCTAAAATAAGTGACTTAGGCATTTGAAATTAGGCAAACCGAACGCTTGGAAGATAATGTTGTTACTTGATTTTACAAAAGGAAGTATTTTGTTTACTTAATAAGATAGTCACTATTTTAATACTACGTATCAGTGTGACTTATGTGAAAGAAACGGATCTTTTAAAGCGGTTTAATGTAAGTAGTACTTTAGGTTAAAACCCGACTTTGGCATAAAATGAAGGTACTTTGAGCGATGTAAAACTTGCCTATGCGTGTTGTGGTGAAACTTGCCTACGCTTGGATGATAGCCTTGCTGTGCAAGTTGGTGTTTCAGGTTACCGCTGCCTCTCGATAGAGGCCGCTGACTTGTCGAGAACTTACTTGGACGCGTCCGGGCGTGATGGAGAATTCCACTGTATGTTTCCATTTTGATTATCGCTGTTGCTGATGTCATACGGACATGTCTACACCGACGCAGATTCCTCGGCACGCGGCCACGCGTCGTTGATTACCCGATATATGGTTATTATCGCAACATGGACGGTCTACACCGCCGCAGATTCCGGCACGTGGCCACGCGCAGGTTGACCACCCAAGATATTGTTATTGAGGTTACACGGGCATGTCTACACCGACGCAAAGATTCCGGTACGCGCCACGGCCTTGTTATTATTGTTGCATCACGACATGTCTACACCGATGCAGATTCCGGCACGCGCCATGATGCGAACATGATGGATGTTGTGGGCGTGAGACCCATAGTTATATTTGAGTGGTGACTTTGAGGCGCGAGTCCCCGACTTGATCGCTATGTCACAGATCGTATTTTGGGTTATCATACATGCCTCCCGCTTAGGCTATTATGATTTCATTTACGAGTGACGCCACATACTGGTACTGCAGATCGACCTCCTTCGGGGCCGCTCATGCCGCAGTAGGTACATCGGCCGTGGATCCTCGCCATAGGATCACAGCCAACAGATTGGGAAGCTCCGCTCCTGAGGCTTATCTTTGGTACGTGTTTCCTCGAGTCAGAGGTTCTTGTACATTCTGTGGTATGGCGGCCCCGCCCCATCATAGTCATTGTAAATCTTAGAGGTCTGTAGCACTGCAAGGTGGTTTGTAAAAAGGATAACTGTCGGTTTTTATGTATATACCAAGGCAACTGCTTTGGTTGGTGCTTATTTATTATATCTCTTGTTTCATGACTCGTGTTTTATTTTCCGCTGGTTTTCTCGATGTTGTATCACCAGGTGCCCGGTAAGGCACCGCAACGCCCGTTCGGCGCATTTAGCCCGCCAGAGTTCTACTGTCGAGGCTCGAGGATGACCCGCAGAGTTCATCCGGCGCTGCAGCCGATCACGAGAGTGATCAAGGCTTCGAGACCGAGTCGGGTCTTAGGTTCGCGACGGCCGCGTGATACCGCAATGATCGGGTTTGATTCGCGAGCTGCCCCGGGATAATGCACTTCCACCGCTGGGACGAAGTTTTCGGGGCCTTCCGAACATTTCTTGCCTCCACACGATGAGGGCTCGGGCATATTTTTGATGCTGAGGCGCAACCCGCGCATACCGAGTACAATGTGGAGTTTGACTCATCGCCCAGATGTTCCCGCATTAGTAGCTTGTAGATGAGGATCGAGTGCACCGATATATTATACGGCTTGACGATTACCTAGCGAGAGTTGGGTGTAGCCCTTCACCGGCATGGACATTGCCCGCATGCAGCTTATGCACTGGATGCGAGGAGCGGAGAAATCGACGGAACGACCGAGATCAGTAAGAGGCCGTAATGGCAGGTCCTTGTGACTTTCGAGGCGGACCGCCTCACAGAAGAAATTTAGTTTTGTACCTCCGCCGGCAGAGTGGTCCTCCACAACCTTCGTGGCATCCGTAATATTCGGAGCAGTCGAGCCCAGGGGTTCGTGTTTCTGCGAGTAGTGTTGGCTGATGCAATACCCCTACCCTGCGTGGTCGATGTGGTAGACCGCATTTCGGGAGTGTCGCGTGCCAAAGGAGCTTGTTATTTTATACAACAGGCCATTTTATAAGAACTGTCCACCAAGGGTAGCACGGATGTTACGACTCACCTTCGTGATCGCTGGCGGTTCATCGCTTTCATACAGCATGCTCGGCAGGCGTGCCTATGATTGTGAGCGAGCTAGATTCGTGCATATCCTTAACCCTCTAGAGACTTGTATGTATTAATGTTATGATAATGTGTTAAGTGTTATGTTCGGATAGCTTTGTGCTAAAATGTGATTTAGGACCGTTGGTGAAAAGTGGTAAGCTGGGTGAGAAAATGATTAACCTTAGGATATTACGCTGAGACCTTAGATGTAGCGCCGCTTGAGTACAAGATTTTGCGAGTGATCCTTGCTCAATACATTTTATGCCTAGAATGTGTGTGTGATAATTTCCTCGAGTAAGGTAAATGGAAGTGGTAGCTTTCACGACTGTAGAGGTAAGATTGTTCCGGATCGGGAACAAGAGCGTGACGCGTAAAGGTCGGGTCAGCTATGTTGAGGGCCAACCCGCGGCCGCTTCTCAAAGTGCCGGGTCAGCTCGTGGTCCCGCCAGTGGCAGGTAACGAGGGTGCTAGGCCCAAGTTTAGATGACCATCAGATGAGTTCGGGATACGCTCCACCAGACCGCCGTGAAGGCCGAGAATGGCCTGTAAGAGATCGAGGCTAGTAAGATGATCAATTTTGGAGGTAGTGACTCCAAAGTTTTGGAAATCAAGTATGGTACGATACTAGAAAGAGTTCGAGTGTTCGGAAGCGGTACAACGAGATAGGGAAAAGTAAACGCTGTGATCGCTTTTTCGAAGTGAAGCGCGGGGATTATATTTTTAGACCTTGCGGGACTTTTGAGGTAAACAGAGGTGATTCCTCGCTTGGCTTGGATTTTCGCGCGCATGTTATTTTTTTGTGGCAGCGTGGCATGTTTGGTTTCGTAAGTATAGTAGTGAAGGCTATACCGCACGTGTTTGTTTTGAGATCGAGAAGAAACATTCGACGAATGTTTCTAAAAGAATGTTATACCTCGTATTTCCGAGTATGTACGCGAGGGCGCACGATAATAATTTAAGCCTTAAAGATTGGCTAGTTTCAAAATTGTACACAAGTGCCAAATAGAGTCGCTTCCGACTAAACGCTTTCCATTTACGTAGGAAAATTCCGCCATGTCATTAATAATTTTTATGGAATTTTCCGAGAGACGAAACATTTTGACCAACGAGAGGGCGACACTTGTCACCCTCTAATTGGAAGCGAGCGCTAAGTTGGACGAAAGTGGGCAATGGGTTAGGTAGGATATTTGTGCAAGTTGGTGTGGTAGATGGATAAGGTCCATATGGTTGAAATCTAGCCCTACACTTGCACCACACTTGTCTTCATCTTCGCCATTGGTTGGCCTTCACTTGACCTATAAATACCCTCTAGTCAAGACTTTCTTCATCCAAAAACATGAGCAATCTTTCTAAGTCTCAAATACTCCTCCTCTTGTCTTGAAATCGCCCAAAGCCCTCCCCTTCGAGAGCCTAAGCAGGCGAAACCCCCTCGAGCGAGGCTTTCCGCTGGGTACCCCTCAGCCTAGTTGTCTCGTATAAATACCCCTTTGTGGTATAGAAATACTCTCCTAGTATTGTTATAATGCCCAAATACTCTAGCCCATATACCTTATAGTACTTTCCAAAGTACCCTTTATACGAAAAACCCTAAAGTAATGATTATACCTCCTTTAGCCACTAAACTAAACCCTAAGGAAAAATATTCACCCGTAGTCAAGTATTAAGTAGAAGTTCTCAGAGACACTTCTAAGGGTTTCTTGGAGCGCTGGAGCGCACTGAGTAGAGCTAAACCTTGTTCAGAGCCACATTTAACTCCTGATAATTTTGGGCTTATCGAGGTAAATATCTGTTCTCTATTGTAATTGGAAATTACATGATTGTTAGAATATATAGTTGAAGTTTACTATATATAGAATGAATATTGAATAGAATCAACGTAGTTCGCTACAATGTCTTTTGACTTAAGCCCAATAAGAATTGAACAAGAATCACATGTATGATAATTAAGAGAAGAATCGAATCAACTATTATTACATAGGGTCAGTATTACAAGAGACTTGTGTAGCATTACGTAGTAGTATTGTACACGCCCGTTAGACGTGTTAACCCCTCGTTGGCTTCGTAGCCTACCGATAAGGAGAGATTTACGCCGCCATGCGGAGGTGTCGCCAATTTTCTCAGAGAATATGGAACGATGAGATCTAGATGTTAAAGTCACTGTGGCCTTATAGGTCAAGTACTACGGTGGTGCAATCTACGCGGCTTAAGGAGTAGCCGATCGCTTGATGTACTGGAGCATTTTGCTATTAGTCGATAATCGCCGCGAGGTATGCGAACCTCTTCCTATCTTTTCCAGATGATACGTGTATAACTATGTAGCACGGTAGACGATACGTGTTAAATGTATTTGATTGGTAAAACATAAAGTGGTTATAACGCTTTATGGGAAGTTGGTTATAACAACTTTACGTAGGTTAAGAAATGCCTCAGGGTTTTAAAGCGGTAATCGATTTGACTTATAACCGACTTAATGTGTGACCATAAAGAACTTCAAGTATTTCAAAAGATTAAGAATCCTTTTTTTGAAAGAAGAGTAATACTTGGTTTTGAAAACATAAGAGTTATACTAGCTTTACGGGAAGTTAGGTATAACGCCTTAAGGAGGAAAAAATGAATGGTTTATCGATCTTAAAAGATAAGAGACTTGGCTTGAATGAATTAATATGAGTTTTGTGTGAAACCTCATTCGTGAGTAATGAGTACTTGGTTTTTAAAAGGAATAATGTTTTACCGATTCTGAAATCGTAACGTATCGACAAACCACCGCAAATAATAAAGGAAAATGTATTAAATAAATGAAGTATTATATTAAAACCAAGAGAAACCTCCATCCGCATGAAGCTAAGATGAGACAAAATGATATTACATTTTCTAGATCACGGTCGCTTAATAAGATTGATTATGAAATGTGAATAACATACACTCATATAAGGCATATGTTTTCTCGATTGTTTAAAAGAGAATTATATTCTTAAATGATTAAGACTATGAACTATGAAACTTTTCTAAAATAAAGAGACTTGAGTAAGTGAAATTAGGCAAACCGAACTTTAGGAAAAGAATGTTGTTAAGCATGAAAGTGTTTTGGTTTAACTAAAAATGTGAGTCACTCTATTTTTTTAATACTACTGTATCGGTGACTTTATAAAAGGAATGAATCTCTTTAAAAGGAATTCAACGTACGTAGTACTTTAGGTTAAAACCCTGACTTTGGCATAAAATGAAAGTACTTTGAGTCAGGTATGACTCATTTATGCTTGTTGTGGTGAAACCCGCCTATGCTTGTGATGATAGCCTTTGTGCAAGTGTTGTATTTCGTGTTACCGCTTCTCGATGGAGGGCCTTGACTTGTTAAGAACTTACTTGGACGCGGCCGGCAATGACGAAGAATTCCACGTATGTTTCATTTTGATTGTTGTCTTGATTGATTGACGTATACGACATGTCTACACCGATGCAGACCGGACACGTGGTTACGCAGCAGGTTGATCACCCAAAGATATTGTTGTTGATGTTACACGGACGTGTTCACACCGATGCACTGGGCATGTGGCCATGCAGCATTGTCATTATTGCTGCATCACGGACATGTTTACACCGATGCAGAATTCGGGCACGCGCCATGATGCGAACATGATTGGTGTTGTGGGCGTGAGACCCATAGTTATATTTTAGCGGTGACTTCGGTGGCGCGAGTCCTCGACTGATCGCTTATGTCAGATGTTGGTCATCATACATGTTCCCGCTTTATATAGATCGTTATGATTTAACTACGATTTTCGCCACGCACTTGTACCCGTGCATCGACCTCCTTCGGCCGCGTCATGCCGCAGAAGTACATTGGCTGTCCATCCCCGCTTAGGATCACCTTTCAGCGTATTGGAAGCCCGTTCCTTCTGAGGCTTATCTTTTGGTATGTGTTCACCGAGTTGTAGGTTCTTGTACATTCGTGGTACGGCGGGCCCCGTCCCGCCATAGTTGTTGTAAATCTTAGAGGTCAGAGTATCGCTAAGTGGGCGGTGGTTGTAAAAAGGATTAAACTGTTCAGGGTTTGTATATATTTATGCAGAAGACAACTGTTTTGGTTGGCCTGTTTATTTTTCATGTCACTTGTTTCATATTTATGTTTTATGTTCCGCTGATTTTTCTCTGATGAATGGCTACTTGGGTGCCCGGGCAAGGCACCAGTCACGGGCCCCGGTTCGGGTCGTGACAAATTCGTATTCCAACATTTATATACAAACTATATCAACTTGTAACAACAAGATTCCCTTCATTTTAGCATGCGATTAGAGACGTTAAACAACAACAATAACCAACAAATCCGACACTTCCCAAACCGCCAAAATCTAATCACCCAAAAATGTCACATAGGTTTCTTATACTCCATTTTTCTTGTTACAAGTTCCTCCCCTAACTACCACAACATGTAATATATAATTACTTCAAGAGGAAGAAGAAAACTTACCAAAATCTTTAGCTAAAAATAGCCCACTTTACACTAAGACACACACTTCCCTTTAGCACCACTTCTTCACGCTACAATCGCACACATGTAACCTCTACAAGCTTGTAATAATCTTGCTTCCATGTTTTACTTCTAAAAGATCATCCGTGCTTAGGGGTCCAACACTTTTCTCTTGCCAAAACCGTGGCTTACAATCTTGTAAGGTTAGCTTGGCTTAGAACTTTGTTTAGGTGCTAAATCTTGGAAAGAAAATATTTTGATCTTGTTCTTGTCAATATATGAGAGGTTTTTCGAAAACCTTAGGGTTAAGGGAGCTATGACGGTTTGAAGAAAAGATATTATTTAGTGCTAAGTCTTGCAAGACTTATTTCTATATATAGGTGTGTGGAGTCTTCACAAGACAAGTGGAGGGGCACTTGCTACTCTCCTATTGGCCAAGAATTCTCTTCACAAAAATCATTTCTATACTTAGCCATTTTTTCATCCAAATTTCGATGGCTTCAACATCCATATACCAATACTTAATTATTTATCACTTAGTCCACAATTCTATTGGAAAGAATTCAATTACTAGAATTAATTCTTGTCATCACATTAAACTCGAAAATTTTCCGTATAAAGTAATGTAAAAATCCTTTCCTTTCGACATTCCAATCTTATTTCAGTACTCATATTCTCACTTAGTAGCTAGGGAATTACGGGGTGTAACATTATGTCACGCCCCGAACCCCTGACCATGATCGTGCTCTACCCGGCACTCTTCTATTCATACAACACAATAAACCGCGGAAGATAAATAACACTCATTTTTTTCTTTAGACACAGGCAAAGTCGATAAGGCTACTATAATAATAAATCACACCCGAAAGGGTCTACATTGTTCAACAATATAAATACAACTCTAGCCACCCAAATTTCACAAACGAATACATGCACATCTAAGATTTTGATGACAACCATGACGGATAAGGCCCCGCTGCACTCAATATACCTAGCCATAATGACAAGCTCCAACATCGAGCCATCTCAAAATGATTAACCGTGATCCTAAGCTCGCGGATCCACAATCGAGTACCTAGACTCGCGACATTTAACGCAGCTCTCGGGCGGGGTCAAGACAACAGTACCAAGTATGGAACGAAAATACAAGACAAGAAACAAGATCATAATCAGATAAATGAATGACAAGTGCAAGTATGAAAATCAAATACCAGATCCTACCGTGTCATATAAAAATCAGAGCCAATTGTACCTTGTATCACTGTACTACTATAACACCGTACCACTTTCACATATGAAAGTCATGTCAAAATCGTGACACTCGCCTCAAAGATATAATATCACGTACACGCTCGTGGATAAAACATCATCACAAGACGTAACAAGTATAATACTCAAATATCAGTACACTGTGCCTTTTTAAAAAGTAGAGTAAACTTTACCGCTTTAAACTGGAAGCTTATGATCAATCTAGTGCCATCTGCCCGTCATATCATTATGCAATCCTACTCCGGGGACTATTTCACCCGCATAGGTCATGTGGACCCGCATGAGGTAATTTCCTTGCATAGGACTATTTCACCCGCATGAGCCATACGGACTCGCATGAGCATATACGCCATACTCGCATCGTGGGGAGCAAATCCACAGAATATGTATAATGTCTTGGGGGTTTACCCCGTAATTATACTCAGGATATGTATAATGTCTTAGGAGTTTACCCCGCAATTATACTTATAACACTAGCACTAATGACTATCATGAACAACATATGCAAGTTAAGTAATCTTTAACTCTCATTAGACAAAATGAAGGCACCAACTTTATGAACAACCAAGGCAATACCATGCCTTCCTTTTAAAACAAACAAGACAATACCATGCCTTCCTTTCTGAAATACCCAAGACAATATCATGCCTTCCTTTTAAAACAAACAAGACAATACCATGTCTTCCTTTCTAAAATAACCAAGACAATACCATGCCTTCCTTTCTAAAATAAATAAGACACTAACAAGTCTTTCATTTTATAACACCAAGGCACTATCACACCTTGCATCACTAAGGATTAAAGTCCATTACAACAATGTACGTGATACGTACATTCACTTTATAAACTAAATTTCCATTTTTAGAAAGTCCAAGTACTACATGTATCACTAGAAGTAGAATCCAATACATGTATCATTTTGAAACCATCATCAAGACACTTATCATACCAAGTATCTTTCTAAGACATGGTTTGACAAATCAGGCAATAGACATCACGTGTTACTTTAAAACATCTTTGAAAATCAAAGTGCCACATATCATGTACTATATGAAGGACTTAACCACGGACATTCTCCCATGATTTCCTTTACAACATTTTTAACAATCTCTGACTTTCCACAAACCTTGTTATAACAAACTTCCCATAAAGCCGTTATAATACTTTCATTTTAGGAAACTAAAGCACTACCATATCATGTACGGGATTTGAATCCAAAGTACTATGTACGTCTATTCTTTATAAAAGAATTGTTTCATGCAATATTTAGGGAGAATGAATCCCAAAATACTTTTGCTATCGAAATCAAGTTACTTACACTTCTAAACTTAAGTAACTTATACTTTTAAAACCAATAACCTCTTCTTTCAACCTCAAGTCATTTATTCTCCTTAAATCGAGTAATCCATACTTTTCAAATCAAGTAATCTATACTTTCCAAATCAAGTTACTACACCTTTAGAAATTCAGTTCAAGGTTTTGAAATCAAGTAACTTCTACTTTCAAATCTCAAGTAACTCATACCTTTAAATTAAGTCATTTATTCTTTTTGAAGCAATAAACTTCTACTTTTAAAACTCAAGATTTCATACTCTTTCGAAATCAAGTTTATACTTTTGCACCAAGGCGCTTTCACTATTAAAACCAATCAAGTCTCATAACTTTCAAAATCAAGTCTCATATCTTCAAAATAATCAAGTCTCTTAACTTTCAAAATCAAGTCTCATAACATGAAAATGAAGTCTCATAATCATTTAAAGAAATCTAGTAACGTATACATTTCAAACCAAGTCACTCATACTTTCATAATCAAGACTCAGATACTTTCAAAATCAATTTACTTATTTCAATAAATCTAGTCACATAGACTCACCAAAATCAAGTCATATAGACTCACCAAAATCAAGTCACATAGACTTTTCCAATAATCATGTCAAAATAAGGAAGAAGTTCACATACCGTAACGACTAACCAACACGACAAGAGCAACACGCTCCCATGTTCTTCAACCTTATCGCCTATTCCACATTGCAAGTAGAATATGCTACATGTAGTACTTCAACCTATAATAACGATAGCACTTCTATCAATTTCAAGATTACTATTGTAACTTATACCAAACAATTTTCCCTCTAATTCTACGGAAAATCTACAAGACTTCCTTTGTTTTTCTACGTACTTTTCCACCTTTTCCAAGGCCCGTATTAATCAACCAACAAGCCACATTTAAGGCATAACCAACAGTTAACCAAAGGAGGTTACATGCCTAACTTGACGTGTAAAATTCTGCCCCACAATCTATACAAAACAATCCACACTCCTCGGCACAAAACATTCCACAATTCTACAATATTATGGTACAATGCAAGCCTTTAACACCATTTTTATACCCTATTCTTTAGGACTTTCATTAGCCATTTTACCACATTAATCATGCATGTTAGGGGCTGATTTTCCAGCATTACAACACACCTAAAACAGTCCATAAAAACTGCACGACAATATCCAACAGTTTTATAGATTCTACGGCCAACAACTAAAATCCGATAACTCTTTCCTTAATCCTTTTTATTCCAATTCGAGTTCCAAAACTTCTACATAAGTTATAAATAACTTATTAACAACAATATTAATCCATTATAACATGCAATAGGTGAAGATAACAATGACAATAACCAACGATTTCCATTTACACCAAATCTGTTCCAAATTGGTTTTAGCCCCAAAAATGGCTCAAACACTTTTATTCTTCATTATTTTTAACACAAGTTCATCCATACATTATAACAATAAGTAATATCCAATTACTTTAAAAGAAGAATGAATTTTACCTCATTTGTTTGCCTAAAAATTCCCAAAAACAACTGTCTTTATTGGTCCACGCTGCTTTCGCTCCACTTCTTCAAGTTTCAATCACATATATGTATCCCTACAATCTTAGAGCAACTTCTCTTCACGCTTCGCCCAAAAGTCGCATTTAAAACCCCTAGGGTTTCATTCTATTTTCGCCAAACCTAGATTTGTGGTTAAGGGTGCTTAATCTTGGAAAGAAAATACTTTGATCTTATTCTTATCAAGCTATGGTGATTTCTGAAATATCTAGGTTACGAGATACGAGGGTTTGTATGGACGAAGGTCTTATGCTCCAAGTCTTCAAGACTTATCTATATATACTAAGGTGGAGTCTTTGCAAGACAAGGGAGCAGGCACTGTTCTCCTCCTATCGTCAAGAATTCTCTTCACAAAAATAATATCCCACCCTGAGCCAACTTTTCTCAACAATTCTGATGGCCCTATACCATACAACACCAAGACTTAATAATTTAACACTTAGTCCATACTTCTAATGGAAAGAATTCAATTACTAGAATTAATTCTTGTCATCACATTAATCTCAAAATTTTCCGTATAAGGAAATGTAAAACTCCTTTCCTTTCGACATTCCGCTAATTATCTCTCGATGATATTCCGTAGCGTGCCTGTGTAGGGCACCAGCCGCGCCCGGTCTGGTCATGACAAAAGTGGTATCGTAACGCTTAGTCCTCGAAAGTGTCTACAAACCATGCTCGCAGTCTTCGTTATCTACTGTCAGGCACTACATCTATAACCGTGACGCCACATGATATTTAGGATTGGTTTCATTCTTCTCACTCGAGATCGCAATATAGACGTGTTATTAGGTCGAGTCCTCTCTAATATACTCATATGTATCGCTTATGCCTCCACGGAAGCGACAACAACCCGTATGGCAAGTCAGCAGCAGAGTCGCTAATGCGCATGGTGGATTAGTCTTATGCCCACCTAACCGACATGGTATCGCCATCGGAGTTCTTCCAAGACCTGGCCCACGAGGCACCAAGCACCGAGCCTCCACTCTCGCTGGGAAGACTATAACCTCCTGGGCGAAGTTATGTTATCGCCAAGCTTAGCGGGTGATATGTAACCAATGGCGTGAGGCTACTTGACCATTACAGTATATGTATAAAGGGTAGAGGCCACCACAGAGTCGGCAGAAGAGGCTAGGCCACTGACATCCCTGAGTTTCGGGAGAGCCTCCTGCAGCCAGATGAGATTTTCGTCCTAGCCTAACCAGGGCATACCCTGTTACACCTCGTAAGTCCGGGACATGTATAAGAGAATGTACGTAAGGAATCTAGACTTGAAAATTGGTACGAAAGGAAGAATTGTTTTTGCGACGGAAAATCTTCCGAACGCCGGAAAGGAAAAATGTTCGTTGTTGAGAATTGGATTCTCAAAATGCATTATTTGAAGAATATGGAACTTATTAACATTATGGAAATTTAATTTTACGGATTTGGTCACGCTGGGCCCACCCGAGGAATTTTACGCTTTGTGGGACCACGAGGTTACAGATTTTACGGACGAATGGAAGGGCGCATACGTGGCACCCCACATGGTCTTGGACGAATTTATGCAAGGGTAAAATGGTCATTTACCATGGTAGATGAACAAGTCTTCAAAGCTTGATATTGTTGACTTGTCAACTTGGCTAATTATCCAAGTGTTCTTCATCCTAGCCACACATATGTTGATATATTGACCCTCCATTTTGTTATATATACACACTAGTAGCAAGACAAGGTCTTCCACACTTAGAAAAAATTAGAGAACCTTGTTCTTGAAAGAATAGCTCTCGGCTTTGACATCTTTCTCTCACAAAAATTTTGTAGTTTTGATCCATTATTGACAAGACTTTCAACCAAGGTCCCTAAGGGTATTGTAAGGATATCTCAATAGAAAGATTTCGGAAAAACGACGTTTTCATGTTAGTCGCAAGGCGAAAACCTAAGTCGTTTTCACAAGTTTGATTGAAATGGAAGAGAAGTTGGTTGTGAACTTCTAAAGGCTTCAAATAGAGGATTGAGCATAAAGGAAATGAGCTAAGAATTGCTAAGGAGCGAACTTGAATCTTGGAATTTATAACTTATAAAGGTAACCATCTTGTCGCTTTAGCAATTAAGATTACTTATTGTCAGAAGCTATGGATATTAGCAAGCATGAGGTATATAGTATGAAGTTTGATAAATGTATCGATATTGGAACCCTAATCAAAACTAGCATGTTTAACCCTTAAGATTACAATTCGATTTGATTATTAGTTTAAGTCATTACATGTTATATAAAGAAGGAATTGTAGTTGTTAAAGTTGTTTATGACTATATAACATGTTAGACCTAAGGACTTGGATTGAAAAAGAATTGGAAGGAACTTGTGTCACGAATTGCCCATTCGGATCGTGCCTTACCCGCACCCAAGTAGTCATACATCGCAGTAATCAATGAACATAAAAACAATACTAAACAAAATGTGAAATGAGACACATTTTACTCAGAGAAAATCGCCTTACGATATATATATAATTACAAAGTTGAGCTTTAATCCTTACAACCCCGCCCACAATAGTGCTGCACTTAAGATTTATACAACAACTATGACGGACAGGCCCCGCCATACCCCGAATGTACAAGAACCTCATGCACTGTGGTAACATACCAAAAGATAAGCCTCCAAGGAACGAGCCTCCCAATACGCTAAACGTGATCCTATAAGCTGATCGATAATGATGTACTTCACCATGCAGATGAACGCAGCCTTCAAAGCGAGGTCAAGATAACAGTACCAAGTATGTGAAATCAAAATACAGAAATGAAATCATAATAGTCTATAAAAAGCAGGAGACATGATGATAACCAAACTACAAGACACCACATATATCCAATATAATAAGTCGTGGACTCACGCCTCCAAATCATCACTGTGTCTGGAATTCCTTCCTCACCGCCAGCCTATGATATAACAACACCAAGGAGTATACATGAACACCGTGTCCCACTGTGTCATAAAACCGTGACGGCAAGTATAACTACCAGATCCGACCGCACTAATAATATTGTACAACCATATCACGGAGTCGACACGCAAGCGCTATAGCCTCCACCAGCCTCCTCCTCGCGCCACGAAATGACGGGGCAAGTGAATCGCCACGCACCAGATCACAACCGTAAGTCACGGCTCCATCCAAACACCGACTCGCTGTCGACACGCGGGCAAGCGCACCAGCCTCCATCGCTCCTCCTCGCGCCACACACCGACGGGGCAAGTGAATCGCTAAGCACCGTATCACAACCAGAAGTCACGATACTTCGCCGCCGGTCGACACGCGGCAAGTGCAATAACCTATACCAGATCCACTCGCCACGAAATGACGGGGCAAGTAAACAGATACGCACCGATCACAACCGTAAGTCACGATACTTCGCCATAAATAACCATAATGGTCACATGTCCACGTAATCCATCATCGTGCAGACATGCCCATGTAACAATAATAATGGAAGATACCCGCGGAATCTTCCGTCACCGCAGACGCCCAAGTAAGTTCTCAATAAGTCAACCTACTCCATCGAGAGACGCCAGAGTATAGAAACACAATTTTTGCACAACAAAGGCTATCACAACAAGATAGGCAAGTTACACAACAACAAGCATAGGCAAGTTACACAACAACAAGCATAGGCAAGTTACACAACAACAAGCATAGGCAAGTTATACACAACTCAAGGTACTTTCATTTTATGTCAAAGTCCTGTTTTAACTCCTAAAGTACTACGACGTTAAATTCCTTTAAAGATCCATTTCTTTACAAAGGTCACCGATACCCATAGTATAAAAATAGAGTGACTTACATTGTTAAGTAAACCAAAACGCTTTCCTTTGTAAAATCAAGTAACAACATTATTTTCCAAACATTCAAGTTTGCCTAATTTCAAATGCTCAAGTTTCTCATTTTCAAAAGGTTTCAGAGTTCATAGTTTTAATCCTTTAAAACATAATTCTCTTTTAAATAATTTGAGAAACATATGCCTTATAAAGTAGTAGGTTATTCTTGTTTATAATCAATCTTATTAAGCAACCATGATCTAGGAAATGTAATATCATTTTGTCTCATCTTAGTTTCTATGCAGATTGAGGTTTCTACCGTTTTAATAATACTTCATTAGTCATTACTTTTCCCTTTATTAACGCCGCAGTTGGTTTGTCGATACTCATTCGATTTCAAATCAAGAAACATTATTCCTTTTAAAACCAAGTACTCATTACTCACGAACGAGGTTTCACACAAAATTCATATTAATTCATTTAAGTCAAGTCTCTTATCTTTAAGATCAAGTCTCTTAACTTCTAAAATTAGTAAACCATTCTTTTTATCTTCTTAAGTCGTTATACCTAACTTCCCATAAAGCTAGTATAACTCTTAAGCTTTTAAAACCAAGCATTACTCTTCTTTCAAAAGGTTTCTTAATTCTTTGAAATACTTCAAAATTCTTATTATTCAAAGCTTAAGTCAAAAGACATTGCCGCATAACCACGCTCGCTTAGCACACGACGCCTACCGTGACTATATATATAAATATTATTCAGCTTAAGTCAAAAGACATTGCCGCATAATTACGCTCGCTAACACACGACGCTCACCGTGACTATATATATATATTCTATTCGTGCTTAAGTCAAAAGACATTGCCGCATAATTACGCTCGCTAACACACGCACGCTTACCGCACTATATTTATATATATTCTTTTAAAATATCATGCTCAAGAGTATAGGAAGAATCACATACCTCGCGACGATTATCGACTATAAGCAAAACGCTTCCACTACTATAACCCGCCTAGCCTTGTCCACCTTCCAAGTAGTACATGCTACTCGCAGATCACCAACTAAAAAGGTTATAAGATCATCAGAATACTGGCCCCATGTAAGTACAATTTAATCTTCTACTTAAATATTCTTCCGACGTGATTTCACTCAAGTCTTATCTCGTAATATCCTTCTATTACGCTTCAATTCTCTTCTATGAATCTTATATTCATTTCTATACAACTACAGATGTAATTTCCAATTACAATAAGGACAATAGTATTTACCTCGATGAGCCCAAAATTATCCAAGTTTAACGTCGATCCCGAGCAACGCTTAGCTCCAACTCCGGTGCTCCAACCCGCCCAAACAACCCTTAGAAGTTCTACACACTTCTACTAAGTACTCCAACCAATTATGGAGATTTTTCCATGTGGTTTTGTTTAGTGGCTAAAGGAAAGTATAGTAGTATTTTCCAAGCTTTTAGTATAGTGTAACTCGAATACTATAAGGTATTTGGGCTAAGGTATTTTGGTATTATAACAATACTTGAGAGTATTTCTATACCACAAATGGGGGGTATTATATGAAACCACTAGCAAGTGGGACCTCGACGAACACAACACTTAAGGAGAGGGTTTTTAGACTTGAGAATGATTTTTGGATGAAGAAGTTCATCAACCAAGGGGTATTTATAGGTCAAGCAAAGGCCAACCAATGGCCAAGATGAAGCCAAGTGCTAGGCAAGTGTAGGCTAGGATTTAACCATGTGTACCTTATCCATCTACCACACCAACTTGCACAAAAATATCCTACCAACCACAAGCTCCAAGTCGCCCAACTTGCCGCCCAATCACTTCCAATGTGAGGGTGACACATGTCACCCTCCCGCTGGTCCAAAATGTTTCGCCTCTAAAAATCCGCAAAATTATAAACGACATAGCCGAATTTTCCTTCGCAAGTTTAGTAAAACGCTTCGCCAAAAACGATTCTTTTCGCATTTCAGGTACAAATTTCGAACCTTGCCAACCTTAAGGCTTAAATTTTTATACGCACGCCTCACGCATATTACCGAAATACTGTATAACACTTTGTGTTGTTGAATAAGTTAGCCGAGAATGGCTTTGATTATGGACTTATTTGGTATTAATTTTGGGGCAGAATTTTACACGTATTGTAAGGCGTTTAACCCTTTGTTGGTTGATGTATTGAGCCTTAAATGTGGTATGTTGGTTATTGATTATCGGGCCTTGAAAAGGTGGAAAAGTATGTAGAAACAAAGGAGGTGCGCCCGATTTTCCGTAGAATAAGAGATCGTGATACTTAGTATTATTCTACGTTAGAACTAGAAGTCGATAGTCGTGTTGCGGCCATTATAGGTTGACACTTCACGCGCGCGATTCGACTTAGCTTGTGGATTAAGGTGAAAAGGTATGTGAACCATCTCCTCTTCTTCTAGCATGATTCCTTAAGATAAAGAAAGTAAGTCCTACTCCTTAAATGATCCATTCCTCGTCAGACTTGGATTTCCTAATATAGAATTTGTTCTATATACTTCCTTGATTGTACTTTGATGTTTAAATTGTAAGTTGTTATAATCCATTTCCTTAGTGAAGTTTGGATTCTCAAAAGTGAAAGTATTTTACTTAAAGTACATGTAGTCTTAAAAGGAAGTGGTTTCAAATCTTTTGGCTAGGCCTTAGTTCCAAAACCTAAAGGTTGTTATAATGACTTTAGTGAGTCAAAGGAATGATTTACTTAATTGATTTAAAAAGAGGAGAAATGACATGATTTAAAGTTAATGGACTCAAGTATTTTGAAAGTTAAGAAACTTGATTTCTAAAGACAAGAGACTTCAAGATTTTGAAAGTTAAGAAACTTGATTTGAAATTATGTGATACTTGGTTTTAAAAGTATAAGTCTCTGGATATAAAAAGAATAAATTTTTTAAACCATAAAGCGGTTATAACGCTTTACGGGAAGTTGGTTATAACGGCTTTATGGGAGGTTAAGAGAGTTGTTTATTTTGGCTGATAGGCATGAGTTGCCTAGATTGTAAAAATTGAAGTTACTTGGTTTCAAGCCTTGAAATGAATTTCCAAAAGGTGTAGTAACTTATTTTGAAAAATAGATGTGCCTCGATACTACTGTGTTAGTATCTTGGGGTTTTACATAAAAGGAGTATTTTGAAAGAATGCACGACGTAGTACTTTGGCTTGTTTAAATGAGAATTTTTCCATTTGTGCCTTGATAGTACTTTGGCTTGTTTAAATGAGAATTATTCTACGCGTGACTCGATAGTACTTTGGCTTGTCTAAATGAGAATTATTCTACGCAGGCCTTGATAAGTACTTTGGCTTGCTTAAATAAGGATTTCTCGTTTATGTAAAAGTTAAGGCATGGTAATTGTCTTGGTTTACGTGGTTAAGGCAT
Organism: Przewalskia tangutica; assembly: GCA_029844215.1. Taxonomy (NCBI): domain Eukaryota; kingdom Viridiplantae; phylum Streptophyta; class Magnoliopsida; order Solanales; family Solanaceae; genus Przewalskia; species Przewalskia tangutica. The sequence goes on from CM056721.1 coordinate 108,928,544, forward strand.
GGTAATTGTCTTGGTTTGTGTAAACGCATGGTATTGTCTTGGTTTGTGTAAAAGGAAAGGCATGGTATTGTCTTGGTTTATGACAAAAGAAAGGCATGGTAATTATCTTGATTTGTGTAAACGCATGGTTTTGTCTTCGTTTGCTTGCATATTTGTTGCTTCATATAGACATTCGTGCGTTGTCATTTCTCCACATCTCTCGCCCCTCCATAGCGGCCGACAACTTGTTTCAAGGATACCATGGGTTAGCTCTACGGGTGATCGTACACACTACTGCTGCTCAGATTTGACTCGCGGTTAAATTCCCGGATATATATAAGCCACGGATTAACTATCCGTGATGCGAGTATCGGTAATCGATGACTCATCGCAGTCCTCGCGACCTGGGTGAAATAGTCTCATGCGTGAAATAGTCCTACGATAGGTTGCATTATAACACGTAGGTGGTCGACCATGGCACCGCACGACCTTTATGTTTTGAAACGGATGATTTCATTAATGAAAGCGTGCAAAGGTGTTCATGACTTAAAGTGGAACAGCTTGGTACGGTAGGCCCCGTGGATAGCCGCACTTGCCCTTGGCCATATCTCGCGACGATAGGTCGATCCGTAGTTAGGTTTCAGATTTGCCCCTGGCCAATGACGACGCAGTCGATCTCGTAGTTGGCTTTCGTGACTTGCCCCGCCCGCTTTATGACGCAGTCGGATCCGTGGTTCATTTTCCTACTCGCCCGCATGCTTTTAGGACACAGCGGGACTTCGTGTTCATGTACGCTTATCTCGTGTTATATTATATCATGGATCGCCAAGCTGGCGGCGATTCCACGCATGATTGATATTACGGGCGCGAGACCCATGGTTATATTTGAGTAATGACTTGAGGCTACGATCCTCGACTTGACGCGATCGCTATGTATTGGTATTGTAGTTTGGCTATCATACATGTCTCGCTTTGTATAGATCGTTATGATTTTATTACGCATTTTTAGTTCACATACTTGGTACATTCTTTCAGATCACTCTCCTTCTGAGGGTCGCATTTATGTCGCAGTTTAGGTAATGCTAGCTTAGCGATCCGCAGTGTAGGACCGCCGTAATTTTTGGATAGCTCCATCTGCTCACGAGTTTATCATTTTGTATAGATCATCCAAAGATGTGCTTTTGTACGCTTACGGGTACAATGGGCCTTGTCCGCCATAGTTCAAGAAACTCTAGAGGTCCGTATTCATACGTGGGATTGACTCGTACAGCAGTAGTGTCTTTGATTTCAGATATTATACGGCGCCTTTGTCGCTTTGCCTTGCACGATGCTGGTTTTAAAAAAAGGTGTTATTTTAATTCCGCCATTACTCGGTCGCTAGTGGCGGTGCCTGTGTAGGCACCACCACGCCCGGTTCGGGCGTGAAAGAGTGGTATCGTGAGCAACAACCTCGTAATGCCATGCACCGTGTCTAGTAGAGGCTTGATTATCGGCGTGTTGCGCGCCACACCCATAAACAGTGAGGCTACATGACATTTAGAGTTGGTTTCTATTCTTCTCACTCGAGATCGTACATGTAGTCAGGTTGTTAAGATAATTCCTCCGACGACATTATGTTACATGCCTATGCCTCCAGGAGGGCAACAATGCCTGTATGGCAAAGGAGTAGCAGGAGCTACCAATGACTAAGAGAGTTGATAGGGCTTATGCCTGTGGTATACCTGATATCAGGTCAGCATCATGAAGTTCCCATCGGCCAGTTTCGAGGCCCCAGACCTGAGCCTCCAGCTTCTCGCCAGGAAGACTATAGGTCATAAGGGAAGCAATTATGTTATTGACCAAGATACGTGCTACAATTTCATCAGCAGGAGGTTATTCACAAGATAGACAGTGTACAGAGGGTAGAGGCCAACGCGAAATCAACAGAAGAGGCTAGACCTGCTGGTTATCCCATGAGTGTTTGGACGAGCATCCTCAAGAAATGAGTGAGATATTCGTCCCAAATTACCTAAAGACATACCCACACCGCTTCACTGTGTGGGATATTTGACCCCACAAGGTATTTAGAGCCACCCAAGCTCCAGTGGTCGAGGTTCTCAAAGAGCAGAGGATTTTCTCACGAGGCCACCTATTCCTCAAGAGCCTGATGAGTGCGCCATTTGGAGAAATGACGCCATGGCACATATGTTTGTTATTATTGTGACCGTCCGCCACAAGCAATGGAATGTCCTCATAGAAAGAGCACCAGAGGTGGCTCACCCATGAGGCCTGTAGTCGTTCGCTTCCTCCACAATGGCAAGGCCCCCGGCGTGGTGTTCGATGTCACCACCGTAGAGGTTAGGTGGATGTTACACCTCGTAGTTTCAGTGGTATGTATGTGAGTACATACGCATTTAGATTACGACAAAAATTGGAAAGAAGAAAGACGTGATTTTTCACTAAAAGTTTCCTGATTTTGCGAAGGAAAAGGTTCAAGAACGGGAATCGATTCCTGATTTGGTATTTGGACTTCCCGGATTATATTAGAATTATAGAATTTTATTTCCGAATTGGTCACGCAAGCCCACTGGAGAAATTTACTGCTTTGTGGCCCACTTTGTTTTAGAGATTTTTGGCATTTCGGATATTTTGGAAGATGAAATATTTTGATTTAGCAGGGGCATACGTGTCACCCCATGTGGCCATGGTTGGTCGTTTCATGCTGACATGCTGGCATCGGGTCGAATGCGGGACAAGCGCAAGCCACTTGTCCCAAACTTCAGGTAGACACGCGCGGTGCGACCCACACACACTTGTCCCAAGATCTCACCACACACTTGCCTTGATCTTGGCCATTGATTTCTATAAATACCCTCGAGCGCAAGACTTATTTTTCATCCACACTTGAGATTTCCAAGGAAAATATACTCCCTCCCTTTAGTTGTTTTCGTCCAACCCCCCCCCCCCCCACTTTGTGTAGAAAATACTTCAAGTGTTGTTGTATAATCCCAAATACCTTAGCCTAGTATCCCTAGTTGTATTCCAAAGTAATTTCAATACTAAGAGCCCGGAAATATTACTTTATTCCTTTAGTCGCAAACGAAACCTCAGAAAATCTTCATAGCTCGATGGTGTTAGATAATTTGTTTAGAAACTTCTAAGGGTTGCTTAGAGCGGTTGGAACGTAAGGAATCGAGCTAAGTGTTGCTCGTGATCGACTTATTAATCTTGGATAATTTTGGGCTTATCGAGGTAATGATCTACGCCCTTCTATCAGAATTCGATATTACATGTTGTAGTAGTTTAGAATCGAGTATAAGATTTATCGAAGGATGTTTATAAAGAATTGAATCAGATTTACATTGACTCAGATTTACAGAGACTTGTAGTATTATCATGGCAAGGTTGTACACGCCCGTTAGACGTAACCCTCGAGTTGTTGGCTCGACAGCGCCTCGATAGAGAGGAGATTTATGTGGTTACTGCGGGAGGTGCGAATTTTTCCGTAGAATAAGGAACCTTGTACTTTGAAATGTGCTACAAAGAGATCGGAAGTTGATAGACGCCAGGCCTTTATAGGTTGAATTATCGCGAGTAGCGATTCTACTCGGGCGCGAGTATGCCAGCAGGTTATTATACTTTGGAGCGCTTTGCTAATCGTCGATAATCGCCGCGAGGTTTGTGAACCTCTTCCTATCTTTTCTAGCATGATTGTTGTGAACTATGTAGTACGGCAGACGACGCTATGCTAAACGAATTTGGTTGTTTAAAACATAAAGGTTATAATAGCTTTATGGGAAGTTAGTTATAACGACTTTACGTAGTAAAAGAACGGTTTGTTGATTTTAAAAGGCAAGAGGCTTGACTTATATTTGACTTGTGATAATATTAAGGACTTGGTTTGTGTTAAAAAGTTGTGAAACCGCATTTATGAGAAATGGGTAATTGGGTTTTAAAAGGAATAAATTATATTGATTTAAACGAATAAGTATCGAACAAACCATCGCAGTCTAATAAAGGAAAATGTATCGACTAATTAATTATTATTAAAACCAAGAGAAACCTCCATCCGCATAAGCCAAGATAAGACAAAATTGTATTACATTTCCTAGATCACGGTCGCTTAATAAGATCATTAATAATAAGTATTGATTTTTCTTAAATTCCAAAGTAAGGAACTTGTTTTCTAAAAGGAAAGAGACTTGAGGAATTTGAAGTGTTTTGTTTAAAAGAAAGGCATGTTTTTGTCTTAAGATGGTTTAAAAAGAAGGTATGGAAATTGTTTTGGTTTACTTAAAGAGATAGTTACTCTATTTTGATACTACTGTATCGTGGTGACTTTTGTGAAAGAAATGGATCTTTTAAAGAGTTAAAGCACGAGTACCTCGGGTTAAAACTGGATTTGTTGTAATAAAACGAAAGTCTACGGGTACGCTGAACTTGCCTATGCTTGTTGTGATAGCCTTTTTGTGCAAGTTGTTTTGATTCTCAGGTTACCGAGTCCTCATGGAGGGCCGACTATCCGCCGATTGGACATACCGACACGCCGTGGCCCTGGCGGTACGCTTCCACCAGAGTGTTATCTTATTATATCCTCGACCCATCGACACGCTAGCGCCCACTGTACGGGTTCCAGAGGGATTGTTGTTCCACGGACTAGCTCCACGAGGTTTACCGATTCGCCTAGGTTCGTAGCTATCCCCGCATTGCCCCGGCCGCTGCGACGCAGTCGGGTTCTCGTAGTCGCCGACTTGTCCCGCTCAGCTTTCTCGCGAAGTCTCGACTACGGCCAGATCCGTGGTTAGCCCGTTACTTGCCCCTCGTTAGCTACGCGGTGCAGGAGGATCCGCAGAGTCTATCGCACTTGTCACGGTCGCCTTCGCGAGTCACTAGGGACGGTTTCGTGACGCAGGCGGATCCGTGGTTAGCCTACGATTTGCTCTGGCCAATGACGCTGACGCAGGTGGATCTCGTAGACTATCGACGGTTGCCCGCCACTTCGCGACGCAGCTTTTTCGCTTTTAGACCGGTTTTGTGACGCAGGTGATCCGTAGTTAGCTTACGATTTGCCCCTGGCCAATGACGCGACGCAGGCGGATCCGTAGAGGCTATCGCATCGCCCGATCACCTTCGCGGTACATTTATTTAGTATTGTTGGTATGGTAGGTTCTGGTAGTTGGCTTTCAGATTGCCCTGGCCAATACGACGCAGTCGATCCGTAGCTATGCCTTCGCATTTGCCCCAGACGGTTTTACGACACACAGCGGACCCGATGTTCACATGCATTCTCGTGTTATTATATCATGATCGCCGGCGAGGAAGGTATTCCACGCATGATTGATGCTGGGCGCGAGACCCATAGTTATATTTGAGTGATGACTTTGAGGCGCGAGTCCCCGACTTGACATGATCGCTTATATATCGCGGATCGTAGTTTGGTTAACATACATGTCTCATGTTTTATATAGATCATATGATTTCGCCATGATTTTTCGCCACATACTGTACCGTTGCATCGACCTCGGGCCGCGCTCATGCCGCAGTAGAGGTACACCGCTGTCGATCCTCGCCATGATCACGCTCAACGTTGAAGCTCCGCTTTCTCCGAGGTTTATCTTTTGGTACGATTCTCGAGATCAGAGGTTCTGTACATCTGTGGGTATAATGGCCCCGTCCCGTCATTGTTGTTATAAAACTCTTAGAGGTCAGAGTACTGCAAGTGTGGTTTGTAAAGGATGTAATCGTCGATTATATATATATATATATATGCAGTAAAGGTGACCGCTTGGTTAGCCTGCTTTTTCATATTGTTCATATGTTTAAGTTTTTAATTCGATTTTCTCGATGTTGTATCACTAGGGTGCCCGGTAAGGCACTACCATGCCCGAGGTCGGGTCGCGATGGAGTTTATAGTTCGCGGTCCTTCAACCACATAGACGACGTGACATCAAGGATCACGAGGCAACATCGCACGGGTTACAGTGTATATTTCATTCTTTTGAATCATACATGCATTGATAGATTCAGATTTCGCCTAGCGTATATGTTTTCCCTTTATCGCTAGTAGAAGTGATAGTACTTCGCAGGTGGATACTTTGATTAGTAAAGTGAAAAGTAAGAATGTCGACAAGAATGGTGTTGAACCGAGACTATAGTCGAGTAGAGTTCACAAGTCAGAAGCACCCACAATAAGTGTAAGACCGATACTGGCGGTGTACAAGAAGAAATACTTTGGCCTACGTGGCGAACCTCAGTGAATAGGAAATAAAGTGAGAAGTACTCGAGATAAGAGAGAGAGATTTATTTCGCATCAAGAACGAGAAGTTAAACGTGATGACGGGTCGGCATGGACTCATCTCGGTCACCAAGAGTATGAAATAGGTGATGTCGCTAGAAATGGTCCCGCCATGCGTGATAGGTCACGGCGAGGCAAGGTCCAAGTCTAGTTAATCGCTGTACGAAGTTCATGGACGCTGCTCCACCGAACTGTGTCGCGAGGGTCGGTATGGCCTTAATGAAATTCAAGTAGCATAATGGCCAAGTTTGATAGTAACTCCAAGGATCGAGAACGTAATCAATAATTGAAATTTTGTACCTATGCTAAATAAGTTTCAAGACGAAAGTATGACAAGTATGAAAAGAAAGGAACCTCTAAGCGATCCCGTGCTTGAGAAAACCGTAACCTTCGAGTATCATGAGAAGCGACCACTGACGGAAGGTCCATTGTTATGTCTACGTGATGTTATGTGGCCATGTGGCATCGTTGTTCTTGCAGGAGTATTGATTTATAGGCATAGTATAGATCGCATCGAGTTTGTATAGCTTGACAAACGACTAAGAACATTCGGACTAATGTTTCTGCGGGGAAAATGTTACACCCTTAAGTCCGTGACATGTATAAGAGAATGTACGTAAGGAATTAAGACTTGAAAATTGGTATGAAAGTAAGAATTGTTTTTCCGACTGAAATCTTCCGAACGCCGTAAAGGAAAATGTTCGCTTGAGAATCGATTCTCAAAAATGCATTATTTGAAGAATATGGAACTTATTAACATTATGGAAATTTATTTTACGATTTGGTCAAAGCGGGCCCACCCGAGGAATTTTACGCTTTGGGCCCACGAGGGTTACTAATTTTACGGATTTAATGGAAGGGCGATAGTGGCACCCCACCCCCACACGGTCTTCGATGAATTTATGCAAAGGTAAATGGTCATCGACCATGGTAGATGAACAAGTCTTCAAAGCTCGAGATTGTCGACTTGTCAACTTGTCCACTCGCTAATTATCCAAGTGTTCTTCATCATATCCACACATATGTTGATATCTCGACCTCCATCAGGTTATATATACACACTAGTAGCAAGACAAGGTCTTCCACACTTAGAAAAATTAGAGAACCTTGTTCTCGAAAGAATAGCTCTGGCTTTGACATCTTTCTCACACAATTTTTTTGTAGTTTTGATCCATTATTCACAAGACTTTAACCCAAGGTCCCTAAGGGTATTGTAAGGATATCACAATAGAAAGATTTCGAAAAAACGACATTTTCACGTTAGTCGCAAGGCGAAAACCTAAGTCATTTTCACAAGTTTGATTGAAATGGAAGAGAAGTTGGTCAGGAACTTCTAAAGGCTTCAAATAGTGGATTGGAGCATAAAGGAAATGAGCTAAGAATTGCTAAGGAGCGACCTTGAATCTTGGAATTTATAAGGGCTTATAAAGGTAACCATCTTGTCATTTTAGCAATTAAGATTATTTAATGTCAGAGCTATGGATATTAGCAAGTACGAGGTATATAGTATGAAGTTTGATGTTGTATTGATATTGGAACCCTAATCCAAACTAGCATGTTTAGCCCTTAAGATTACAATTCGATTTGATTATTAGTTTAAGTCACATGTTATATAAAGAAGGAATTGTAGTTAAAGTTGTTTATGACTATATAACATGTTAGACCTAAGGACTTCGATTGAAAAAGAATTGGAAGGAACTTTGTGTCATTGAATAAGTTAGCCGAGAATGGCTTTGATTACGGACTTATTTGGTATTAATTATGGGCAGAATTTTACATGTATTGTAAGGCATTTAATCCCCTTTGTTGGTCAATGATTGAGCCTTAAATGCTGCATGTTGGTTATTGATTATCGGGCCTTGAAAAAGGTGGAAAAGTATGTAGAAACAAAGGAGGTGTCGCCCGATTTTCCGTAGAATAAGAGACCGTGATACTTAGTATTATCCTAACGCTAGGAACTATAAGTCGATAGTCGGTGGCCATTATAGTCGACACTCACGCCGCGATTCGACATAGCTTGTGGATTAAGGCAAAAAGGAATGTGAACCATCTTCTCTTCTTCTAGCATGATTCCTTAAGATAAAGAAAATAAGTCCTACTCCTTAATGATCCATTCCTTGGGTGTACTTGGATTGCCTAATATAGAATTTATTCTATATACTTCCTTGATTGTACTTTGATGTTTAAATTGTAAGTTGTTATAATCCATTTATTCTATATACTTCCTTGATCAGACTTTTGGCAAATGTCTTAGTTCCAAAACCTAAAGGTTGTTATAATGACTTTGTGAGTCAAAGGAGTGATTTACTTAATTGATTTAAAAGATGAGAAATGACATGATTTAAAGTCAAGGGACTTCAAGTATTTTGAAAGTTAAGAAACTTGATTTCTAAATATTAAGAGACTTCAAGTATTTTGAAAGTTAAGAAACTTGATTTGAAAGATGTGATACTTGGTTTTAAAAGTATAAGTCTCTTCGATATAAAAAGAATAAATTTGTCTAAAACCATAAAAGGTTATAACGCTTTACGGGAAGTTGGTTATAACGACTTTATGGAAGGTTAAGAGAGTTGTCTATTTTGGTTGATAGGCACGAGTTTCCTAGATTGTAAAAATTGAAGCTACTTGGTTTCAAGCCTCAAATGAATTTCCAAAAGGCGTAGTAACTTATTTTGAAAAATAGACGCGCCTCGATACTACGTGTTAGTATCTTCAAGTTTTACATAAAAAGGAGTCTTTTGAAAAGAATGTACGCACGTAGTACTTTGGCTTGTTTAAATGAGAATTTTTCCATTCAGGCCTCGATAGTACTTTTGGCTTGTTTAAACGAGAATTATTCTACGCATGCCTTGATAGTACTTTGGCTTGTCTAAATGAGAATTATTCTACGCGTGTCTTGATAAATACTTTTGCTTGCTTAAATAAGGATTTCTCGTTTATGTAAAAGAAGGCATGGTAATTGTCTGGTTTATGGAAAAGAAGGTATGGTAATTGTCTTGGTTCAGGTAAAGGAACGGTATTGTCTTCGCTTGTGTAAAAGGAAAGGCATGGTATTGTCTTGGTTTATGACAAAAAGAAAGCATGGTAATTGTCTTGATTTGTGTAAAGGCATGGTTTTGTCTTCGTTTGTCGCATACGGGTTGCTCATATAGACATTCGTGCAAAGTCATATCTCCACATCTCCGCTCCTCCATAAAGCGGTCGCAACTTGTTTCAAGGATACCACGGGTTAGCTCCTCACGGTGAGCGGTACACACTCACCGGGTCAGATTTCAATCAGCGGTTAAATTCCCGATATATATAAGCCACGATTAGCTATCCGTGACGCGAGTATCGCACCGACGACTCATCATGTCCTGCGACCTAAGCTGGTGAAATAGTCCTCGCGGTGAAATAGTCCTACGATAGGTTGCATTATAACACGTAGCGTGGTTGACTCGCATCGCACGCCTTCATGTTTTGAAACGTATTGATTTTATTAATGAAAGCGGTGCAAAGGTGTTCATGACTTAAAGTGGAACGCTTTGGTACGGTAGGCCCCGCGGATAGTTCGTGACTGGCCTGGCCATATCTCACGACGATAGGTCGATCCGTAGTTAGCCGTGACGGTTGGCCGCCATTGACGACGCAGTCGGATCTCGTAGTTGGCTTCATTGCCCCGGGCCGCATGACGCAGCCGGATCGGTGGTTCGCTTTTCCTACTGCCCGCACATTTTTAGACACATGGGACTTCGTGTTCATGTATGCTTATCCGGTGTTATATTATATCGCCGGATCACGGGCCAAGCTGGCGAAGGATTCCACGGGCATGATTTATATTACGGGCGCGAGACCCATGGTTATATTTGAGTAATGACTTTCAGGCACGCGCCCTCGACTTGACGTGGATCGCTATGTATCAGGTAATCGTAGTTCGCTATCATACATGTCTCCTGTTTTGTATAGACTGTTATGATTCCATGGGCAGGATTTTATTATAGTATTTTTCAGTTCACATACTTGGTACATTCTTCAGATCGACTCCTTTCGGCCGCTCACGCCGCAGTTTAGGTACGCAGCTTAGCGACCGCAGTGTAGGACCGCCGTAGTTTTGATAGCTCCATTTGTTCAGAGTTTATCATTTTGGTATAGATTCTCCAAGATGTGCTTTTTTACAAGCATGGTACGGTGGCCTTGTCCGCCATAGTTCAAGAAACTCTTAGAGGTATGTATTCATACGTGATCGACTCAGATACGCAGTAGTGTCTTTTGATTATGTATATTATATGGAAGCCTTGTCGACTTTGCCCTTGCACATATGTTGGTTTTAAAAAAAAATGAGGTGTTATTTTAATTCCGTGGTTTACTTGTGTCGCTTATGGTGCCTGTGTAGGCACCACCACGCCCGGGTTCGGCGTGACATACCCCCACCATTCATGCGGGTGAGAATCGACCTTACGAGATATTCAGAGCGTGTCGAGCTCCAGGATCCGTGATTTCGTAGATACGGTCATAGCAATGAGGCCATCGCCGCTGTTGTCATTGCGCGACGAGTCATCTCAAAGTGTCGCCCGCTATAGGTCCCTCGCATGCTTGCGCCGTCGGGCTATTTGTCGAGAGAATGTCCTCTGGTGGACACTAGCGTGGCACGACCGCGAGGACGATAGATGTTTCCCTTCCTCTATAGTTACGCGCACTTCAGACGGTGATTCAGATTTCACCAACCGCGATAGAGGCTCGGGTGGAGCTTTTGATTCGGCAAATTCTTCGCATCACAGAGATGTCGCGTCGCTAGACAGATCGTGAGAGGCGTTGTCGTCGCTAAGGTGTATATTTTGACCCTTTAAATCTTATGTACATTGATAAATTTAGATCCCCGCCCTGAGTACCTATTCTCCTTTGCAAGTATAATGTAAACCGATAGACTATCGAGGTAAAAGTATTTTGGTGTAGAAAATTGTAGTGAGGGATGTTGTTAAGAAGATAGAAAACGAGGCTACGATAGTTTAGTGGTCACAAGTGAATGACCTCGTGAAAGTGGAAAGACCGATAGTTGAAGCCAAGGCAATAACGGGTCGTCAAGACCAAATACACGGTCGCCCATAGCTTGAAATGGAGCGGGTCACTGAGGTAGTCCCGCGCGATAGGGTCACGGCGTGTCAGCCCAAGTTTAGTTAGTCGTTGTACGAAGTTCGCGGACGCTGCCCACCGTGAACCGCCGCGAGAGCGAAAAATCACCAAGCCGATATAGTAACTCCAAGGATTAGAAAACAGAAGTGATGATCGAGATTATGTACGATGCTAAAATAATTTTGAAAGTACGAAGAATACGATATGTAAGAAAAGGAGAGAAAGCGGTTGAAAGAATTCAAGTGCTTATAATTATGACTAAAGAAAAGTACGAAAGATAATCCTTTTAGGCCATGAAAGCGGTAAATAGTGACGATGCACTTTGGATTTGATTCTCATTTGGCTTGTGATTTATAGGTATGCATGCGATGTATTAGGCCACAAGTGGCATACGTGATTATATCAGCGTAGTAAGGACTATGCGATATCCGCTTAGATTGAACCTCAAAAGAACATTCGGGACGAATGTTTCTGGCGGGGAGAATGTTACACCTCGTGAATTCCGTGATATGTTTAAGAGAATGTACGTAAGGAATCGTGACTTTAAAAATTGGCACGAAGGAAGAATTGTTTTTCCGGAAAATCTTCCGAACTTCTAAAGGAAAATGTTCGCTGATGAGAATTAGATTCTCAAAATGCGTTATTCGAGACGTATGGAATTTATTAACATCAGGAAATTTATTTACTGATTTGGTCACGTAGGCCCACCCGAAATTTTACATTTCATGGTCCCACAAGGTTTTCGATAATTTGACGAATTATGGAAATTTTGGGAAATGGAATATTTTAGATCAATGAGGGCGACACGTGTCACCTCCACATGGCTTGGTCGAAAATCACGGTCTACAGAAGACCAAGTAGAGCTTGACATTATTGACTATCGACTAAGATCCTAGCCACCCATACGTATAAATCGTAGCCCTTGACGCCTTATATAACTATTGTCACGACCCAACCCCAAGCTCGCGATCGTGCCCTACACGGGCACCCCTTATGTATACATCAGAGAATAGCAAATTAACATATAAAACTCATAAATACTTAAACAAGAATATCAACAAAGTTAGCCGATAAGGCCACCTTCCGTGAAATATACATGAACCGTAATAAAATAAACCAAGACATTTATGTTTTAAAAACCCAATCCACAATGTGACTACGCACTCTAAGAATAACAATCAGGATGGGACAGGCCCCGCCATACCCCGAATATACAACAACCGACCATACTAGTGGATCCGAACTGTGGTAAGCCTCCTGAGTAATGGAGTTTCCCAATCATTGAACAATGATCCTAAGAGCGAGGATCAAGAATCAGATACTTCACCGCGCATGAACGCAGCTTCACGAAGGAGGTCAAGACAACATGTACTCAAATATGTGAAATCAGCATCAGAGTAAAATCATAAGTCTAAAATAAAGTCGAGACATGTATGATAACAAATAACAAGACATTATGCCTTACTAACAACGAGTAAACAAGAGTATACTTTATCGCATAAAAATAGTGAGGCTCATGATCAAAGTAGGCCACCCGCCTCGCATGCCATTAAGCAATCCTACTCGGGACTATTTCACCCGCATAGGTCCGTGGACCCGCAATGAGGTAACTCTCGTGATAGGCTATATCTGTCGCATAGTCGCAAGGACCCGCATGGTATTCTCGATAGGACTATTTCACCCGCACAAGACTATTTCACCCACTTAGGCCCGATGGGCCCGCAATGAGTACAAACGCCGCACTCGCATCATGGGTAGAAAATCCATGGAATTAGTAGTAACCCGGGTCTTTACCCCGTAAGAATAACATAAACTAGCAAAACCGGCGATCATACATAACATAAGCACTACCGGCTTATCATACATAACATAAGCACTACCGGCTTATCATACATAACATAAGCACTACCGGCTTATCATACATAACATAAGCAAGTTAAGAAATCACTCTAACTTCTTATTAGCCTTATTCATATACACTCTCATTTTAGTTTACTTAAGGCACTAACATGTCATTATAAAATCCGGGAATTTAACTCCAAAGTACTACGCACTTCTATTCTTTTAAAATGACTTTTTCATATAAAACTTCCAAGATACTAATAACCGTAGTATCAAGTCATATCTACTTTTCAAGACAAGTCACAATACCTTTAGAAATACATTTATAGCCTCTAAATCAAGTGACTTCTTTCTTTTAAAATCCTAAGCAATTGATGCCTTAAAATAAATTTGTCTTTCATTATTTCAAGTCATTTATCATACTTACATTACTTAGAGTAAACCACTCTTTTTAACTTTCCATAAAGCTATTATAACCAACTTCCCATAAAGTCGTTATACTAGCTTTATACTTTAGACAAATACCTTCTTCTTTATATCCAAGAGACTTATACTATCAAAACCAAGTATCAAATACTTTCAAAATACTTAAGTCTCTTAACTTTTAAGAACTAAGATATCCTTAATATTCTTAAACAAGTGAGTTAAGTCCCTAACTCAACCAACTTGGACATTCTTAAAATAAGCCAAGGATATCAAACGGATTAGATTGTCAAAAATCTCGTACGTCTACCGTACTATACATTTACAACTATTCATGCTCAAGAGATAAGAAAGTTCCACATACCTCTTCGGTTCAATCCACTTGCTAAGTCCAATATGCCTGTCACACACCCAACCTCAAGCGTGATCGTGCCCTACCGGGCACCTGCACCCTGTAAATTCAAAGAGTTAAGATAAGAACATACCAAGGAATATAAGATTTGAAAGTTGATAGATAAGTCGACAAACATGTGGTGACGGATTTGAGTTTACCTGGAGTGTTGTACCCCAGTTGTTAAGAATTTCAAGGTGTTTAAAGAGCCTAGTGTGTAGTTCGTTAAATCTAGTTCCCAACGCAATGAACCGCTCGCCGATGACATCGAGTCAAAAGTTATGGAAGTTATGTTAGGTGCAATTGCAAATGAGCAGCATTTTTCGTCAGGTGCGCCAGTACGCGCTGCATCGTGGTCGCGCCGAATGCAGGTCGCGACGCCGGTGTATCGGGAGTCCACGGTTTCAGCGCCACGCCGAACGCTGGAACTTTTCGGAGTGGAGCGCCACGCGGCGGGGCCGCGGAGTCGAGGCGGATTTTTGGCGCAGAAAGGGCGTAAAAACAGGGATATTTTGTTTAAAACCTATGGAGGTGACAAGTGTCCCTCCCATCCTTTTACCAGAAAGTGGTCCTATTTTAGGGCCATGTCTGAAGACTTGGCCATTTCATTTCAAAACCCTCCCAAGAAAAACCCTCTCCCTTCTCTAGTTTTTGATGAAAACCTAGCTTAAGAGGAAACCCTGAGCGCGGCAAGAAGGAAAATGTGGGTAAACGGAAGCGCTGTAGATGATTTTGACGAAAAGAAGTGGAAGAAAGCGGCTGTGGTTTCTCCAAAGGTAAAAGTTTCTTCTCAAGTTATGAGTTATACTTGTTATAGTAGTTTAGAAATGAGCCTGAGGCTGTTATATTTTAGTAGTTTAGAATTGAGCCTGAGGTTGTTATATTTGAATATATTTGGATCTTGTTGTCTTGTTGAAACCAAAAATGGGCATGTTAGCCTTAAGATTTTAACTTCAATTTGGTTACTAATTTGGTCGTCGCATGTTGTAAAGGGGGATTGTAGTTGTTAAGATGTCTAAGGCTAGATATCATGTTAGACCTAAGAACTGGATCGGAAAAGAGTTGGAAGGGGTTTAGGATTGGTTTATTGTTGCTAAGAATGGCATGGAAATTATTGGTTTATTTTGTGTTGTTGTAGCGAATTTTACACGTATTAGCAGGCGGTAATCCCTTGTATTTGCTGAATTAATTGAGCCTTAAATGTGGCGCTGGTTATTGAAATTCGCCTCGAAAGAGGTGGCATAGTAGTGAAACAAAGGAAGTGTTGTCCGACTTTCCGTAGAATGTGTGACCTTGCACTTAGTTATTCTAATGCTCAAGCTGTGAGTTTGATAGATCGCTTTTATGACCTGGTGATTGAAGTACTACGGTAGCATATTCT